>JANIJI010000030.1:12137500-12737500 GCA_024500535.1 Leptonema lineaticorne | reverse complement strand
AAAATGCGCCTATTGAAATATACATTTAGTTCTATACAATTTTTTTACGCATAATATTTTTAAATCATAAATATATTATTTATGTGCATATAATGTAATAAAAGTATAATAGATATAAGTGCACAAAAATATTCATGTTGAAAATGAGTAGTTCGAAGTTTCGTAATAATTCTTCATACACGATTCTGTATATACTTTCATTGTATAATATTAATGTTTTTTAGGTCACAAATATGCCCTTTGAACTTCGTTCATCTTACATATATTATTTATATATATATACATAAAATAATAAAAGTACAAAAGTTATAATTGTACAAAAATTCGATTTCGAAAATATGCCTTTCGAAATTTGCAGTCATATTTCTTGAAATCTTTCATTTGAAAGCGATCTTTATATTCAAAATGTGTGTATCATTTATTTATTTTTATTTTTTTAATTTGTAAATGTATCGTTTGCGCTATCAAAATTTTATATTTAAAATACGTATAAATAAATAATAAAAAAAACACGAAGGATATAAATGTGAAATTTTTTTTAGAAAGTATGTCGCACAATATGATTAAATTACGCACATTTTAATATTTACTTGTATTCGTTGCGCATTATAATTATTCAAATTAATGTTTTTATCATGCACTTTTTTTCTCTCAATTCACTATTTTATCAAATAAAACACATCATTATATATATATATATATATATATATATATATATATATATATAAATCTTCATACAATTTTTTTTTTATAAAATATTGGCAAATTTAAAAAATAAAGACACTAAAGACACTCGACCGCCAAATTTGGACACTTTGTTTTTTAACCAAACACGAGATCACATTCTCGATTTTGGATTTTTTTTTTTTTTTTGTAAATTTTGAACAATTTTGACCCGCTTAAGTCACAATGCGTCGTTGTGCAAGTGAATCGAATCATACATAGAAGAAGAGGTCACATCGCATGAATAGTGCACGTCTGCTTTCATGCGTGTTTCAACTTTTTGACATGTTCACGGTCGAGTGCCATTGGTGTTGTTGTCGTCCAGTGATGTGCAACATTTTTTTTTTTTTTTTTTGGTATTATAATTATTTTTTTTCTCGTCGTGAATAAAATTGATTATTTATCGAATCGTTAAATATATCCATATTTGACATTGAACGAATGACACAAATGTATAAATTTTTTCGATATTATTTATACGGTCACACTTTGAATTTTATGGAATATTTTGTAAAGAAAAAAATTGTATGAAATTAATGACGTATACGATTGATATGATTTATTTATTAAAAAATTCAAATTATTCTAAATAACTGTTTTGATATAATAAATTAGTGTTAATAAAATTTATGTGTAATATTATCATTTTGTATATGATTATAATTTAAAATTGTAAATCATAACAATTTTAACCATTTAATGTATACGAATCATAAAACGACCACTATTTGTAAAAAAAAAAGTGACATGTTCATTAATCATGAAATATTTTTTTAGAAAATTATATAAATTAATATTTTATATGTATTCTATATAAACAATGCAAAGTATTAAAAATCCAAAAAAATGAGAAATTTTTAAAAACACGGTAATGAAAATAAATTCTTTATATTTTGTTCAACATAATCACCTTTTTATTGTATCATACTGTATATTTAAATATAAAACGTTCACACACACACAAACAATAAGAAGTATTATTTAAGTAAGATGTTTGAGTGAAACACATTGAGTGAAATCAACCGTAACCATATCTCTGACCTAAATACGACAATTTTAGATATTGTATAAAATTTAACATTTTCAAACACCGGAGACGTTTAAATTACAATGTAGACACATCTAAATATTAGCTAATAATATATAAAGACATTTAAAAATATATATAGAAATCTGTTTTTGATTTTTAGCCATTCGAATGCTATAAATTGAACCTGACGACATTACGAAACGAACAAGGAAATAATATAATATATTTTAAAATACAAAATAATTATGTATTTTATAATATATTGTAATTTTTACGAGATTTTATAATAGAGAAAAAAATCTACGTCTCCGATATGAAGACCTTGTCGTTCAAAAATAAAAATATGCAAAATCGAACGTTTCAAGTGATTTGAATAATTTTCCCTTTTTAAGGAGGTCAAATTTTCATCAAATAGATTATGAAAATTTATATGACGCTTGTCAATAATAAAGTGTTTATTTATTATTCTATAATTATCCGTATAATTATATAAGATCTTTTCCGCTAAATAGTGATACAAAAATTATATTTTTTTTTTTATTAATTGCATCAAAAACATATATTTTATATAATAATATTTATTTATATTAAATATTAAATTAATGACTAAAATCTTTTTAAGATACGAAGCACAAATTTATTTTTCCAATCTTCAACAATTTTAATAATTATTGAATAAGACAAAAAAAAAATAATATAATTAAAAAATAAACGTCGATTCTTATCAATGTCAAGTTTATTTGAATCGCCTTTTTTATAATGACGAACAAAAACTATATAATTTATACACATTTTATCGCGAAAATTCATTTTTTATTTATTTTGTATCGAACACAATAAGCTATAATATAAATAAATAAAAAAAGGAAGATGATCTCTAAAGTATTTTTTACCATATATTGAAAAACAAGACCTTGGGGGCATTTCCATATTATAAAACGTTGTTTATTTTATTAAAACAAAAAAAAATCTATTAAGGTTTATAATTTTATACGTGGTGTTTTTTTTTTGGTACGTATATTTTTTTTAATATACAATTAGTATATATATATATATATATATATATATATATATATATATATATATATATATATATATATATATATTAAATGTCGAATCGCACGTTTTTAAGATGCGATTCCAAGCTCTGAATCTTTCAAAAATTAATAACCGTCGAAATATTCACAATTTGGAAATTTTTTGATATGCTCTCATTGCGATGCGATCGCACGTGACCAAATAAATATGATCTCAGTATATAAAATAAATATATATATTTTTTTTTTTGATATAAAATAAAAATAAAATAATATAAACTCGCTCCAAATGTTGACCTTCGACGCGCGTAAAAGAGAAATCGTTGACACACACACACACACACACACACATACATACATACACACGATTAGTGGTCACAGACACAATCGTACCGGTTCGTGTACGATAATGATGCACTTTTGAACGCACAATTGCCCTAGCGTGATCGCATGACTCGTGCGCCGCTTTATGTGATCATCGAATATATTGTGATCTATATATCCAACAATCGATCGTTCGTTAATATGCATGAAACTTCTTTTATAAATTTTTTGTAAGCGATTTTTTATCATTTTATGGAATTAAGAACAATTTTATTTTAAACATATAAAATTTTATAAAATCAAACCTTCGACTCCATTAATAAATTTTATACATAATTGATTAGAGAAAAAATTTTAATTAATATCAACCAGATTCGAAATACATAAACGTTATATATTTTGTATTAATATTATATTATAATTATTTTTCAATATGTATTTTTAATAAAATCATTCGTAAAATAATATAAGAAAAATATTTGAAAGGCAAAAATGTATCAATATATAATATAATAAATATTCAACATTTATTTTATCGATGTATCATAAAAAATATCCGTTAAAAATTGTTTTTTTTTCAAATTTAATATTTAAATATTATTATTATTATTATAAATAATTTTATGTATATTTAATTTGCGTCGACTCTTTAAGCGTGACAAGTTCACTTTCTTCGCGTTGATTTTCGTCGAACGCGTTAAAATAGAAAATATCGATAATTTTCGCACAAAATTAACGAAAAAAAAATTAACAATAATTAAAAACGAAAGAAAAAGACCAGCTAAATATATTAGAAGAAAAAAAATAGAAAATTAAACAAACATTCGAAAGTAAATCGTTGAAATTTGGAATAGTAGTTCATCGAAGAGTACAATGCGGAAGAACGCGCGTTTTCTACAAATTCGTCGTATCGTCGATTCGATCACATTAACCGGACTTTTTTTAGAGAAATTCTTTAATTCTGTTTAATGTGTGTGTGTGTTCAGTATAGTATCAGAAGTCACTGAATTAAATAATTGGTGAAATTCAAATATTGCCTCATAGCGAATCTTTGCGATAAAGCATATTTTTTTTTTATTACAAATTGGTGAATATGACACGAGTTTTATTTTACGGTTCAAATCTGCGTTTAAATCTAATCTATGCAAAATTTTATATATATATATTATATTAAATGTACATAAATAAATTTAGAGAGCGAACGAAAATTAAATTTAAAGATTTTTTGTAGATGTAATCGTCTAATGGATATGTGCAGATGATAATCGCAAAATAAAAACTTCAATGTTGTTTGTGAATCGTTTTTTTTTTAATATAAAATAATAGCTAAATTTCTAAATTATTTTTTTTTAATATTTCTATCATAAAGTATGAGATTGATATACGCTTAGTTTTTTTTTTCAATAATGACCTAATTTTCCAATAATGACCTATTTTTTTCAATATAATATTTATCCATAATCCTTATAATCTTACTTATTAAAATATTTTAAAATATTTCTCGTTTTTATTTAATTTTAATTATCGGATTATTGAAAAAACACGTATTTATATACTTTTCAAATATTCACGATCAATAATGAACGACCATTTAAAAAAATAATAATATGAATTTACGCGTTCTAATTTTATTAATTCTATATTTTATTACGTAATAAAAAACAATATAAATGTCACTTTAATTAATGCTATTTAAACCCGGAACTTGTTAAACTATCTTCAAAACGTATCGACAATTATGGAGTAAAAGGATAAAACAATTTGCATAAATATGCGTTTTTATCGATAATGATAACTTTCGATTTTTAACAGTAAAAATTATTATCATATTTTTTTTTTAATGAAAGTACTTACTTTTTCACTTTTACCGACGTTTTATCGACTCTTTTTTTTTATTCATCGATTATATAAAACGACTATAATCTTTCGTGATAAAAAAAACGAGCGTAATTGGTTAGATTAAATCAGAATATTGATTACTAGATCAATATATTATATCAGATAAAGTGTGTCATAAATTTTTGGAAGAAAAGAAAGTCGATAAAGGTTTTCTTCGTCGTGAAAATCGTTTAAATATTCAAAATATATCATAATTTAAATTCTATCGAATATAGTAAAAATTTGATATTATATCATAACGTTAAAAATAAATTTGATATTAAATTTTTATAAATATGGTAAATTAATAAAATTATTTATATCAATTTATATAAAAATAAATATAATAATTTATATAGAATGTTATTTATTGATTGAAGAAAAAAAAACACCTCTAAATCGAACGATGAGATCACAATTTGCGAAAAATATATCCATATATAATACGTGAATTTTGATAAAAACAGAATATTAATAGTTTTTTTATATAAAAAATAGAAAAAACAGGAAAATATATGAATATTGATTACAATAAACGTCTAAATGTTTAATTAAATAGTGCGTCATTTTATTTGTTTAAAAGAGAAAAAAATCAAAAATAAAATAATCGTAAATTATTTTTTTTCAATATTATAAAAATGGTATTATTATTAGTTTTAAGAACATTAAATAATAAATAAATATCATTATTCACCATGAATACGTTCATAAATATTAAACGAAAAAAGTGTACATACAATAAAAAAAATCTAAATTAAAAATATGATATTTTTTTGGAAATATATATTAATTTTTTTTTCTAGAACATTATGTGAATATATTATTTAAACTATTTTTTATTTAAATATGACTTCAGAAACATTACTAATCATATAAGTTAATGATATTAAAAAATAAAAATCGCCTAATCACCTTTCCACACACACACACACGCACACGCGCGCGCGCTTCAAATATAAATAATATTAGATTAATAATAATAATATTATTATTATTAATAATAATATTATTATTATTAATCTAATATTAGACAAAAATAGAACAATATTTTCATGTAACCGAATTTTCACTACATATTATATAATAATATATGACAATTTTTTGCGAAGAACTAGTGCGCAAAATTATTACGTATTACTTTCTTCAAATAAATTAATATATTACACACATATATATATATATATATATATATATATATATATATATATAATATTTATTTATGACATTCGTTAAAATGAATCGGTGTCGTTTCGCATTATATTATATTATATTTACTGGTTGTTATTGTTTTTTTTTCTTTCGTTTATTGCGTATAAATTATATACAGTCTCTTCGCATATAATCACCGTTATTTAGAATATAATAGAACAGAATAGAATGTAACCGGCAATAATTCGCACGTGAATAATGTCGCGTGAAAAACGGCGGGAAAAATAATATATATATATATATATATATATATATATATATATATATATATATATATATATATATATATATGTGTGTGTGCATAAAGTGAAATGGAAAATCTGAAGATTTTTCCATTTCGATTTCGTTTCGGGTGAAAAAACGCGCATTTTCATCGTGACTATGTATGAAATTATTTATTTTTTTATGATAAATATGCGAGAGATTTGTAATATTATTACATGTCATCCCGGCGTTTCGATCGTATTTATGGTTTTTAATTATACATAAAATATTATTCTGTTGCAATCAATTGTTAACATATAAAATACACGTACACTTATATCGTTCGTTTTTGATAATTTCCTAATTTATACATATATATATATATATATATTTCAAATTAGACGCGAATAATTTATATATTAACACAACATCGGTACGTCGAATAGAATGTGACGCGTTTCTAATAAAACGATTACGAAAATCGCATTAATGGCATTATATGTCTATCGCAAATTAAAATCCACTCCAAAAATTTCGACATGTGTCGTTTTGTGTCGTCGCTGAGGTCACGGTTTGTTTCCGCAATAAATTGAAAATTGAAATGTGGATAAAAAACACATCGATAAAATTATATAAAATATAAAACAAGAGACGACATGACGCGACAATTTCACAAGTGAAAAATTTTATATACAACAAAAAGTATACCAAAAAAAAAAAAACACATACATACTTAATGTATTAATAAATAAACTTTCTAATTATATATATATATGTGTGTGTGTGTGTGTGTGTGTGTGTGTGTGTGTTGATAAGAAAGTGCACATTAATTGTGGTGATAGAGCAATTTATAAAATCGCGATTTTTAGAAGTAAATCACGATTTTGAAACACGTCGTAATTTTCCAAAAAAAAAAAAAAAAAAAAATCGAAAATAATATCGCCAATAATAAGAGTAATATTGTTGTTGTTTTGTAAAAAAAAATAGAAAAGAAAAGTCTATTGGAAACAAAAAAGAAAAAGCGGAAAATAAAAGACGAAATCGCGATCTACTCGTTTGCAATATGGCGTCGGAAAATTAATTGTATCGATGTAAAAAAAAATTGGCGATAATATGCATAAAAAAAAATCACTTTCGATCGAAAGTGAATAATAGGTGCATTTGGAAAATAGAGCTTGTCAAAATCGTAAGGCGCTATTAATTTATAGAAAAATATATCAATCAGAACACATTTATAAATCTATAATTGATTAATCGACTATAAAGAATATAATAGCGCTACAGTCGTTGAGGACCTAAAATCGTTAATTAATTTAATATATATATATATATATAAACTATACTATTTTTTACTAGTAAAACAGTTAAACAATATGAAAAGGAAATAAACAATTGTCGAATCCAATATAAAGCATTTATTTCGACACGATAAAGTATCATTATAAATATCGTAATCTTCTTATACATATACGAATAATACACCCATACATTATGTACATTTTTTTTAATAAGAACCGCTCACACGTTACAACAATCGACAATAATTTGCAATTGATAGGTACAAAAAATTATATATATATATATATATATATATATATATATATATATATATATATATATATATATATATATACCATATATATATTTAGAAAGAAATCGTACCACCTTGATTTCGAGACAAAGGTCGTATTTTTTATTTATTATAACCACTTTTCAAAAAAAAAATAACGATTAAATCGTTAAAAATTATTATGCGTTTAATAGAATTTGTACCCTATGCGTCATATAAATGAAAATGAAAAAAAATCGTGTGTTTAAAATACAAAAAAAAAATTGTCATCGCTGTATAAAAATGTTAATGCAATCTTCGAATATAAAATTTATTTATTTTTTTGTGAATATTAAATAATTTTATAAATTGACGTAAAATGATAAAAAAATATGGATGAATTTTAAATCACATTAAATGTTTCGACTTTATAATCGCATTAAAATCTTTAAAAGGAAGGGGAGACCTTGATATATTTTCCGCATTTATATAATTTTTATAAAAATTCGCGTTCATCGAATCATTTAATTTAAATATTTTATAATAAATTATATAAGACGCAAAAACACACACACACATATATATACATTGAAATAATTACAAGATCTCTCCATTCCCTTTAAATTATATAATTTAAATTAAACTTATAGTACTAATTTGTACTATGAATCCACTTAATACAATATTTAGAAAATATAATCTGACACATGTCAGTTGTGTGAGATTTTTTTTTATATATAAATATACAGAAATTCATCTTTTATATAATACGATGTCATAATCAACGATATATAAATAATTTGTATACATTTTAATACCATTTCTAATTTCCAGCAAAATTTTCATACGTATTATTACACACATACACAAATTTATATTATGAATATTTAAAAATAAAATGTCCATATAAACAATCACTCTGTGTATTTATATAAAATTTATTTATATTTACGTAATGAACCAGTCTCACATTAAATACACTGTAAATACTTTCTAGAAATTTTTAAAAGTGGGTACATATTAAAAGGGCGAAAAAAAAAGGGGGGGGGGAACACGTCGATAAGTCGCACTGGCACAAAGGGTTGAACGCCGTTAGACGCGAATGGCGCCAAATTCAAATTTGACATTTGACAAACAGCAACAGTACAAACGTTCACTTTTAACCGTTACATTCCGCGCTCGTTTTACAATTATTTTACGTGCGAATTAATATAATTTAAAATACAAAAAAAAAAAAAAGAGATTCGAAAAAACGAGCGCGATTTTCGGCACCGCGATAATTGTGTGCTCGAATTTGAATGCAACGTATGACGAAAATTAGATAAAAATAAAGATAGAGAAGAAAAAAGAGAGAAAGAGAGATATATAATAATAATAATGTGGAAAAAAGAAAGAGAAACGGAGCGAAACAAACGAACACATTCAACCAACAAGACCACTCCTCAGCAACTGATTCTCGACAGGTCGAACGATGGTAAGAAATCAGTAGTGACTCGTTTCGAGCCTCGGGGCCTTTCTTGACAGGGCTGCTCAATTCGCGGCCGACGGCGAGCGCTCGTAAGCGATGCTCTAGCCGATTATCAAATTCAGCTGTTTTAAAAATTTGAATTTCTCTTTCAAATTGTACAGAATCTATGGAATTTTGTGTCATTTTATATAGGATTTGTTACGAATTTCAAATGCAACTATTTTGAATTTGAATTTCAAAATTTATAAATTCTTTAAAATTTTTTAAAATATAAAATTTATTATGAATTTCATTTCAAAATATTTGAATTTGAATATTTATTTATTTTTCAAATTCAACTACTTTGAATTTAAATTTCTCTTTGAAATTTTATAAGATCATTGGAATTTCAAATTAAGATATTTGAATTTCTCTTTTAAATTTTATAAAATCAATAGAATTGGACAATTTATTTTTTTTTCATTATGATATTTACTATAAAAAGATTTATTTTCAAAATCTTAAAATAAAAGAGATTTTTTGAAGATAGATGAAAAAGTATGTGTAAAATATTAAGTATATATAAATTAATATTGATATGATTTTAAATTATCAATTATTTAATATGTTTAAAAAATGATCAATGGAAATATATATATATATATATATATATATATATATATATATATATATATATATATATAATAAACAACCATTCTTTTTCGGAGCGAATTTGTTTTTGCGGTAAAAGCGGCGTAAACAGAAAAAAAAAACAAAAACCGGTGCAAAAGTGAAAATTATCTTAATATTTTCATATATTTTTCTAAATTACATAACGTAAATCTGTCGAATTTAGATTGATGAAAAGCGAACGAGCAAGAAAAGAAAAAAACCAACATTTTTTCGCGCATCGGAACAAAAGCGGGCGACCAGTGAAAGTTGCGCTTTTCTCGTACGCGAAACGCCGCTTGAAAACATCTGTTTCAAGACTGCATTATCCAGGTATGCGTGTCTAACTGTACGTGCTGGTAACTTGGTGATTTTCATCTGCACATCATATGAATACACATACGATGTGGACGTAACACAAAGGGTACAAGTGAAATCTATTGATAAAAAAATAACAATTTTACTGAAAGACGTACTTCTACTATATACAATGATAAAATTATATTTTAATTAATTATTACTTATATATAGTATATATAATATATAAGTAATCACATAAGATTAATAAAATTGAAAAATTGTGTGACTAAAAATTTTGGAAAATTAAAAAAAAATTTGAAAAAAAAAATTTTCTTTTTCTTTTTTAAGATATTTTTAATACAATTACGAAAATTTTTAAATCAATTATTATGATGTATTTCAAATAATATTTGACGTTTTATCAACTATATAAATATTTAAAAAATTTTGTTCTTTTCTATTTTACTTTATTTGGCTTTGTTTTTGTCTTTATATAGAACAAATAATTTTATAAATCATATACCAAAATATATATTTATACTAAATTTTGTTATACAAATTTAGAACTATTCTCAATATATATTCATCAGAAGAAAGTTCAAAAATTCTATATATATATATATATATATATATATATATATATATATATATATATATATATATATATATATTTATATATATATATATATATATATATATATATATATAAAATATATAAAAAAAAATCCATATTCGAATGAGTCCTTTTTAATCTCAATTATGATACGTATCAAAGTATTTGCGTAATCATTATTTCACGATAAATTTTAATTGCCAACCCCGTTCAATTAACCAACGAGGAATTTTCGGTAATGACTAGTGAAAGTGATACAGAAAGCAACCGACTGAAAAAAAAGTAATTAATGTCATAACTTTAATCGCAATAGTGATCGAATTTCTGGAACATCTGATC
Source organism: Leptonema lineaticorne (assembly GCA_024500535.1). Lineage (NCBI taxonomy): Eukaryota > Metazoa > Arthropoda > Insecta > Trichoptera > Hydropsychidae > Leptonema > Leptonema lineaticorne. The sequence goes on along the minus strand of JANIJI010000030.1, from coordinate 12,726,178 downwards.
GAAAATTGGAAGAACTGAACTCCAAAAAAAAAAATCACCCATCAACATCATTACGATTAATCTATATCATTTTATATAAAATGATATAGTTGTGCTATATATATATATATATATATATATATATATATATATATATATATATATATATATATATATATATATATATATATATAAATGACTCGCATATTATTATATTTGTATGTCAAGAAAATCATCTTAGTAAAGCGATTATGATTCTCGATAAATACAGCATTAGCAGTTAGTAATTATATGTGAAAACTTATCCACATACAGACAATTTTCTTCTTTTGACCCATTTGTCTATTTATAATGTGTGTCTATAATAGTTTATGCGTTTAACATATTTGATTGATATACAAATGATTCAAAATCGTAATATCACTTCACAACATTTATACGGGAATAAAATTTAAGTGAATGTATATTTTTTTTTCATTATTAAATAACACTTTATATTATATGTGTGATTTAAATTATTTTATTTTAATTTATTTATCATGCAATACACATTTTTAAAGTTTCTTTTGTCGTTTTGTAAATATTGAAATATTTGCATCGCTTTCACCGTCTTCTCGTTTTTAGCATTCATCAACGCCCACTTATCATCATCATCATCATCATCATCGTCGTCGAAATATTCTTAAATACTTCCTAAATGCACCATCATAATTATTTATCGCAAATAATATTTTTTCCGCATGCTAATTGAGAATATTTTAAATATTATTTATTAGAATCATCTTCAAAATGTATTTAAAATTTTTCTCATTTTCACTTGTGTCCTTTGGCCATAAAATTTTAATAAATTTAGACTTTGTATCGTACTAACTTATTATTATTTAAATAAAAAATAATACTCGTAATATATCTATATGAATATAAATTAGTTTTGTTTTTTTTAATATATTTTATAACACTTTACTATATATTTATGTTGCAATAAAATATTTAATTAAAATATACACATATTTTTAATGATATACAATATATTATAGTGAGATAATATAAAGAATACAATGATTATAAAACAATATATTCGATGTTTCCAAAATATTTATAGACCAAAAAAATATATATTACAACCATCAAAATATTACAATTAATTTATATGGATTTATACTAAAAGCGTCAAAATTAATTTTAAATATTTATATATAATATATGAATGTTAATTCCAGTTAAATATAAAATCGCAAGAAATCGATCACCTTTTTACTGAAACACACCGTATACCATAAACGCTTATCAAATAAAAATATTTTATATACGAATTTTATAAAATCTATATAATTAATTCCAAATTTTATATATAGTAAACTTGAAAAACGTCGACGATTATTTTTCAATGGCAATATAAAAATATTTAAACATTTCCAGTAATTACGACTTTGCCTTTATATACTTTTTTAATGAGACATAATTCACGAGTTCAAAGTTTCATTATACGTTCAGACAATAAGAAAATTATTCATGAATTATTTTGAAAATCAAAATAAAAAAGCGTAGACATTCTTATAAATATGTTTTATAATATAAAAAGTATATTTTTTTTGCGTAATAATATATTTCTTTTGATTTTTCACAATAAATATTATATATTGCGGTCGATTTTCCGTTTTCGATTTACATAAGTGAAGTGTTACAATAATTTTTATATAAAATTATTTTATATAATATAACTTAAATTATTTATATATTTTTAATATTTAATTTTAATCAAAATTATCCGATATATGATTTAAAAAATTAACAATAAAATTGTGATTAAATTTTTATAGGTTTTCAAATGTATCGAAGTGATTTAAAATTTATTTTTACTAGAAAAATACAAAATAATTTCTGAAAAAAATGTTTACAAAATAATAAAATATTTTTTTAATCTATTAAATACATATCGATTATTCATTGTTAAATCGTATTACGTTTTGAAAAATGCATCAATAAATAAATTAATACAATAAAAATGTATGTAAATTATTCAACTATGTACTACGATTATATATATTTAATTATAAGCGTTTATATCTTACAAAATCGCTCTTAGAAAATATAAATAATATTATATTCTATTATTTTCAATGTTATATTTCTATTATATTATTAAATTGAATATGTCTGTCAATTGTGATAAATAATGATAGTTTATGAAAGAGATTTGAATACATATTATTGACACTTCAATCCTTAAGAAATTCACCTTCAAAAATAATATTTAAATAAATATTTTTAATATAATTAAATGTTTATATAGCGATTTACGACTAACTAAACAATATTTTTATATAATTGTATTTAATTCCGATGGTGCGTTCGATGTGATCGCCGCCTGACGCGATGTTGTTATTCATTGAAAAATTCAAATCAGCGAACGAGCTTTTTTTAAACGCAATTTTCGACCGGTTCTCAAAACGTTTTCGTACGAATAAAGATAAATTGTTTGAAAAAAACAAAGGTCGAACGAAATTTATATGGAAATGTGAAAAATCAACGTTTCTCAAACATTCCTCCTTTACCATTTTATCTGAATGCAATATATTTTTATTCAAAAATACAGTTTTATTATACGGTTTTATTTATTTCATTATTAGCTTCAATTGTGTGTTTGTTAGTTTCTCTGGTACAAATCTTATAATCGATTTTTCAATCACTTCTCAATATTCAATTAAACTGAAATTTTGCATATTTGCTTATTATCAATAACAAAACAAGAAACAATTAACATATTTATCAATTAATTATTTTTTCATTAATTACAAAACATAATTTATAATTCTATTATAGTAGAATTTTCTTATTTCGTAAGATATTATAATAAAGTATGATAAAATTTTATAATCACAGATTCGAATTTTTAGTCGATTGATCTAGCTGTCACATTTTGAGTTGTTACATTATTCATAGCGATGTGCGACAGGTGGAAATAATTCATATTCGCTCTCTTATGCATATCGTCGGAACTGGTTTCGATACGATGTCGTCTCGCAAGATGACGACCGCGAAAGGTTTTGTTTTTAAACTTTTGGATTCGACGACGGGTCAATTAACTGTTAAAAATGCAAAGAATAAATGTTTATTTGTCACAATAAAATATGTAACTCGGAGGGCGCAACTGAACAAATATAACCTTCTCAATGCCGCACCCCGAAATATGTTAACTTAACGACGCAAAACTCGATCCATGGACATGTGTTAATAAAAATGAAATTACATAAGTTATTATTTATATTTATATATTAAAATTCAATATTTTTAATATAAAATTGTAATATTTATCAAATTATATAGAATTTAAACAATTATCCTATACTTTACAAAATACATTCATGGTAAATAATTCATAAAATTCGCATTCCAACAAATTACAAATATTTATAAATCGATCATAACAGTATATAATACGATATTCCGCAATTTTATTTTAATATATCCGATTATAAACCACTTTTTAATGCACTTATACTCATCATATTCCAGACACTCGATTCGGAAACGTGTGAAATTATTGCGCAATCTTGAACAATAAAAGCACACAAATTTTTCTATATATATTGCGTTCGCACCGATGCATTTTTCACACGAATTTCAATAATAATAATTATTTATTTTATTTGTATATTATATATTTTATTCGATTACACCGATATTTTATATATACATACACACACATATATATATAATTATTATTACATGTATTACAAGACAAGGGGGTCAAGTCCAGTTGTTCGGTTCAAAAGTCGGAAAAAAATATTGCGTAATTCTTATACAATGCGTACTGTAGAATTGTTATCATTATTATTATTATTATTTATGTATTTATAAAATAATAATTAATTAAGAATTATTATATATTATTATTAAAACACGTGATATGAACTTGCATAGTAGAATTGCACGTGATTATTAATAAATTACATATCGATTGAAGGTGATTAAAATTGATTGAGGGTAATTAATGTGTGAAATTGATTTATAAAGGATGATTTTTAAACCTTTTATTAACACGTATTGAGTATAAATAATATATATATATATATATATATATATATATATATATATATATATATATATATATATATTTACATATAGATTATAGATTTTTATTTAATTTTGGAATATAAAATATTTTTATTTATTTTATACAAATATTTTATATACAAAAATTACAGTATTAAATAAATATTATTGAAAAAAAATCTATCCTATACTATAATATAAAAATAAAATATTTACAAAACACTTTATTTATTTTTTAAAATAATTTCGTTGTAACATAAAAATATTAACATTAAAAAAAAATATTTATATATAAATATAAATTAATGTAATTTTTAAATAAATTTTATATTTTAATATTGAACATGAAATCCGTTAATAATATATTAATTATTAAAATATTAATCAAGTGCAAAATATTAAAATTATAAATTTATTTTAAATTATTCTATTACATTTGAAATATATAAATATTTATAAAAAAAATTATATTATCGACATCTATTGCTGTAATTTTAAAATTTTTAAATTAATTTTATAAAAATTGCACAGATGTCTTCTACAAAAAATAATCTTATTTATAAATTCTTTTCAAAATAAGCGCCAATATAATAAAATATAAAATATTTTTTTTGCAAATTAGAATAAAATAATAAACAAAAATTATTGAATTGACCTTCAACGAAAAATATACGATGATTGAATCGAAGGCGATTCACAAAAATGGATCGATATACAAAACGACCTTCGCGATAATAAACTTTCGATATTTACACACACACACACACACACACATATATATATTTCATATTTTTTTTTGGTTTGTTTCAGTACCGCAAATATGTCGAAAGAAGTTCAAAATAGTTAAAAAATAATAATAATAATGGCGATAAATATGTCGTTTTCGACGTACAAAACGAGTTCGATTAACATCTAGCGCCATTTTTTTCTTTTTGTTTTTCCTATCGACATACAGGAAAAACACTTTTTTTTGTCTAGATCTGGCATAATGTTGCTGTAGTTGGTATTTCATTATTTTTTTTCACATTTGTAAAATTTTCATAACATTGTTCGTGGTCGGCGAACGCGGAAAAATGATGAAAATTACAGGAAAACCTAACGAACGAACGTGCTTGTATGTATAATTCCGGAAAAGTCGTTTTACCGTTTTGCTATAGTTACGAAAAAATAGCAATTTCTTTAATGTGCCAACGTTTTATTTATTTATTTTTTTTTATATTTATATTTTATTATATTATATTTTTATTTAAACAATAAAAATATATGAATCATTCGTGAACTTTGTTAGGATATTATTTTTCGCGAATACAAAGTCTATTATTTTATTATACGCTTCTATAATGTTTTTTTTTTTTTGAGATGACAATTGTTAGTTGAGATTATCATTATTTTAAATAGTTTATTTTTTTCAATGGACTTTATTCTGTATGTTGATGATTTTATCTTAAAAATAACAGTGAAAATAACTGTTATATTACAAATCTTATTAATTTTATATGGTCTAAGAATAGTCTTAAAATTTATATTAATTTTTAGTACTTGTTTATACAACAAATTCGTTCTTTTTATAACGATAAAAAGTGATATAAACATTAAATATTAAAATAGAAATATATATTATAATAATATCGTATTCAAATTATATAATTATATAAATATATATATATATATATATATATATATATATATATATATATATATATATATATATATATATATTTAATATATCAACAATATCGCGGGATCAGAACCGTAACCTGCTATTTTGAAAAGCCCAGTAATCGAATCAAACGTAACGGAATTATTAAGAAAAACCGGTGCTCGATAATTAATTTTATACAATAATATAAATAAAAAAAAAATGAAAACGCTTTCAAATATTTGACCTTAGTATTTGTTTATTCGTTGTGACGAATTAACATCGGATAAAAAAAAATAACCGGTGAAAACTGCCAGTTAAACTAACCGATTTTTGCACATTTGGTTCAACGAATACGACATTGTAATTTTACAACTTTCTGAAATCGCAATAAAAAAAATATTATTAAAAATAATATTATATAGAGAAAAAAAAGACGTTTACCTTCTATGCAAATGTATATATAAATAAAAATATTACAATTGGCCGTAATTAAAATCAATTTATTAATGATTAAAATATATATATATATATATATATATATATATATATATATTTATATATAAATGAATGAAAAATTAACGACTGTGAAAATAATATTAATATATTTTATATGTAAATATTGTACTTACGACATGCTCGAACGCTGGTCATCTTGGTGTTCTTCTTCTTTATGATGATAATGATGATGATGCTTGTTTTCTTATGAAGATAACTCGGTTAATCCGATTCGTCTGATGATGATGATGATGATGATAGATGGCCAAAAACCGTGAAGAAACGCCGGTTAATCGGACGATTGTAATATTATTTTATTATTATTATTTAAAAAATGGAAATCGTTTTTAATTTAAACGCATTAAGTAAAATAATGACGTTTATTTAACACTTTTTTAATGTTCACAAAAATAATCACAAAGAATTTTCTATTTGTTTACACTTGATTTTTTTTCATTATCTTCATTTTTCTTTATATCTGTAAAATTAATAAATATATTGTATGAATTTTATTGTAATTTATATATATATATTTGAAAAAATGTTTATATAATTAATAAAAAAAATATTTCAATTATTTAATTGTAAATTAAAATATATAATGAGTGAAAAATATTATAATAGAATTTTATATTATAATTTTTCACTATAAATATTGAATTTTTTTCTTAAAATTTCTATACTAATCAATAGAAAAAAATATGTTATTACAACGAATTGAATAATTTTAAATAAATGTCGCCGTTTAATAGTTAAAAATATTAGAAAAAAAAATTAGAAATGTTCACTAAAAACCGCAAGATAGTATCAATATATAACGTCTGTTAAATAATAAACATTAAATAAAAAATATTGATAAATAATTATATGAATATTATATAATATTATTCAATATGCAAAGCTTGATAATAATTATGTAAAACAATATTCAGCAACTGCAAGATTAATGTGAATGCAAAAATTACGTAAAATCGATAACTGCACCTATATATTTAAATAATTAGATAATTATTTTTTTATGTATTTATATTTATATATATATTTCAATATTATTAAAATAAATAACATTGGTTTTATTAATTGAAACGATCGACTCAATCAGGCCAACTTTATATACAGAGCGTTTCATAAAAATACACGCATGTTGGCTATTTTTTTTTTAAAGATAGCCACGTAGCCAACGAAGCCAAACGATTTCGATTTGATTTTTGTATTAAATATAGGAAGTAGTATTTATAATGTTATATAATATAATTTAAATTGAAAAAAAAATGTTAAGATATGTGAAATTAATATTTAGAAGATGATTCAAATAATTTTATACACCCGATTTATTTAAAAAAAAAATAATAATATACTACTGTGATCAAAAAGTAAGGTGAAATATTCATTTAAAAATCCCAGGATAAATTGTAATTTTTTTCCTAGGTTGGTAAGGTCGTTCATTCCACAACCACCGTATTCGCCCGATTTGGCTCCGTGCGACTTCTGGCTATTCAACAAACTCAAAAGGTCACCGCGAATACGTTGTTTTGACACGATTGAGAAGATAAAAACCGAATCGATGAAGGTCTTGAAGGCTATACCGGAAAAAGACTATTCCGACTGTTTCGAGGATTGACCGACGGATTACTTTAAAGGGGATGAAATTGATTTGAAAGAATAAATAAAGAATTTACATTTTATAAACAAATTCACCTTACTTTTTGATCACAGTGTTGTATATATATATATATATATATATATATATATATATATATATATATATATATATATATATAAATAATGATAAATAATATTAACAATGTTTATAAAATAATGAGTGATTCATACGCAATTTTCCCGAACGATTTTTACTTCAATTACATTAAATATTATAAACACGGAACTTAGTCAGCTGTTATTATATATATTTATTAATAATATTCATAATGAGGAAAAAATATAATTACTTGCATAAAAACATCAATATTATATTTTTTTATTCTAAAATATTTTGAAGATATGATTCAACTTTAAATAAGTATTATTAACTAAAAAATCAAAATACGTATATTATGTTATTTACTATTGTTTATGACTGTATATATTTTAAAATGACGTTTCAGTATTATTATAATATCAGTTTTATTATTCATATTTTTTCTTTCAATATTCGTTTCGCTATTTTTTTTTGAGTGTAAAAAAATATTTATATATATATATATATATATATATATATATATATATATATGAAGAAATTTATGTGCATTAATGTAAATGTCATTGAAAAAATTAAGTACATTATAATTAAAAAAATAGTGTTTTATTATGATCATATTTTGTTCGATATTCGAGTGATTCTAATAAAGATCGACTTTCGTAAATCGACCTTATAATGGTTTGGTTTTCATTGAACGATTTTTATAAGCGAAAGTGATCAAAAATTTAATTTTAATAACGAATAAGTCAAATAAATAAATAAATATATATATATATATATATATATATATATATATATATATATATATATTATTGCAATGAAATCCTTGGGTGTAGTAGAAACAGGAATGAAACATGGAACGGAATCGGAACAAGGTTCCGAATTCCGGACAGAAAAAAATTGCAATAATGATTCTAACGAATAAAGTTATAATTTGTATGTATAAAAATGTTATTTTATTCGAACTCGAATATATTTTTTAATTAAAATAATTATTAATTTTTATTTAACCTTCAATTTTTTTCTTAAAATATTCAATTAATATAACACGAATAAAATTAATAAAATACAAAATTACAAGACACAAAACAACAATAAAGTTCAGATTACGTCTTAAAATCATATTTAATGATGATAATAAAAAAAAATAGATTATAATTTGATTAAAAATCTTAGATGAATAGATAGACGCGTTCGATTGAATTCAGCTCAAGATCTATATCCATACTATAAATAAATTTTAGCTCGTTTATCGTGATAATTATTAGACAATTATTAACTGTTATTATTACATACAAAATTAAATTACCAATATATTTTTTATAATATAAATCGAACGTATATTTTAATTTCAATTTCTTTAAAAAAGGTCTACGATGAATAAAACTAGATACGAATAAATTATTATATGTAATATTCTTAACTTTGAACATTTCTTATATTTAATTTTAAATTAAAAATATTATATATATATTTTTTTAGAGGACCCTAAATATAACAATCCGAATTATTTAATTTAAATAAATGTGGCACATCTGAATTTTAAAGTCGAAGAAATTGGCGCATGAAAAAAAAAGGTTAACTACCCCTGTAATAAACGATAGAAACAAACGTCAACTAAACTGATACAATACGATACAAAATCGAAAATAGTCGACGATGATGCTGAATAGGATGTATAATACATGGTATAAATATTACATTATCTCAGATTACATAGAACTGAACTCGCCCACACACACACACACACACACAGAAATACACACACACCTGAAACTGAGAAGTCGTTTACTTTCGAATCGATTTACTTGAAACGACCGACATTATTAAGACAAGACACTCATACATACAAACGTACATAAGTCCGTTTATAAAATAAAATGAACATTGTGCGAGATACGTTCAGAACAGTGTTGTGCATTTTTATTTTTTTTTTACACCAACACAATTATTACTCAATAAGTTATTTCGAAATTGTTCTAATTGGTCACGCAGCGATGGTTGTTCTTAAGAATAAGAATGCATTCGAATCCCACTGTTGTGCACAAGTATGCAACGCTTTTTCATTTTATCTATATATATATATATATATATATATATATATATATATATATATATAAAATTTTTTTTAGTCTTTTCTGTGATATTGACGGTTTGAGGTCGAATGCAAATCCATGTAATGTTTCATTGATCTTCCTATTCGATTGTGTGCTCGATTCTATATCATTAACTGGTGATGTAATGTGTTAATAAAGTTTACTGTTAAGTAAAAGATCTATATGGTCTATTGATATGTTGGTTGATAACTAAAAGATCTATATGGTCTATTCATACATTACTTGATAACAAAAGTATTTATATAGTTCATTTAAACGTTGTTTAATAATTAAAAGATCTATATGGTCTATTGATATATTAGTTGATAACTAAAAGATTTGTGTGGTTTATATATATGTTAGTTGATAACTAAAAGATCTGTATGGTCTATCGATGCATTAGTTGATAACTAAAAGATCTGTATGGTCTATTGATACATTAGTTGATAACTAAAAGATCTATATGGTCTATTATAATTTAAGATAAATTTAACCGTTTTAATTTTTGTTAAAGTTCAAAATAAATATATTAAACGCTTCACATAAATGTAATCTTAGTTAGCTTTCAATAAAATCACTAAAAAGATTGAAAGACAGCTACAGCTTGATATTCCAATATATAAGTCAAAACAATAAACAGATCTTCAGATCAAACAAAATAAAAAAATGTAGATGATATGTCAAATAATATTCAAAAAGAATGTAATTAATTGATTAATAGCAATTATTCGATTTGATACGATTTTCTATAGATTTTTATTCCCTATAAAAATAATCAATTTAATCATGTATTCACATACGGAATATGTTATAAGATTTAAAGTTAAAAAATAATTAAATTAATTTTTGAAATTAAATAATTATATTTGTTGAAAAAAAAATTTAAAAAAACTCTGTAATATCATTGTTTTATATGATTCAGTCCAATTAGAAGATGAATCATGAACATACAGTTTTATAGTCGAAAGAACCTTCAATCGTTGATTAGCTCAAAGTCTATTTATAAGATGAAAGGATAACAGGTAAAACAACTCATTAACAGGTGATAAATGTCAAAACTAAATAGAAAATATATAAAAAAAATACAAAATATTTGAAACGATACGATTATTTAAAATTTTGTAATACAATATAGAGAAATTGATTTATATAACATATAATATATATAAATTTATTTTTTTTAAATCAAAAAAAAAAAATATCGGGCAAAAGCTACCTTAGTAACACGAAAACGTGTAAAAAAAGGTTTTGTAATTGACAGAACTTGCTCATTGCAATGGAACTAGTTTGTACGTAACCGGTTAAAAAAAAGGTTGACGTTCAATATATATATATATATATATATATATATATATATATATATATATACATAAGCGAACTTGTCGGATTGTTTATGCGTTATTCGCTGCAAAATTTACAGGTGAAACCTATTTTAAATATTGTAACGTTAAAAGTGTTCCGCAAAAACGGGTTACAAGGCGGTCGTTTTGAAAGATAAGAATGAGAACAAAAAAAAAACAAGAAAAGAAAAAAAAGCACAAAACCAGAGCACCGAGTGCTTCCTTTACGCGGAACCGCATGAAAAGTTGCGTCAACCGACAGACAAGTCGACCCGACTCGCGGAATGCTCGCACTGTTTTTTAAAAGGATCGCCGAATCGCTGATTTATCGTACAAATTTTTTTTTGTTTTATTATTATCCGATATTGCGTTATTAGTTTTTACTCGTGATTATATTACATCACAGATCAATGTAAAAAAATATATATTATCATAATCTCCATTAATAGTATTTCGTAATTATAATTTATCTTAATTATATTATAAATGGCACAATTATATAAACACTTATTATATATATATATATATATATATATATATATATATATATATATATATATATATATAAATATATTTAAATACTTAAAATATATAAAATTCTCGTGATAAATTTTATATTATAATTATGTACTATTATAATAAATACAATGTTGAGAATTATACAGAAATAAATAAATGATGGCCCTCGAAACGTAATTATAATTTAATTTTTTTTTAATGATTAAATTATAAATTAACCTTTATATATGTGTATATAATAAATGTAAACAGGCACGTGTTTGCAATTATTGTATATAAAAATAAATATATAATAAATAGTATTTATTATGCAAATAATTATATAAGTTCTTCTGCTACTGTTCATATAAGTAATCTTTCTTTAAAAATAATTTAATTATTAAATATGGATAAAACACGCTATAAAATAATATATTTTAATTGACTGATATTAAAATAATTATATTTATATTTTTTTTAAGAGAATATGAATAGAAACTTTTAAAATACATAAAAATAATTTTATATTTTTTTATATTACATTAATATATTTTATATATTTCTAATAGTTTAATTTATTTTTTTTAATAAAAATAATTTTAAAAATTTCAGATATTCTAAACGTTAACTTTTTTTATTACAAAAATAAAAATCACTCTTATATATATCACTTTTGAACGACGAAAAAATACTGAAAATAAATCGTGTAATATTTTTATTTTATATTCGAATATATAAATTATTCATTTCGATGAAAATTTTAAAATTACTTGTATAATATAAAATTAATATAGACCAATAAAATATAAAAGGAATTGAATAATTAAAATAATTAATAATATCGTCCTTCATATGTATATAAATAAATATATATATATATATATATATATATATATATATATATATATATATATTATTATTAATACTAGATTTCTTTTCTGCACACATTTGTAGGTCATATAGATGTTTTGTTTTCGTTTTTCATACATTTTATTGAACGGAAGTTGAACCCGGAACTTGTGAATACTTCATATACAGGGTTGACCACTTGCTTGTTTAAGGTCAACAAGTATAAATATGGAAATATTTCCAAAGAACAATACTTTTTTTTTACGGATTTTTTAATACTATAATTGTCATGTGAAAAAAAAAAGGGAAGTAATCGTTTATTTAACAATTTTAATTGCGGATTCGTAATCGAATGCGACATATTATAATAATATAATTATAATGTTAATTTCGAATCGAAAGGTTGTATAAAGGTGCGACGCGAATTACGAATTAAAAATTATAATCGAGTCATCATTTTCAAGATCAAGCATTGAATATTCAATTTTACTAAAGATATATTTATAAATTATATTCATACCAAGAAGTGATAAAAATTCGTCAAAAATATTCAAATAATAATATCGATTGAAATATATATATATATATATATATATATATATATATATATATATATATATATATATATATATATATATATATATATATATATATATAGAGCTAGCGACTCGATATATACAAATACAAATATTAATTAAAAATCATTAATTTAGAAATAATATTTTATCTTGTAATAAATTAAAAATTTTCTACGCTTGAATTGCAACATTATTCGAATTAAAGTGCGACTTATATTCGAAATTTATTTCAAAATATACATATTCATCGCACGTTCGTATTATAAATACAACAATTCAAATTTTACCATTGACCGATAGTAATATAAAATAGTATGTTCAATAGTAAAATCGCACGTTGACATTATAATATATATATATATAAAGTATATATATATATATATATATATATATATATATATATATATATATATATATATTAGTGAATATAAAGAGAAGAAGCGAATCGACCGCGGAAAACTTTCCACGTTTTATTATAAAGCCCGAGTCCTACTTTACAAACATCATATATATATATTATATATCGAACATACTTATAGAAATATATCACGAATACAGAGAGAGAGTGTAAAATCTCATTGCGAAAGTGTCTTAAAAAACATTGCAAGTCCGTTAACCGCCATATTTTATTTTGCCAGTACCAAAAAAAAAAAAAAAAATGTCGGTACGCTGTTGGCTAACTAATTTTTAGATAGCACGATTTTTTTTTACTAAATACAAAAAAAAACTGGCATTTGATAGAAATGTAAAGTGAAAAAAAAATGTTTGTCGAGACATTTTATAAAAGAATAAAAACAAAAATTTTAACGTCTAGAAAGGAAAATTGGAGGAAAATTTTAATGTCAATGGCGTGATCTCAATCATAATATACTTAAATTATTAATAAATTATTTTTTTGTTAATAATAAAATTAAAATGATGATTATATTATATAATATATGAAACTAGTGATTCATTGTAATATTTAAATTTTATGTAAGATTCTATAATATAATGACATATCAAATTCTTCAATATATTAAAAATAATGACTTGTTTGTTTGATTTTATAAAAAACAAAAAAAAAACTAGTGCAATATAAAAAAGTTGCATAAATTATACAACTATGTAGTAATATTCTGGTGAAAATGTAACTAAAGCTTTATGTGAAACTAGGTAGTAAATTCATATTAAAATGGTTTAAAACAATTTTAATAGTTTATTGCAAAAAAAAAATATGTTTATAGAATATTGATATACGGTATTATAATTTATTAATATGTCAAAATATGAAATAAATATTAGTGTCAATTTTTACTATAATTAATTGGCGCTAAATTTGGTGAATACGGAGGATAGTTATTGTACTGTGCATTGATATTTAAAATATTGATTTACAAATAGTATTAATTGAAAAATGTTTAAATTATTAGGAATTGAATAAGAAATTTATAAAATCATTACAACAAAATAATTGATTATTGCACACATGGATATAATATTCAATGGACTATTTTTATTTTTTGTCTATCTTTTAAAATCCGATAATCCTATTGTGCTTTCGCAAAATTAATTCGCGCTCTATGAACAAATGTAAAAAATAAAATATATATGGAATTAATTTACGTTTGCAATTTTATAATCGGTTTAAATTCCGATTACCAAATTACATTTCATAATTATTAAAACTCATACAAAATGGCCCTAGGCCTAGCGACTGATACTTTCGCCGTTGATTTTCTTTTTATTATGATGAAATTAGTATTAAACGGCGATTGCAATAAATGCCCAGCAAACTGTTAATGTGATCATGTGCTAAAAATATATATAAATTTATATGATTTCGGTTAATGAGATCGATTTTGAGAAAAATATCTAATATTAAAGATCAACGCGCTGGTTTTTATTAACCCTTCACGGTCGACGACGATTTACTGCGACTAATTTTTATCTATATTTTTTTTACAATTATAACTAAAAAGAAAATAATGATATTATTTAAATATTTTTTTTTATAATTATTACATTTTAAATATGTCTAATATTTAAAATATTTAAAAAATATCTATCATATATATAACTTTCAGTTATTTTTTCAAATTGAAAAATTTAACATATAAATTATTTTTATATATGCATAGTCGTTATTATATATATATATATATATATATATATATATATATATATATATATATATATATATATATAAATGAATAAAAAATATATATACACATATATTCGCTTTATATTTCTTTAAAATTGTGTCAGATACCGTAGAATTAGCTGTGCGTAAACAGATTACAATTTTATTGAATAAAAATTACAACGAAAAAAAATAATAATTAACAATTCTTTTTTTACGACACGAACTTACAACGCAGAACGAAGAAAAAAAACCAGATCGTAATATTTGTACTGCGACGTATGTAATAATGAAGTTTTGTCCGTGACACAAAGGGTACAAGTGCAGGAAATCGTTTATAAAAAAAAATTAAGCCCTATATTTTTGTCAGTTTTTAATAGAATTCGAACCTTTTGATAACTTAATCAAGTTTTGTAGAATAAAATAAATATATATTTTTAAAAGTAAACTTGCTCTTTTTTCTGTAAAAACTCATTACTACAAAATAAAATAAAATAAAAGCGATTCTAATGATCTGTAACCTACATATATTGTAATTATACTTAAAATATAATGTATATTTAACGTTAATTATGAAAAACCGTTGAAAACTTATAATGAAACAACGCAGGACTTTCATCTTTCACAATATTCTATATTGATTTTACTAATTATGCATTTTGCAAAAAAACCGGTACTTTTAACGATTTCTAAATATTTTTAGTTACCATGTTTTTACTACAATAATATATTTTTTATACATACATTAAAAATATATATCTATTTTAAACAATTTATTTATCCGATAATAAAATTCACCGGTTTATAATGTCAAAATTACTTCAAATTTTTGACTGAAAAATATTCTTATATTTTAAGCATCCGCTTAATTTACATTATTTAACGACCAATAATTTTAAATATTTATTTTCGAAATCAAAGTTGATTTTATATAAAATCTCGTAATTTGATTGAACACATCCAAAAATCATAAAAACCGTTTTAATCAAAAGTTATAAGAACGGTTTTAAAAAATAATAATAATTTCAAAATATTATATTTTCGATTATAAATTAAATCATAGAAAAAAAAACTATTTAAATAATTAATAATGAATATACGATATTAATAATAACCGATACCGTTATATTTAATAACATAAAATAATTAAAAATTTAATAAAAAAATACAATTTCGAAACAACCGACGACCGTGAAGTGTTAATATTCGATAACGTGTCGTGAACCTTTTTCACTATTAATAATAACGCAACGAAAATTATGACTTATTTAATAAAAAAAAAAGATTTCTTTTAATCGCACTTGTATCCTATGTGCTTTCTTAGCTTTACACGCACACACACACATACATTTATATGCACATGTATAAATTTTTTAACGGAAGAATGTCGTATTTAAATTATACGCGTTCGAAACTCGGTCATAATAACTATCTGTATGAAATCGTTGATTTTATTTATATGTTCTTTGTCTCGTTTTCAATCGCATTAATTCGATTTTTTTTTTGAAAAAAAAATGTTAAAATAATATCGAAATACTAAATGTGGCAGCTCATTTTAATAATTTATATAATTTGTTGTTGTTATTATTTTTATCGCGAATTGTAATTAAACGCCAAAAATGAAGTTTCTCCACACGAATATATATATATATATATATATATATATATATATATATATATATATATATATATATATATATATATATATATATTAATGTAGATTTTAATCGAATTTTTTTCCAACAAAATATCTAACCAAATTAGAGATTTATAATTGTCTACTTATTTTTATTACATATTTAAATTTAATCTATCGCGATAATTTTGAAAGATTTATATTTTCATTTTTAAAACATTTTTATTAATAATTTTCAATAAACGTTCAAACGAAATATATTTTTAATTTTTTATATACAATATAAATTTATATATATATATATATATATATATATATATATATATATATATATATATATATATATATATATTTGTATTAGAAATTATCAATATATTGATTTTTATATCCTTGAATTAACGAATTGACTTACTCTGTAATAGATCATAGTTGACTATCACTGATATAATATATATTTATACGAATTTACTATATTTTTAAATTTAAAAAAAAATATATATGAGATAAGAAAAAAAATAATCTCCGCCTTTAAATATTTACTTACTACTATCTAGATATTTCTTAATATAAAATGTAATCAAAATCCAAAGGATACAAACCAAAATTATCTCATAAACTATCATAAAAATTATAAAAAAAAATATACATATAAATACACTTGCATCTTTTGGATTTTAATAATATAAAATTTTATTTTCAACACAAAAATACACACACACACGAAAATATTCGTGCATATATGTATGATTAGTACATTATCACAAAGTAGCACATAATTAAATTAGCACTTGATTCCATCGGTCGAATTACTTCAATGCACATTTCACTTGAATAAAAAAAAAATCAATGAAAAAAATAATATACAATATTTCAATTTATATGTAAATATTCGAAAAAAAAAAGATTTCGTTTATAATAATGAAAAGATTCGATATAAAGTAGATCATGCATATATAAATTATATATATATATGAGAGAATATTAAAATGAATGTAGAAAATAAAGGAAACATTATTCACCATGAAATATTTAAAAAATGATTTTTTTTTAAATAGGAACCTCGATTCGTAAAAATATTGAAAATATTCGTTTATATATGTGTGTATATAAATATATACAGACTTTCGAATGGTTCAAAAGAACGGTACGCGTCTCGGTAATGTTACCGGTAATGATGTCGGTGACAGACTGCTTCGCTTTTGCGTTCTCTTCGACGTTCAATTACATTTACCACAACCACACGAGTGTATTATGCATTTTTTTTTCTATCGTTTCGTCTTACTTCAGCGTGTTTCTTTTTTTCTTTCGTCTTTCATATTCTTTTTGCTCCGACTGCTTTTTCTATTTGTAGTTGTTATTTTTGTGATCCATCTATTGGAAGATGGTTTAATATTGCACGCCGAAAATGATGAGAGAATGTTCTATGTTATCTAAATATTAATATATTCATCGGAAAGTATTTGTCAAAAATGGCAATGAGAAACTGATTAGGTTTAAATATATGTATATATAGAATTAAGCCTTTTAAATCATTAATCTTGAGGCCCAATTTAAGAGTCCACACAGAATTACAGTTCAACGTTCTCATTCAATATAAACAACAATAGCTTTCACATTGACATATGTTTTAAAAGTAAAATATATAATTTCTTTTATATAACACTGTGTTCAAAAAGTAAGGTGAATTTGTTTCTAAAATGTAAATTCCTTATTTATTCTTTCAAATCAATTTCATCCCCTTCAAAGTAATCCCTCGATCAGTCCTCGAAACAGTCGGAATAGTCTTTTTCCGGCTATAGCCTTAGAGACCTTCGAATCGATTTCTATCTTCTCCATCATGTCAAAACGGCGTTCTCGCATTGGCCTTTTGAGTTTGCTGAATAACCAGAAGTCACACGGAGTCAAATCAGACGAATACGGGGATTGCGGAAAGATACGAGTCGAGTTTTTAATGTAGTATGACGTGGTGCATTATAGTGATGAAAGAACCAAAAGTTATAAAAACACGTGTAACTAGGAAATAATTAAACCTTTTGACAAACAGACACTTGACAAATGTTATAGACAGTCCTACCAACCTAGGAAAAAAATACAATTTACCTGCCTTCCTAATTACCGGGAGTTTTAAATGACAATTCCACCTTACTTTTTAATCATAATAGTATATATGTGTGTATATTTTTTGCTTATAGATATATTATTCATTTATATTAATTTTTAATTATGAGATTAAAATAGTTGTAAAATAAAAAGTTAGTTACCAAAAAGATTAAGAACTAAATAGACCAATTTTGGAAATAAATTAATAGTTTTTAAAATAATTGGAAGAAAAGTGAGATTAAAATGGACGTGAAATCAGTTAAAAAGTAGAAAAATAGAACTTTGAAAAAGTTTTAAGTCCATGTTAGCTTTTGGTTTTAATGTATTATTTGTGTATCTTAAATTTTAGCTTTCTCAATTTGACAGCCTTTTTAAGATATATCCACACATTATTAGTACAAAAATATTAGTATAAACCAGTTTTAAATAGGATATAATATTATTGCTGTAAGAGAAATCGTTTAAACATTTTGGAAATGTTTAGCAAATTAGTAATGTTTATACCATTTTGAAAAATATACTATTTTTATTATAATATTAGTAGTATGAAAGAAAATATAACTTAAAAAAATATCTTAAAATGATTCAAAATATTTTTTAGAAAGCTATAAAATTCTAAATTATTCAGAATCATTAACATTTAAAAAAATTAAAATCTAAACTTTCAGCATTAATTTTACATAAAATTTATGAAATAGATTGATTAAGTAATAGAATTACATATTTATTTTGATTTTTAAAAATAAATAACTTTCAAAAACAACGATAATCTTAATTAACAAAATTGAGAACTGAAAAATGTTATTTTGTAAAAATTAAATATTTAGAGACATCTATTGAATATTTTAAAATATATATTAAAAAATAATTTATTTAATTTTACTTTCTTAAAATTTTATATTAAAATAAAATTTAATAATAGCAGATCATATTTTATTTGAAAGTTTAATCATGTAAAATATTTATTTAAATAATTATAATTATTTATCGTTCTTTATTTATTATTATTTAAAATAAACAAATTTTTCTTAATGATAATTAAAAAAAAAAAAAAATTAATTCATATCAAATTGATTTTAATTTATCAGTGCAAATTTAACCTTTATTATTTACTGTTTTAAACGTTTAGATTAATCTTATCTGCATTACTTTACAATTTTTTATTATTATCTTATACTTAAAGATTTTATTGCTGTTTTGGTGTTTCAGTGTCAGTAGTGTCAGTTCCTAATTATAAAAAACAATTTTTATTAATAAAATATTTACATATATATTTTAAAGATTTTTTTTCTCGAATAATTAGACTTTGAGATGACATCTAATAAATCTAATTGTAATTTAAACGATGTGAAGACGTTCAATCCTGAGAATTGGGTGAAATTACAGTGTAACGATTTTGGTATTGTTGTGTTAAATCAGGAGATTTTGTATTCAAAAAATTTCTTTATAAAATTTTGGAATAAAGGTGATCTTAATTATCTTTCAAAAAATATATTTAAATTATTTAATCTTATTGCAATTAATAAAATTAATAGAATAAATCTTACTTGAAGCACGATTTAAATATTTTTACAACAGATATATCAAAATGTTTGTTAAAATATATTTTCAACTTGTAATTTAATATTTTTTGTTATAATTTCTTTGTTCTATATAAAAATGAACTTTAAATATAAAAGGTAACCAGATTATAATCAATTTTTATCGATGATCAATATCATTATTTAGTATAAAAAAGTATACTATTGATAACGAAAATAATTTCATGACCTTATTAGTCTTTCAATTTTAATAATCTATTTCCTATTCTTTAAATTACACAATGATTTTAGCAACAATAAGATTAACTGTTGATGCTGGAACTGATAGATTATACAGTTTTATAAAACAGCATAATTTAGATCACATTGTAAAACCTATAGATATTGTCAGTGGTGATTTTGATTCAATTACCAAATCAAGTATAGAGAAAGCAATTGCACAAAAAGCTCAGGTATTAAAAGAGAATCAAACTACTTCTACGTATCAATATTAACAGGTTTATTTTTATACAAACATACACACACATATTGAAATTTTATATAACTTTCAGATAGTACATACAACAGATCAAGATGAAACTGACTTCACAAAAGCAATGAGAGTTTTATCTGAATTTTGTTCAAATTGTAATATAAAGGTGTAGTATTTTAATGAAAGCAAATTAAATGCAAGAATAAAATATAAATAAATCGTTTTAATTTTTGAAAATAGCTTAAATATATATTTGTCATATGTCAAACGTCGGGAAGATTGGATCAGATTATGGCAAATGTTGACACATTAATCCGATGTCTCAAGCGTGAAATTGTATCGCCAAGTTGTTCTATCATTTTGTTTTCAATCGATTCGTTTTCATGGATTTTACAGCCTGGTAAACATAAAATATTCATTCCTGATACATTAAATAATTCTGAAAATGCCTGGTGCGGTTTAATACCCGTAGGAGAGAAATGCACTAAAGTCACAACTGCAGGACTAAAATGGAACTTGAGTAAAATTTTCTTTTCTAAAATCTATCAAATAACTAAAATTATATAAATTGTAGATATTTATATGTTGCAGATGCCAGTGTAATGTCATTTGGTAACTTGATAAGTACATCAAATACCTTCAACGGATCTGGTTATGTCACTATTGAGAATGATACTCCATTATTATGGACAATGGGCACATTGCCTATGTTTCATAGTAATTATGGAACACCAGATAAAGAACGATAATTTGTAATATTCCTACTAAATATATATTTAGATAATTAATAAATTTGTTTTATTTTTTTTTTATAACAAGTAGATTTTCTTTACTATTCAATAATGAAAAGTATTTTAGATATTTGTGATAAGTATTAAACAATATTAACAACTACATATTGTATTAAAAAATTGTATTATTATGTTGCTCTATCAATAATATCAATTATCTATCAATAATTATGAAGTTATTTCTATATAAATATTATTAACACTTTAGTGTTAATAATATTCATAGAATTAGATCTTCTCTTTCTCTCTAAAAATACACAAAAAAAAAGAATACTAATTACAGTACTATAATTATTAAGTAAATTTATAATGAAAATAGTTAAAAATAGAAATAATTCTATTGAATGTTGAAAATTGTTTTTTATATCTTTAAGATGATTAAAATATTCTAAAATCAAATTATACTATTTATTACAGAAAAATTATGCATGAATCAAATATATATTTTTAAAAAATAAATTATTATCGTTTAATTTATTTTAGTATTTTTATTTTGAAACAATATTTTTAGGATCTTTTTATGATTTTTACGTATAAATTTAAAAAAAATCTGTATATTTTTTATAATATTTATTCTAGTATATTTTACAAATAATATAACTTAGATATATTTTAAAATTTAATTTTTAAAAGATTAATTAAAGATTAAATTCATACTGAAAATTTATGTATAAATGTAAAAATTCCCAAAAATACTGCAGCGCCACTGATTTCTTACCGCAAAAATTTCACACACAAAATGATAATTTTACATCACTAAAACAAAATTGATCATTTTACAGATGTTTCCTTTGTGAACATGCTTAACATTTTTTCCATACACATCAACCTGATCATAACAAATACACGTGTGCGTGTGCACAAATGTTCCCTTTCAATTTAGTCCAATATTTGATTAGATCACACAAAACATACACACAATATATATATATATATATATATATATATATATATATATATATATATATATATTCAACGGGTTTTCAGTTTGAAATCGACTGTCGGTCGGTTGGTCGCGTTTCGCGTTCGAGGCCAACAATTTTGATCATAATAAACGAAAAACATGACTCAATGAACGCTCACAAAATAATAAAATAAATATAATTCAATACTAAACGATTATAATAATCGAACGGTGTGTTTATTGTTGTTAATTTTTAAGTTGTATTGCAGTATTAATTGTGATTGTTACCTTAGGTGAGTTTTTAATTTATTCACATATTGTATATATATATATATATATATATATATATATATATATATATATATATATATATATATATATATATATATATATATATATATATATATAATTTATTAATAAGTAATATATATGGAATAGCGTCATCTGTTATTTATAGCAAACATCTTAATCTATTATTTATATTCTTAGTTTTATAATCACAAAACGTTTGGGAATATGTGATCGAAAAATACAAACGAAATGTGTGTCAAAGTTAACAAGTTTTTTTTCTTCTTATTTTATTATAAATGTATGCACCGTATATACTCTTGAATTTTTATGCGTTTTGTTTATTAATTAATAATTGTTAGTAAAAAATTATAATATAAAATAAATGTTGTATATAATATAAAAGTGAAATTTATTAGTATATGGTTCCAGAGTGTCGTTTGTTTGAGTTGTGACGTTTTTGTCATCGAAGTGCAACACGATAAGAGTCATTAAATTTGCACAATATTTTTTTTTTGATTGGTGTAATTAATGAAAAAAAAGTTTTTGCACTTGTCGCTTTTGGCGTTGTGCATTTTTGAATAAATTACGTTAATTGTATAAATGAAAGTGGCTACAAATGAAAATGTTAATGTACATTTTTTTTTGTGATGTGTTAAAAAGATGAAGGTCTCTTGAATATGTATACTAATTATAATATACATTAATCTATAAATAATAGAGATATTATTTAAAGATCTGTGAGTCAGTCAACGATGTTTACGTCTATCATATTTCAAAGGCTCTCAATTTTGATTAATTCGAAATTAGTCATCCATTTTTTTAATGTAATGTTTGAGTTTGTAATCAGATATTTTATTATATATATATATATATATATATATATATATATATATATATATATATATATATATATATATATATATATATATATATTCTATTGTATTATTTTATAATTGCATCAAGTTTTATAACAATTCAAAAGAAAAATCTTCAAAACATTGTCCAGGGATATTGAATAACTAAAATAACCAGTTTATTTTTGTTTAGACCAGTTCATGTTTAGCTAGTTTTCTTTATTGTGGAGCAGGCGTTAAAAACATTTTTTTTTAATATTTCAATTGATATAATTCTCGATTCGTTGAAATTTCAATATGAATATTTTGTATTATATATTTATATATATATAAAAAAATGATTCGGAAATCATTTTTTTTATTTACAAATCAATCGCGTTTCAATAATGCAATCTTATCTGATTCCATCTACTATTTATCGGTTATAAAAATCTCATTCATTAATATTTATTTGAACTAGCAATATATTAGTGTTTTTTGTTATTGTTAAACTACTATTAATGACATATTACTTATTTTTAGTAAAATTTATCTACTATTATATCTAATAAATTGTGATATAGAAGTAGTTGTTAAATTATACATTTTCTATATAATCGTAACCTTGAATTGTTTTTAATTTTGGCTCAAATCCTTAAAAGTCGTCACGTCAACTATAATAATACTAAGGAAGAATATATATTGAATACTTGGAACTTCAAAAAAAAAAAAACAATATTGAACTCGTATGAACTTCAAAGAGTTCATTCCACAAATTTTATACAATCGATTTACTAAACTACTTCAGACTATTTTTGATGAGTCTAATATTTATTTTGGCATAAAAATCAATCTATTATTCCAACATGTACGAGATTTATTCGATATAAATCAATAATAAGTAGTAGTATGTACTTTTATTTAATTAACAACAATTAATGAACTCGATTTCAAACAAGTGTATCGTAAAATTTACGATTCCAATTGATTTTAAACTATTCAAAGAATCTGTTTCATTAACATTCTTAATTTGTTTATAATAAATTAAAAAAAAATGTTTTCTATTATATGAGATTATTATTTTTTTTAATTTTATGATACAATGAAATTTACACTCTGAAAACGGTTTGTAATATTATTGATCTATTTTATTTTTAACATATTGTGTTTAACACCGTGAAAATTTTATTATGACTAGAATTCGTCATCGTCGGTCTATTAAATATGTAAAATTTTCAAATATTCTATTTATCAGATTTTATTGTGTATATTACAATCAATATATATTGACGAGTGGAATGATCAATATTAAAATCAAAACGTGTATGGTCGTCATATGTTCGTTAACCTGTTAAACTCTCGTTTTACGAAGTTCAAAAGTGATTCAATCGCTTTTATAATCATCCACGTTCAAAAATAGCAACACACAATCCAAATGCTGCGTAGTGATTTTCAACAATTGGCAAACGATGCCATTTTGTATTTGCATTATTATTTTTTTTTTCTCTTTTTTCATTTCACTTCATGTCTTTTAATAAACGCCATTATTTTAGACAAAGTCGAGGTCAACCCATCGACAAATGTATTATATAGCGTTCGATGTATAATAATAATGATAATAATAATAATAATAAAAAAGATTGATAAAATGTCGTTTCGCTTTTATTTCTCTCCGTTGTGACGTTATTCGTGTTTAAGTGCGATATAAATATATAAATTCCAGTGGAATTATGATCTTTACGGTTTTTTTATTACGGGTCATTCTCTATTAATCAGTGTAACCTTCGACTTTTTGTCAAAAAAAAAGAAAAAACGATCATATTATTTTCTAAAATTTTCACTCTTAAAATATCATTTTTATGATATTATCTACCACAAAATATAAGATTAAACTTTAAAAAAAAATGAATTTTGAAGTACATACTTCACAATAACTATTTTTTATCTATTATTATCAAGTATAATAAAATCGATATGATTCAAGTTTTATTTCTATTTTGAGAAAATAATAACGTGTTTAAATGATAATATAATTTAATCGCTAATATATAAAATTGATTTTGCATTATTGAAAGGTTGTCTATTACTCGTTCGCAATGGTTATGGTCGTTTTTTTTTTTTCAAAATCTATTTATAACGCCGGTTGTCATCGATTGAACGCTTCTGATCGATAATATGACAGAATCAATTTTTCTTGTGGTCATAATCGATGACCTTTAACAGGCTGTCTTGTTGATTTTTGTCTTGAATAGTCATTGTATTTGTAAGACACATTGTGCTGCGAAACCCTGACATGACAAAAATGTGTAACGGGCAATATATATAATTTTTAAGGTCAATCAATTTCATTTAGAGAATTTAAAATTTTTATTACTCCCCTCTATTTATTTTTGTATTTTTTTTTTAATAAATATAATAATTAATTTATTATTATTAATTTTTATAATGTGACATTGTTCGATGTTTTATTTTTATTTTATTTTTAAATGACTAAAGTTGTCAAAAGAGATCGATTAAAGTTGACACAAGTGCATTATAATTGACATATTGCATGCATCGGTACTCGTATATTTATCACAACATTTATCAGAGTTCATTTCAATATTTTCGTTTATTTTTCGACTTCTGTTTCGTGGTGAATAAATCATGGTCGTTTTTTTCTTCATCTAACACCAACTATAGCGCTTTTGAAGTGAGTAAATATTTATAGAGTGTTCGATGCGATGGAAGTTAATTTCGGGTGTGAAAAAAATTCAGTGATTTCTGTATTTTTATATATTTATATTTCAAATATATATATATATATATATATATATATATATATATATATATATATATATATATATATATATATATATATATATATATATAGTTTAATTTGTTCAAATTTTAATTACACCTAAAAAGATCATACGATTACATAATAAAAAAAAATAGTTTAATTATGGTCGTAAAAAATGCACTTAGAACAAATGTCATCAGATTCGGTGTTAAGATGGTGAAAAATATAGTCGTCTCTTTTCAACACATGTGAGTGAACGAAAAAAATAAAAATAGCACAAGTGAGATCACATTTCTATTCAACTTTAATTAGTATTTAAATTGCACAGGTATTCTCTTGTATTACCAAATTATGTTTGAAAGCGTTGTGAAATAATGGTTCTCAATTTTTCTTTTTTTTTTTTGTGATAAAAATTTACATTTCAAATTATTCTTTTATGTGATGATGACACATTTTCAACGGTTCCTTATTTTTCAGCATCGATAAGTTTCAAATATGGCAACTATTTTTTTTTAATTTTCAAAATTAATATTTTGTCAGATATGTTCAACTTTTATTTCAAAAAATAAATGTATACATAATATACTGAAAGTTATATAATTTTATTATCACTGTTTTTATATAATTTAATTGTACAACATTTATTGTTATTATTAAATGATAATCGTGAAATACTTGTACTTAAAACCGCAAAACCTCTGCGGTTAAATATTATATTAAAACTAATATAAACTTATACTATATTATATAATTAATATTCATAACTTTGCTTATCGTTTACTCGGAATATCATTCAGGAAAAATATTGCAAATTTAGTTTTTTTTTCTAAATTAACACAATTTATTTCACAATAAATGTGAAAATAATACTAATTGACATATTTTAGCTAAAGCATGACGATGTAATTCATTGTTTTACTAATTATATTATCACAAATATTAGACTTTTGACTGATATTTAACAGTTTACCATTATTTATTTATAAAATGTAAAATTTATTATTATCATTAACAATAATAAAATATGAGTGATATCTAGTATGAAAATATGTTTTATTTTGATTTTCTATCGCCATTATTGACCTAATAATTTTTTAAACCATTTATTATTCAATTTTTATCATATTTTCTAATTATTCCTTAAAGTCGAAGAGTACTTTGAGTCTCGATTAGATTACAACAGTGTTTCTTATATTAAAATATATGGACCACGGACCGGATGCGGTCTGCGGGTTATCAATTTAAAACGACTTAACTCTCTATCGTTACACGTATTAACGATATAAAGCACGTTTTATATTCATGCCATTTTTTATACATATATGTAAATTTTATTTAAAAGGTCATTGATTCATAAACGATCGATACGTCGACGTATTATCTGTTTAATATTTATTAATAATAATAATAATAATTAAAAATATTGAGAAATTGTGATATGAAGCGAAATCTTTTATGTTATTTGTTATTTCAAGTCACGTGACCTTGCGGTTAAATTGTAAACGTCCTTGAATATTTTTCTCGACCTTGCATTATCGATTTGTTTCGTACTAACGATTGTTTTATGTTGAATTTTAGATACATTTAGGAAATTAATTATTAATATTGTTTCTGTAATACTTACACACACACACACACACACACACACACATATATATATATATATATATATATATATATATATATATATACAATAATAAAATTTTATAAATATTTATACAAATAAAATATTTTTTTGTGATTTAAATTTTGCTATTTTCATTATTATTATAACATTTATTTAACTATATTCACCATTATTATTATCATTAAAAAAAAAGTTTAAGAACATCTGACAAAAACAAACCACATTTATTACTTTCAAAAACGTCACACGTAAACGTATATAATATTGAATATATTATATTTTACAAATTTGAAAATAATATAAAAAAAATGCATTTTCTTTTGTTTATTAAAAAAAAAATATTAATAAATAAAAATACTATAATCTATAAATCGACATCAAAACTGTTTATAGCTGTAAAAAAAGGTGGTTTATTTTAGATTATATTGAACGTGTGTGATTGACGTCCGTATGTCTGTTTGTTGGTGCGTAACTCGGTAAATTCTATTATATATATTTATAATATAAACAAATGTGAATTTATAATTATAATTCTATGTAACTATGTAACGGTAATTATAATGTATAAAAGCATGATATCTATATGTATGTCCATGAGTAACATTTTTATTTATATTGTAAATAAAAGTTTTAAATTCCTCAGTAATATCGATGTCATA
The DNA here is from genome assembly GCA_024500535.1 of Leptonema lineaticorne. Lineage (NCBI taxonomy): Eukaryota > Metazoa > Arthropoda > Insecta > Trichoptera > Hydropsychidae > Leptonema > Leptonema lineaticorne. The sequence continues at coordinate 12,697,185 of JANIJI010000030.1, read as the reverse complement.
TTACATATATATTTATATACATAATGTGTATTAAATGATAAAATTTCAACGTATTATCTATTAACCCTGTATTGACGTATTTATGTTATAAATAATAATAGAATATTAATCATATGCGATGATATCATGTTGTTGATACAAAATTGCATTTTTAAAATTTTTATAAAACAGTGGCGTTGTTACATAAAATATGTATATATTTATATTTTTTTTATCAATTTAATTAATTTATGCTTTATATCAAATCTTTATAAAAAGTTTTATTTAAAATAATGACATACTACTGTGATCGAAGAGTAAGGTAAAATTATCATTTAAAACTCCCGGATATTAGGAAGGCAGATAAATTGTAATTTTTTTTCTAGATTGGTAGGACTGTCTATAACATTTGCCAAACGTCTGTTTGTCAAAAATTTTAATAATCTCTGAATTACACACGTGTTTTTACAACGGCCGATAATGCACTATATCACACTGTATTCGCCTAATTTGGCTCCGTGCGACTTCTGGCTATTTAGCAAACTCAAAAGGCCAATGCGGGAACGCTGTTTTGACACGATTGAGGAGATAAAAACCGAATTGAAGAAGGTCTCAAAGGTTCGGAAAAAGACTATTCCGACTGTTTCCAGGACTGTAAAAAGCGTTGGCAAAAGTGCGTTTCATCGGACAGGGATTACTTTGAATGAGATGAAAATGGTTTGGAAGAATAAATAAAGAATTTACCTTTTATAAACAAATTCACCATACTTTTTGATCAGTGTTATATATTATACAACATGAAAATTGGATTTAAAGGATTAATTAAGTTAGTAAGTCGAAGTTTTATCGTGTGTAGGTATTTTGTAATCACCGTTTTTAAATACTTTAGAAGGTAATTGAAGACGTTGCGCATCATTGCCTCGCTTGACATTGTATTTAAATATTGAAAGTCGTTCCACAAGGTGAAAAATTGTTATAGTTCATCTTTTAACGCTTCTATCTAACCTTTGATTACAATAAACGAAAATAATGTTGATCATAATCATCGTGAAAACAGCACACGTTGAATCGGAAAAAAATGTGTTTTTTGATATAAATATTTAATGCGATTGCTTCTCTATTTTTTACCAGTTACAATGGGGACAAATCGATTTTCATTTTGTGCATTCGTAGCACAAATACGGCCTTTGGATATGTCGGAAAATTATGACAGCGCGTGACATACCAATAACATTTATTTTTTCACGTACTCGACATTGAACATGTCATAATTGGAAGCGGAAACTGGAATGATAATCGCCAAAGTGAATATGCATGTGATTTATGTCATTTTTACAATGATGAACATTTGCTGTTTCTAGAGTCCAAAATCGATCACTAAAAATAAGTTATTATATTAATATTTAAATCGATGAAATTACATCTGTTTTATTTTTGTTTCATATATTTTTTAACCTTCATACATTTTTTTTCCTTTTATGAAATATTTCACATTTCTTAAATAAAATAATTTTACAAAATTTATTTTTTTTCTATCTTAATATATTTTCAAAATAAATATAACTCAATAAAATCACGTGACGCCACTGTTAACTTATTCTACTTTATTATGATTCTAAAACCATGTAATATATAATTGATTTTTTTCAAAAGAAGTAAATATATAATAATATCAGAAAATATTTATGAAAATGTTAAACTGATTAATGTATATTGATAATAGAAAAAGGGAAGGTTGTTGACGTCATTATATATTTTCTTAGTAAATGGTCGTTATTTTTTGATATTATTTTTCACTAAGAAAAGTACGTAAAAATATTTAAAATAATAGAAAGTATTTATTTTGTTTTGTTATTTATAATATTTTCACCATTTTATTTACAATAATAGTCCACTGTTTCTCAACTTTTTTAGCATATATTTTTTTCCTATATATATTTCATATAGTTATTTGCTATTTTAATAATTAGACATTTTCAGTCGTATAACCGTAGATATACCATATATACGACAATTTCCGTCATATTTCCAATCAACTGTTTGAAAAACACTGCTTTACACACTTTGACATTATTTGTTGTCCACTATTTGAAGATCGTGTCTAATTTGTCAATTGCATAATGTCTTCTTTCTCGTGTTTTTCTCATATATTATACGAAAAAATAAATAAATAAACGCGATGCTTTTTTTCCCCGCAAATATTTAAACATGGTCATTTACATGTGTTATTTATTTTGTCGTCTACGTCGACGCTTTCGAGATAAATTAATATATTTTTATTATTTATTTTACTCTTTAATGTACAAAAGGTACATGTGTATGAAATATTTTCTGTCGTTTTACATTGATTTTGTTTAAATTTACTTGAAAAGTAAAATTTTATATAATGTACAAGAATGTGATTATTATTTTACAAATTTGAATTTTATATTTTGGATATATTTTTACTGATATATACATATTATTATAGTTATTAATACAATATTTAAAAAAAATAAATAGAAAAAGTTATTCTTTAAAAATCTAGGTTCCCGAATATTTTTTTCATTTTCAATTAACTTTTATAAAAGTCTACACTAAAAACTAGTGACAAAAAGATAGTAATATTTCAAATCCTTCAACAAAGATAATATCATAGATTACACATAGAATTGTCGATTCGTGGAAATGTGCAAAATGAATATATTTTTTTATCACATATCATAATAATACTTACATTTATTCATAAATGTTTTTCATTTTTAAATTAAGAAATAAAAACTAATTTTACACATTTATATCTATTGTATTCTAATTATTTCTTATCATTACGCTTTCACTTGTATCGTTCAAGATATCAAATTAATCTCATAATTGTATCGTAAAATATCGTAGAAATAATTACTATATAATCATTTACATCGATCGATCATCGACAATAATCCGGTCTTATCGATTGTATTTATTTTTATTTTAAAATTTTCCGGCGCCTTTTATTATTATTATAAACGGATTTTCTTTTCGATTTCGTGTGTATGTATATCATTCATTCAGGTATCACGAGACATGGGCGTTTCTCAGTTTCATCGCGGTCAGATGATCGTGGCGCTAGTATCGCTCACGTTGTTGTTTAGTATAATAACCGTGAAAGTGACGCGCGTTTATATTAAAACGCAAATGAAGTTTTCGGGTCATAATGACCCATCGTTCAAAATGACTTTAAACAAGGTACATTGTTTGTTTACAAATTTATTTTTTTATATACTTCATATATATATATATATATATATATATATATATATATATATATATATATATATATATATATATATATATATATATATATTGTATATAGTCCTTAAGTAGTATAATTAAAAAAAAATTGATCAATAAAATAGATACGTATGTTTAATAGTATATTTCTAATTTAGATCGTTCGTTTTACGATTATGGAACGTTTGAAATTTATTACGATGTCGACCATTTTGCGATAAAAAAAATTAATCATATATGTATTATATATATATATATATATATATATATATATATATATATATATATATATATATATATATATATATATATATATATATATATATATATATATATATATATATATATATAGCAGAAACACATTAAATCACATTATTTTCTTAAAACGGTTTTATTGCAAAAAAAATTGTTTTTAATTTTGTTTATCGTGCGATAATGGATTTTTAGATATTTAGAGTTGGATAAAAATTTATATTATAAACTATATATATGGTTTGATTTTTTTGTCTAAATAAAATATCATCGATGTGATTAATTCTTAAATAATAGTAATAATATTTATAAGATTTTTTTAATTTATTTCTTTTAATTTTGATTTTATTTCTTTCGTTGATTTCATTTATTTTTTTCACTTTATATGGATTTATTTTTAATGATATCAATTCTAATGCTACTCTATGTGTTGACATAATATTATAGTTCGGTTTACCTTTGTCGTTATACGAGGGTTAAGAGTCACGAGACCCCATGTAATTGATAAGAGAGTCGAGGACAGTTCTTTAGCCATGTAAATAGTCTTCGACGAAGCTTCGGCTCGTCGCCGTCTCTTTTTTTTATTCTTAATTCGATAGTTTTTATCTTTTTTTTCTTCAATATTCACCGAATTATATCCTTCCAGAAAAAGTCTGAAATTAAGGTACGCCTGAAAAAAAAATCTGTTTTCATTTTTTTTTATTTTTTTGGAAAAAAATAATTTTCAAAATTTTTTGTTGTGCCATTAAAGTTTGTCCTTTCGAATCTTTATTTTAACATTTCGAAGGCGTGCTAAAAATATTGCAAAACTTTTGCTGTCGGATTATCGGGGTCGAACGAGAACGTTCGATTATTTTCCGAGAAATCAATTTTGCACGTCAAAATGTAGACCATATTAATATAAACCGAAATCCTTGATTTAATTTTTAAAATAATTTACCTAGAATTTTCAGAGTGTTTTTATATTAAATATTTTTTTTTTGGCTCTCTTTCGAAATGTCCTTATCGTTAATGCAATTTGAACTATTTACATATATTATTTGATTTTTATATAACGTGAAAGTAATAACTTATTGAATTATATTAGTTATATTTTTATATCATATAAAATCATTTCAATTACATATCGAATCAATGTTACGAATTAATTTTGCAAAAAATAATAAAATCAAAATTTAATAATTTCTTGTTACATAAACCTACAAATTGCAAATTATCTGATATTATTAATAATTTTATATTGTGTTGTTATATATAATTTAATCATCAATTATACTATAAAATATTGCTGAAACCTTTAAAATCTCGAATAGATAAAAAGAAAATTCTTTAATTTCAGCATTGAGGTTACCTACACGATTATGTAATTTTTACGTAATCATTTTGTCATAAAAAGGTCTCAGAATAATATATATATAATTTTATTTTAATTATAAATATGTTCATTTTTTGTTTGTTGTATATATATATATATATATATATATATATATATATATATATATATATATATATATATATATATATATATATATATTTAATTAATTATTTTTATAAATCGGATATCGTAACTCAAAAAATAATTTAGCTTCTTCTGTATGTTTCTATCCAAGTGATCAGCCTTTTCATACTTAAACTGTTTTGTTTTTCTACTATATTCTATTTCTACCTTTTCCTATTAAATATTGACTTTCTGGGTCGCATTTTAAAATAGCAGTATAGTTTAAAATCTCAGTATATTTGATTTTATAAAATTTAAAATACTTTTATTTATGATCGTGATTTTTAGGATAGATCGCCAAAATTTTTCTACTTTAGTAATTTAAGATGAAATATAAAAAAAACGCAGTAATTAACACTAAATTAATTGAAATTGAAGAAAAGTTTTTATAATTTCCACCGAAATTATCAGAATTAATTATGAACATTCGATTGTTTGATTGATCTCTCAGTAAATTTTAGATTCCAGTTGAAAAAGGTTGAAAACCTCTGTCCTAACTCGTAACCGTTTTTAGATTTGCTTCGCTTAATTGAATAAATGAATGCGGAAGGCAATTCAAAACGCATATTAATATTTTTTTTATATGAATTTGACTTGAAATAATCACTAATAAAACGACTAATTAACATTGTCATATATGTCATGATTTACCTATAAATTTAATGAACAGTATGTATGTACGTATATTTTTCTAAATAATAATGCATTTACTATTTTCTACTATGTACGACTTATTTTTCAATTTTATGAGAAATAGGTAAATCCAGTTTAAACCATATCAGACGATGCTTATCTCTATTTAAAATATTAAAACGTTATCTATTGTGTATATAAAAACATATACACGTTTGAAATTAATATTGCAATGAAATATAATATTACGTGTTGAATTGTTCTTTTTTTTTATTGCACAAATAAAGGCGACGCCACATCAAAATGCATTAGACTTTTCCGAAAAGTTCATCGTTTCAATTAATTATATCGCATGTTTAATTGTTTTAATTAAACGTATTCTGGTATATATAATATAATAGAATATTTTTGAATTTTACATATTATATTAATCGTTTCAACGACAAGGGTTTAGTAATTAGGGGGTCTTTATTTATGTATTAGTTTATAAATTATGCACGTATTGTACGTTCAGTTTATATATACACAATACCGGTTTTTTTTTTCTAATTGTCAATATAATTACGGTATAATCAATTTTTAATTATTTCGTTGTATTGTTATATTTATCAATGAATGTTTCTATTGTTTAAAAAAAATATTTAAACCATTTCGCGTTACTAAAAACCATAGATTTTTTTTGGATATTCTCGATTTTCTTTTTCCGCGTCTTTTTCGTAGATTTTTTTTAATGTTTTAGTAATTTTTACATATAAAAATATTATTATAATATTGAAATTTTAATATTTCTTTTGGATAGAAATATTTATTTTAATTTTTTTCTTCAATTATTTACTTTTATTTATTATAAATCGTAATAATTGTTAGGAAATATCTTATTACAGTTATTTAACTATTATATTTTTAATATCAATATAAATGAATATTTTAAATGCTAAATAAGCTTTATCTTTATCATTCATATTTACACAGCGAAAAAGAATACAATATATTCATATTAAAAAAAAAAGATCACGCGGTCATTTTATATATAATACATTTAAAATATCTTTAGCTTTCATCGCACAATTAACATCAAACAATAGTATACTGCAATAATCAAACATGTTTATTATATTTTTAATTGTACGATCGCATTAATCAGATAAAACACGATAATATATCGTACATGTTTAATGGTTCAATCGCCATTGATAATTAATAGATTTTGCAATCGGTAATATAAAATAATAAAAATTTTCAATAATTTTATTTCTAATATATTTTAATAAACGGTGAATTGATATTTATCTATTCGTTCATATTATTATATATTATTGAGGAAACGCTTTTGAATAATATTTTTAATTGCCAATTTAAGCGACTATGAATAATTTATCGCGTCGCTTCTTGAAAGGGTTATTGCTCAGTTATGTTGTCTCGTATGTAGCATTTGAAGTTATCAAATTGGCTTAATTGGTAATTAACTGACTTTATATGCCATTTGGTCAAATGTTTTTAATTTTCAAGCTTCATTCACATCATTCGATGTGTAGGATCAGATTTATCATAATTTTAGTAAAACAGTAACGCTAGGATTCCGTACTGATAATTGACAACTTCCGTATTGATTCTATTGTCAATCTAAACCAATCTCTTAAGTTTTAAACTAGCGATTATTTTGATCGTTTTTTTTACATTTTTCTTTGATAGAACTTCATCTGAAGAGTTGCCCGTTTAATCCTCAATCATGGGGTCGATGTTCAGGAGTGAAGAGATGGCTTTATGTCAGCTCTTCATACAGCCTGAAGCCGCTTACACTTCCGTATCTGAACTCGGAGAAAATGGTACCGTGCAATTCAGAGATGTAAGTTAATTTTCATCATGATATATGTATTAAGTATTATTTTTTACTTAAGTTGTTGAATTTATTTCAGCTTAATCCTGAAGTTAACGCTTTTCAAAGAAAATTCGTCAATGAAGTGCGTAGATGTGACGAAATGGAAAGAAAACTTCGTTATATCGAGGCCGAAGTAAACAAGGATAATGTTAATATTCCTGATGTTAAGGATATTCCGCGTGCACCAAATCCTAGAGAAATTATTGATTTAGAAGTGAGTCTTTAAAACATTTTTAATCTTTGAAAATATTTTTAATATAAAAAAATAAATATGTAAGTAACTGAAATTTAATATTTCTTATTTTAGGCGCATTTGGAAAAAACTGAAAACGAAATTCTTGAATTGTCACATAATGCTGTCAATTTAAAGTCAAATTTTGTCGAATTGACGGAACTAAAACATGTATTAGAAAAAACTCAGGTATTTTTCACCGAACAGGAAGAAGCCAACGGTATGGACTCTTTGACACGGTAATTTATTAAAGATAATCAATCACGTTATTTTTATTAATATTTTGTAATCCAATTTATATGTTTTTATCACATAAATACAGAGCTTTAATACCAGATGATGGTCAACAATCTGGTGCAATAAGAGGAAGATTGGGTTTCGTAGCTGGAGTAATACAAAGAGAAAGAGTTCCCGCATTCGAAAGAATGTTGTGGCGTATTTCTAGAGGTAATGTTTTCTTGAGACAAGCTGAACTTGAAAAACCACTTGAAGATCCAACAACCGTATGAATACATTTTATTTTATCTATAATTGTCAATAATATTATCTAATTACAATTTTCATACATAATTTAGGGTAATCAAATTTATAAAACAGTTTTTGTGGCATTCTTCCAAGGAGAGCAATTAAAGTCTCGCATTAAAAAAGTGTGCACTGGTTTTCATGCATCGTTATATCCTTGTCCAAATTCTCACAATGAGAGACAAGATATGGTAAAAGGTGTGCGCACACGTTTGGAAGATTTGAACCTGGTAATTAGTACATACAGAATATCAAAAGAGTATTTCATAATTAATGATTACTTAAAATGATTATTTATTTCGTAGGTTTTGAATCAAACTCAAGATCATCGTCAACGCGTGCTTGTCAGCGTTGCTAAAGAACTCGCAAGCTGGACTATAATGGTTCGTAAGATGAAAGCAATCTATCACACATTGAACCTCTTCAACATGGACGTCACCAAAAAGTGTCTTATTGGAGAATGTTGGGTACCAGTAGATGATATGCCATCTGTACAAAAAGCTTTAGCTGACGGTTCTGTAAGAAATATACGTGATCTTTTGTTAACACATAATAAATTCAAAGTCATTTATTTGTGATTAATAAATAATTATAGAATGCATGTGGAAGTTCTATTCCTTCATTTTTGAATCGCATTGACACTAAAGAAAATCCACCAACTTTCAATCGCACCAACAGATTTACCCAAGGTTTCCAAAATCTTATTGATGCATATGGTGTTGCCAGCTATCGTGAAGTAAATCCAGGTAATGCATTTTCTAAATTGTATATTTTCACAATAATAGGAATGAAAATAAATAAGATTATCTTATTTTCAGCTCTGTATACCATCATTACTTTCCCATTCTTGTTCAGTGTTATGTTTGGCGATTCTGGACACGGTTTGATTATGTTGATATTTGCCGCTTATATGTGCATATGCGAGAAACGTTTGTCTAAAATTAAAGGCGGTGGCGAAATATGGAATATATTCTTCGCTGGTAGATATATTATCTTGCTCATGGGAATGTTTTCTGTGTATACCGGATTGATTTACAATGATGTCTTCTCAAAATCGGTCAACATATTCGGTTCCAGTTGGTATAGTTCATATGACAACCAGACATTGATGGATCATAAAGATTTGCAATTTGGTCCTAACGGTTCTTATAGTGGTATACCTTATCCACTTGGAATGGATCCTGTTTGGCAGGTATAACAATTTAGTTTATTGTTGATATAGAATATTATAGTAATATTTAGTGAATAGAAATTTTGTAAGAACAGAGACTAAATGAATAAAAAAATATTTAATTACATTGTATAGTTTTGTAATGATATTTCAATTTTTGGCCTTTTTTATTTTATTGTTAAATATTTCAGGTATCTGAAAATAAAATTATATTCTTAAACTCTTACAAAATGAAATTATCGATTATTATAGGCGTAATTCATATGATATTTGGCGTCTGTATGAGTACCGTTAATTTTAGGTAAGTTTGCAGATTAGATCAAACAATCATATTAGAATCTATCATAGTTTGTTAACTTATTATCTCTAAACTTTCAGCTTCTTCAAACATCCATCTTCAATTCTTGTCGAATTTTTACCTCAAGTTATTTTCCTTGTTTTGCTCTTCTTCTATATGGTTATTATGATATTTATAAAATGGGTTATGTACAGCGATAGTTATGAAGGTATATAAAAGAGTCAAGTAGCATAACCTAACCCTAGAGGATGTTAACGTACAATAATATAATTTTATTTTCAGATTTATATTTGAAGCCAGGTTGCGCTCCTTCAGTACTTATATTGTTCATCAACATGATGCTTCTAAGTCCAACTACTGTAAAAGATGAAAATTGCAAACCATATATGTTTAGTGGTCAAAGCGACATGCAATTTTATTTCGTTCTAATAGCATTACTTTGTATTCCTGTTATGTTGTTTGGAAAACCTTTGATTATCAAATTTTCATCAAAAAAGAAAAAGCATGAGGTTTATATATATTTACCATATTTGTATATATGTATATAATAGATCATTATGAATTATAATTGTGTTTTCAGTCGTCAAATGGTGACGTCAATCAAGGATTAGAAATGACTCCTGAAGCTGTAGAAGCGGCCAAACCATCCACATCAGACGGAGAACATCACGAAGAAGAAGAACCGTTTTCAGAAATAATGATCCATCAGGCCATTCACACCATAGAATATGTATTGAGTACTATATCGCATACAGCATCATATTTGCGATTATGGGCTTTATCATTAGCCCATGCCCGTTAGTATTATAAAAATTATTAGAATATAATCCAGTATATATTTTTATTTATGTTAAATAATGTTTATTTTTCTTTCAGAACTTTCTGAAGTATTATGGAATATGGTGTTGAAGTTTGGCTTAGGAGTCCATGGTTATCATGGAGGTGTATTGTTGTTTTTTGCATTTGGCGGGTGGGCTATTGGCACATTAGCTATTTTGGTATTGATGGAGGGTCTTTCTGCATTTTTGCACACCCTTCGTCTTCATTGGTAAGTGAAATAACCACATTTAAAATTTATTATAAAAAAATAATCTTGGTTCATAGATTTTTTTCATATAAGAAAGTTGAAGAAAATATAATAAAAACGTTAACAATTTCAGGGTGGAGTTTATGAGCAAATTTTACGCTGGTCTTGGTTATCCATTCCAGCCGTTCTGCTTTAAAACGATACTTGAAAATGACGATGCACCAACGGAAGAATAAGAACGTATTATAAAATTTATGTCGTTTCAATGATTTATTATTAATAATTTATTAAAGTATTAATTGTTTTAGTCTCGTCAACTGTAACTATAACCAGTATTACGTAGTTTTTATTGAACTGTAATAGTAGAGAGAAAAAAAATCGATCAAAATTTGATTTTAATGTATATCTGTTATAAAATTAATTAATATTTTGTGTTATAAAATGTTTTAAAAATTGATTTTTATTTTTACAACAATATTTTAATATTTTAATTTTATTAACATGAAATTAAAAATATATGTGTATATATAATTAATTTCTGATCAAAAAGTATTATATTTTTCAGAATAAATCGATTTCAAGCATTTGCAGCATTTTATTGATTATTTATTATTTATTAGAGAATTATAAAACATTGCTTCAAAAATAATTGCATTATTAAAATATATAATTTAGTAATTTTAATTATATCTGCTAATATATATTATCATAAATATTAGAAAATGTAGTAAAACAATTTCTCTTGTAAATATTAGTTAGTTTGAATAATGATCTGAAAAAGTAAATTCTTTTAAAACCATTAGATGTCTCTTACTATAAATAGCATATAATTTTGTTTTTATTTAAAGATAAAAAAAAGTATAATATATATCACATAATTCATTATCGAGAAAAAACATTTCCTTATGTTTTCTTTAATTTTTTGTAGTTATATTTAATGATAACTTTTAACTATATTTCTTAGAAGCAAACTATTTTTTTTTATTTATTTTTATAAATTTTTGAATTTGATAATTATTACTCACCATTAGATATATATTAGGTTACATTTATTCAACCCCATCTGCAGTTAATAATATGAATTATTAAATAAAAAAATAGTATTTAAAACACTGAATTTTGTGTTACTGCTTTATGTTTATACTTATTAATTTAATTTTAAGATTTCTTCTAAAATTCTAAAAATTATCATCAGCTGATACGTAGTTTTTTTTTCTATAATAAAGGTGAATTTTCAAAATGGTCTTGTTTTCTATATTGATCAACAATATGTATCGAGATAAAAAAAAAACGAAATGATGATGATAATCTCCGATGATACAATTTATCAATAGTCACAATTTGTCGAAAAAAAAATCACGTTTAATCACTTCACATGGTAATAAGCACATTATTACAAATGACATTTGCAACTGATAAGAAATGTAATGTAGAATTCTTCGTTTCGAGATCGACATTCAGATCAGTTTGAGTGCTCCTTATTAAAGGACGCTTTAGCGACTTATCTGACAAAAATAATATTAATAAATAAATAAATAAAACTGATGGAGTAACACGTTAATAATTCACAAAAATAGTGACTTTAATTATTTATTTATGTAAATAAGTGTATTCAGTTTATCACTAGTTTTCAAGACTACACTACTTTTTCTCTAAAATGTAAGTATAAGTATATTTATCATTTATCTATTTATTGTACTTTTTTTTTAATAATTATGTTTGATTAATTTTGAGCTCACAAAGTAATAAAAAAAGCTCACACACTAATAAAAGTAGTTATACTAAATAAATTATCAAAATATTAATTAAAAAAGTATAAAAATATAATCATTCTGGTCTATCATAAATTTTTAAAAGAATCATTTTTATTTGATATAAATTTAAGTCGAATTAATATTAATAATATAATAAAATTATTATGAATTAGACACATACATTTAAATGATAAAATCTAGAAATGATAATAAAAAAATCACAACAACTAAATGAAAAATCAAAATATATAAACTATACAATACAATATAATTGATAATAAAGACAATTACTTGTATTATCTTTTCAAGCCCATTATGGATATTTTTTAGATTTTTAAACGCATATTAGTACAATGTTTCAATATCAGAAATTTTGTATATTGATTATATTGTATTAATATTTATAAAATTATGGTAATATATTTTTTAATCGTCATAAGAAAATTTGACCTTGTTAGAATATTTGTTAAATATAAAAAAAATTTTTTTTTCATATTATTACTTCAACACTGCTGATAAATAATGTAGAACAGTGATGTTATCAGAATATTAAAAATCTCAATTATGTTGCATTATGAATATGAATTTTTTTTAACACTCACATATTTATGATGATAGATTAATAACTTTATAAATTCCAATAATATTCTCTTATATCTTAGTACTAATTATAATATACATGTAACAAAAACTTTGAACCACTTCGAATGAAATATCAACAGACCTATATATCATTGAAATGATGAGATTAAACTATGATTTCATCAATTAAAACGTTTATTTTGATGTTATCTATCACTTCTGATGTATAAGTTTCATTATTGTCGATATATGCATAGCAATCATATCAGAAAATGTAAACCGTCAACAATTGAACAAGGCGTTTGAATTCCATCAAATTTTAATCGTTCGATCTAATGAATCTAATAAAAACGTGATAATTTATCATACAATGACGCAGGTGACTGTTTCTGATGGATGACTTGGAGTACATGTTTTTCGTCTATGATCACATGCTTTTTTTTATTGTTTTATTGATCTCAATATATGATAATTGACATTTTTTTTTAATAATATTTCGAGTGTTCCAATTTAATTTGTTTTAACATAGTTTTGATTTTATTTCTAGCTGTCCATTTGACCATCAATCATGGGGTCGATGTTCAGAAGTGAGGAGATGGCTTTATGTCAACTCTACATTCAGCCAGAAGCCGCTTACACAACTCTATCTGAATTGGGTGAAAATGGTTCTGTGCAATTCAGAGATGTAAATGAAATCTTTTTATATTCCTTTTAAATTATATTAATTATTCTTGTTATTACTGATTTATTAATTTCTCAGCTCAATCCTAATGTCAACGCATTCCAAAGGAAATTTGTCAATGAAGTACGCAGATGTGACGAAATGGAGAGAAAACTTCGTTATATTGAATATGAATTGAAAAAGGATCAAATCGACATTCCCGAAATAGAAAATGCGCCACATGCACCAAATCCTAGAGAAATTATTAACTTGGAAGTAAGATTCCTAAATAGCATATAGTATTTACAATTTTCTTCTTAATACTAAAAAAATAATATTATGATATTATTCATTATAGGCTCAATTGGAGAAAAATGAAAATGAAATTGTGGAACTGTCACAGAATTCTGTTAATTTAAAATCAAACTATATAGAGTTGACGGAATTGAAAAATGTATTGGAAAAGGCTCAGGTATTTTTTACTGAACAAGAAGGAGCAGCCAGCATTGATGCTTTAACAAAGTAATATATTAATATAAAGTCAAATTTCTCAACCAAATTCTTTAGACATTTTTTTTATATTAAAATATTAAGTTATATTGATGAGTAAAAAATTCAATATATATATATATATATATATATATATATATATTATTTTATGTAATTTTTAGAGCCGTTCTTCCTGAAGATGCCCAACAAGCCGGTATAATTAGAGGACAATTAGGATTTGTAGCCGGTGTTATACAAAGAGAAAAGATTCCTGGCTTCGAGAGAATGCTATGGCGAATTTCAAAAGGCAACGTTTTCTTGAGACAAGCTGAGCTCGAGAAACCATTTGAGGATCCTGCAACAGTATGAATACAGATATTTTTCGACGTCTTCAATATTCTTGTTTGTTGAATATAATTAATTTATTGTATTTATAATCTAGGGTATTGAAGTACATAAAACAGTCTTCGTAGCATTCTTTCAAGGAGAGCAGCTGAAATCTCGTATAAAAAAAGTGTGCGCTGGTTTTCATGCCACTATTCATCCTTGTCCGAACACCCATAGTGAAAGAGAAGATATGCTACAAGGAGTTCGCACTCGTTTGGAAGATTTGAATCTGGTAATAATTATTATATAAAATGAATATTGATTATGTTCTTGATATTTATCGTATATTTAATATTGGTCTAGAAAAGTCAATTTATTCACTAATGATTTTGTAGGTTTTGAACCAAACTCAAGATCATCGTCAACGAGCACTGGTGAATGTTGCCAAAGAACTTTCCAATTGGATGATTATGGTTCGTAAAATGAAAGCAATCTATCACACTTTGAATCTTTTTAATCTGGACGTTACCAAAAAGTGTCTCATTGGAGAAGGTTGGATTCCCGTTGAAGATATACCAAACGTACGCAACGCTTTGAATGTGGGCTCGGTAAGAAATTTATATTTACACTCGTCGATTATTTTTGTTCATAAATAACGTTCAATTTTATAACGATTCCACATATTACTGATTACATTTTAATAGAAAGAATCGGGTAGTTCAATTCCTTCATTTTTGGATTGCATTGAAACAACAGAAACACCACCAACATACAATCGTACCAACAAATTCACGTTAGGTTTTCAAAATTTGATCGATGCATATGGAATTACAAGCTATCGAGAAGTGAATCCGGGTAACATATATTAAAAAAAAATACTATATTATTATATAATGAAATAAAATTAATCAATTTTTTTTTCAGCTCTCTATACCATTATTACGTTTCCATTCTTATTCAGCATCATGTATGGCGATTTTGGTCATGGATTGATATTATTATTATTCGCAGCATATATGTGTATCTTTGAGAACAAGTTGTCTAAAATCAAAGGTGAAATGTGGAACATTTTCTTCACAGGAAGATACATAATCTTGCTCATGGGAATATTTTCCTTATACACCGGATTAATATATAATGACTTTTTTTCGAAATCGGTCAATATATTCGGTTCAAGTTGGTATAGCGCATATGATAATGAGACGTTGTTGAATCACAAAACAGTACAATTCGGTCCTAATGGTTCTTATACCGGTGATCCTTATCCATTCGGAATGGATCCCGTTTGGCAGGTATTGTATTTATAAAATCAATATTAAATTATTTCACTATTATAACTACGATTAGTAAAAAAAAAGAAAAATATTTTATACTGATATTCAACATCATGATTTTATCTGTGCATGATTAAAGCGCCATCTATGTTTTTGTAGGTAGTCATAAAAGTTGCGTAAGTAAATCTTTGTATGTATATTATTCATTATTGTTTCAGCTTGCTGAGAATAAAATTATATTTTTGAACTCTTATAAAATGAAATTGTCCATCATTATCGGTGTGACTCATATGATATTCGGCCTTTTCATGAATATCATCAATTTCAAGTAAAAAATATAAAATTTTATTTATTTCCATAATCGTATCGACAAAATATTTTAATTATAAATAAATTTTAGTTTCTTCAAGCATCGATCATCGATTTTTGTGGAATTTTTACCACAACTCATTTTCCTTTCGCTGCTCTTTTTATATATGTCCATAATGATAATCATGAAATGGATTATGTACAGTGACGCTTATGAAGGTATGTACATTTAGATTGTTTTTTTTTTTGGAAATTCTATTCTCATTCGAGTGATTTTCACCGTTCATCTCATTATATAGACATATATAAATGTTTTATTTTATTCTACAGAATTAGAATGGAAACCTGGATGTGCACCATCAGTACTCATTCTGTTTATTAACATGATGCTTTTTACGACGACAGAAGTGAAAGACGAACATTGTAATCCTTACATGTATGAAAATCAAGAAATAATACAAACCGTTTTTGTTGTGATCGCAGTCATTTGCATTCCTATAATGCTACTGGGAAAACCGTTAATATTAAAATTTTCATCTAAAAAACCATCGCATAAAGTTTGTATACATATATTATTTTATATATTTACATATTAATATATAATTTTATATTGATATATATATATATATATATATATATATATATATATATATATATATATATATTTATGAATAGGTAACGAGTGATAATAATAATACAGAAGAAATTCAGTTGGCTAGAAATGCACAATCAAGTGAAGAACATCATGAGGAAGAAGAGCCATTTTCAGAAATAATGATCCATCAGGCTATTCATACCGTTGAATATGTATTAAGTACCATATCTCATACAGCATCATATTTAAGATTGTGGGCTCTATCGCTCGCTCATGGACGTTAGTATAAATATTTTTTTTTTAATTAAAATTATCGCATATCGACACGAATAATACGACGATTTTTTTTTTATTAAATCTTCAGAATTATCAGAAGTGCTGTGGAATATGGTGTTAAGTTTCGGTTTGGGTGTTGAAGGTTACGAAGGTGGTGTATATTTGTTTTTAGCTTTTGCTGTTTGGGCCTTCTTCACTTTGGCCTTTTTGGTAATGATAGAAGGTCTATCAGCATTTTTGCACACTCTTCGACTTCATTGGTAAATTATTTTTATATTTATTTATAAATATGTTAACTCTTAGCCTGTCTAATATATAAACTAATCAAATTTACAATTCTATATGAATATTTTTAAGAATCTTTAATAAGAGACAATCCTCAATAATATATTTATATTGGAATATTTTATTTAATAAGCTAATTGTTAAAATAACTTTTATGTAATTTTATATAATATATGTTTTTTTTTAAATAATTTTAGGGTGGAATTTATGAGTAAATTTTTCGAAGGCACCGGTTATCCATTTCAACCATTCTCGTTCAAAACTATACTTGAAAATAGTGATGATGTATCGGATGATTAATCAGTTAATGTGCAAAATTAGTTTATTTTTCTTAATATATTATTGTTAATTAATGTTATTGGATATTTTTTATCCATAGTTAAAAAAGTTATCGATGATAATTTTATTGCAAAATGGATGTTTGAATGTAATTATTTTGTTTGATTTTCAATAATTAAATTATTCTTTAATTTATTTTACTATTGTTGATATGTATTGATTTTTATCTTGATTGAAAAATATATGAAATTGTCGAAATAAATATATTTTTATTGTGATTTTAATATCAGTGGCGTATCTGAAAATAATTGGATTATATTTATTATTAATTTCAATAAAAATACTTTTTATGATTAAAAATTTTTGAATAGAAATGTTTGAGAAATATTGTTTTAAATCAATGCCGTTTAATTGTAAATAAATTCAATCATTCTATATACTATAGGCATCATTCATGTGTTATTATTTAAAGTGATTTTAGTTCAAAACAATTGAACACTCCTGATTTAAAATTATATATTTTTTTTCTTCAGAATATGCGTATAAATTTTATAATGACAATATTTTTAACGATGTGTTTTACAAGTAAATTTTATAATATATATATATATATATATATATATATATATATATATATATATATATATATATATATAAATGCATTTTAATTAATCGGTCCGCATAAGAAAGTGTGTTAATTTTGTGTGGATACTTCGCAGAAAATTCCCATTTCGAGATAAAATATAAAGTAAAGATAATCTCCGGAGGAAAATTAATTAATCAGCAGCAGTCGACGGGGGCCGCCTTAATTTAAATTTGTGTTTTCTGAGGGGGGCAAATTGAATCAGACGCCTGTGACAGCCCCCGGGAGCCTTGCAACAATTTAATTTACTTTTATATATATATATATATATATATATATATATATATATATATATATATATATCGCGGTTCTGTTGAATATTGGAAAATGAAGAAATTAATTCGGCATCATTCCTTAATTAACATTTATTTATTTTCTTTATATATATATATGTGTGTGTGTGTGTGTACGTGTATTTTTTTTAATTTCCTTTATTTATATTATATTACGTCGTACTCCATGAGCGGACTTAATCCTTGTAATATAAAAGACGTACGCACGCTTTTATTATTAAACGGCGAAATTTGCTCATTTAATATGCCGTTTTATGCGAGTGCGTTTATGATAAGTAAAAATGATATAGACGTGTTTTCAGCGGCGTTCAAATCGCGGTCCGCGTGCAGAATTCGGTACGAGAAATTTGTCAACATTAACGATGTTTTATATTAATTATAATATTCGCGTTCAGAATCAAACGTTAGATATTTTTTTTTATTTCCTTATTGAATGTAAATTTAAATATTTTTTAAAATAAATAATAATTTTAAAGATTTGTTAAATATCAATATTTGTATATATATTATAATCAGTAACATTAATAATAATAATAATAGTATTTTAGATAAATAGTTAGAAATATTTTTAATTTCAGAAAGTTAAAATTTAACTAATATAATTTTAACTTAATAAACAAATCGTTCAAATCGTGATAGACCAACTAGAACAATGTTTTTTATTCAAACGAAATCGAATCATCAACTCTACATACGATAAATAGACGATCGATTTTATAAGATTTATTATAACACATTGACTGCCAATTACGAGTTATCTCGTTCTGCGTTTATTTGTAATTTTTGTACTAATATCTATAATAACCAGTACTAATATCGATAGATAAGCTACTGAGAAAATAACAAAAAAATCAAATAAAAAATATAATTATAAAAATTAATTCAAATTCAGGAAATAATGTCATTTTAGAACAGATTTCTAAAAGTCAAGGTGTTAATAATTAAAAGTAAATTTGTATAAATATTTTTTAATGTATATTTAAAGGTTGAATTATATTCGTTCTGATCAGAATATTATTCAAATATCACAGGTGTTAAAAAATATGATATATTTTAATATTTCGCGTTGCTTGACTTCTATATTTAAATTATAAAATTAATATATATATATATATATATATATATATATATATATATATATATATATATATATATTACTGTGATCAAAAAGTAAGGTGAAATTGTCATTTAACCCTCTTCACTCAATTTTTTAATATTATATATCAGCCTACTCTAAGTCAATTATTACCATTTTAATTACTAATTGATAGGTAGTAACTAAAGTAAGTGTAAAATAATTATTTTTCGTAGTTATTTATTCTTCAAATAAAAAAAAAACAGTTTACAGAAAACATTATTAGCTATTTAAATTTTTGTATAGTGCGGTATCGTAAGCGTAGCGATGTCGGCCATCGCCCGACGTGGGAGCAGTAAGGGTTAAAACTCCCTAGTATTAGTAAGATAGGTAAATTGTATTTTTTCCCGAGATTGGTAAGACTGTCTATAATTGTATATAATGATTAATCATCTACGAGTAACACGTATTTTTACAGCTATTAGTTCCCTCATTACAATAATGCACTGTGTTATACTGCATTGTTTTTACGCGACTTTTTTTTTTGCCAAAAACTCTTATCGTATCGTTCCGCAACCATCGCATTCGCCCGATTTGACTCCGTGCGACAACTCAAATTGCAAATGCGGTAACGCCGTTTTGATACGATTGAACAGATAAAAACCGATTAGAAGAATGTCTCGTGGGCTATAGCGGAAAAAGACTATTCCGACTGTTTCGACGGCTGGAAAAAGCTTTGGCAAAAGTGCGTTTTATCCGGCGGCGATTACTTTGAAGGGCATGAAATTAATTTGGAAGAAGAAATAAAGAATTTATATTATATAAATAAATTCACCTTGTTATATATATATATATATATATATATATATATATATATATATATATATATATATATATATATATATAATTATGTTTGATTTTGTGATAAAAAAAATGGTAGCAACATCGCAGTTTAACTAGCGCCGTTTTGAGAGCAACGCTTACAGGCGCGCTTAGAACTGTTGGGACGTTCCCGGCGCTAGGACGCGTCCTACGGTGTCACTGCGTTAATAATAATAATAATAACAAATAAAGAGCAAAATAAAATAAATAAATAAACAATAAATAAATAATAAAAATCATCGTATAGCGGATGCAATTATTGTACTACGAGGAGAGCAGCGGTCACAATTATTCGTCCCCCACGATCAGTCGTCGACCGTCGACGTCGTTTCGCACATAAATAAACGTAGCATTATATATATATATATATATATATATATATATATATATATATATATATATATATATATATATTTTATTTTTGTTTTCTACTACGAGACTACGAATCGTCGTTGAAAAAGTAAGTGAAGAATTTTGTACAACGTGCCGCACGATTATTTTTATTCGTACAGTTAAACGATCTCGTTTCGTTTTAACGTCTATGATTCGCGATTTTTTTTCTTTTTCATAATCAAGAATTTATAAATTTACCATATATAATCTATTAAAAATATATATGTATATATTAAATTCATAATATAATATTTTTTTAATACAAAATAAATTATTGTATATAACATTGTTTAGATTTACATATTTTATATATTATTATTAATTTTAATAGTAAATCTTATTACTTTATTATATTTATTGTATAATATTCAATTTTCAAGCGCTATTAGGGTGACTAACCGTTCTCATTTTTTAAGTAATGTTCTTCTTTTTCACATTTTTTTTTAAAAGTGTCCCGTTTTACCGTCGTCGAAATTTCTGAATAAAATGATATTTTATTGTGTATCCTTTTTCATTGTATATAAATTGGTCACTTTAGTATTGTTAATAAAGTTTCTAGACTTATTTGCATAATATATTTACTTTATTTAACATTTGAGAATAGTATATTATTTTTATTTATTATATATATATATATTTCTTCAATATGAATTTTAAAGTAGTGTAACCTTATTTTATTATTTTAATATAAAATTTATATTATTACATAATTTTTTTAAACAAAATTAAATAAATTGAAATTTTCAATGTTTCATAATTATTATTTTTTTTTGTTAATTATGAAGAAAAGTCGTCGAAATTATTATATTAAAATGCCAATTTCTCTCGGGAAATTGTACTTCGACGTGGTTTCCGCTCCTTTTGTAAACCTCATTAGCGGTTCTAAAACGTTTTTGTTTTTCGTTAGAAAAAAAAAGTGAAACATCGCACAAAACGAATCACGTTTCTCAAACTGTTAGATAAATCCCGTCGAAGTAAACTACGATAGATTGTTGTATTGTTGAAAACGCTACGGGTTCATTGTACCGTTTTTATCGTTCAAATTCGAGGGTGACTTGCATATCAAGATTGAACACCGATAGGGGAAAAGTGATGAGGAAAATTTCGAAAATCTTCAACAATAGGGTGAAAATGAACGAAAAGTTTTCAAATGAAGACAGATAACCAATTTTCATATATATATATATATATATATATATATATATATATATATATATATATATATATATATATTCACAAATATTTCTAGCGAAAACTTTTAAATTCAATATTTTTAATAAAAAATAATTATGAAGATTGTTAGTCTAATTTAAAAAAAATCAGGAACACCTTCGTAAAAATAGCGACATAAGGGACTCCAGAAAGGATTTGTACTGAATAATCCGTCTGCATCCCCCAATGAATTGCAAGATTAAAGGATGCTTTTATCTGTGACATTTTGCAACATTTCCTTTTTCTTTTCCGTTACTGAAAATTCAATATTCTTAAATATATATATATATATATATATATATATATATATATATATATATATATATATATATATATATATATATATATATATATATATATATATATATATATATTTCTTATTATTTTGTTCAATATTTTTTTAAAAAATTATATTCATTGATAGATATTAACTACGATAGATTAAATTCAAATTGCTCATATATAATTCGTCAATCTTGTAAAAAAATGATATCAATATTAAATTTATATATATATATATATATATATATATATATATATATATATATATATTCGCATTTTCTTATTTGAAAAAAAAAATATAGGAAAATTTATTCTACGTCACTGATTTTTGCGAACGACACCTGTTCCGTAATATGTAATTTTCACGCGATTTGAATATAAAAATATTATATGATATACGAGATTTTTTTCATAATACAATTTTTGTGTATTTGATATTTTTATCTGTCACATTTTGAAAGGAACAATTTATTGCCACTTTTTTCATAAAATAGAACGCATATGTACTGTAAATATGTATATATATATATATATATATATATATATATATATATATATATATATATATACAATACATTCACACACACACACAATATAAATCTGAAAACGTTTCAGAAGCCTGAAAAAAAATAGAATTCTTTTATCGGAAACCAATCATTTTTCTATTGTCATTCTGAATATATTTATTTTGATTTCAAATATCGATTTATATTTTTTACGTTCAATGCATATAAATATTATTATTTATCGTTCAAATATATCGAATAAATTCACGTCCAAAAATATTATTATTATTATTATATAATATTTAAATTGACAATAATATTATAAAGATTTATGTTTTCGGATAAAATTGAAATTTCCGTATTAAATCTAGACTGACGCGTGTCGCTATTTTTATTAAGATTATTTTCAATGAATTCAATCTAAAAGTTTCCTAATTTACATTATATATTAGTTTAACACGTCTGCGTCAGAAGAAATTTTACATTAAATAGAGTGGATTTACACTAAAAATATTATAATTCACGATATTAATATTAAACTGAATTTTCCTCTTTATATATAAACATATTTTAGAAATTATTTTCACATTAATACTCAGAATAATCATCTAAAATTAATTTTTAAAAATTTATATAAGATAAGTGAATTTGTATAATAAAATATAAAATATTAAATATATGTTTTTAAACTTTTATATAATTAATTATTGAAAAATATTTTTATTACATTAAATATTTAATATATTAAAAATTTGAAATATGTATATATTTGGTCATAAATATGAAAAAGATTGAGCATCACTGGTATAATTGATAAAATTGCACTTCAGTTGTTTTCAAGTTGTTTAGTTTGTATCACATTTTTGAGTAATATAACGACCCTTTCAGATGAAAAAAAAATATGTATATAATTTATACTTATTATTATCAACTGCAAGTCGTTAACTCAAAAAAAAAAAATTATATATATATATAACTACAACATATGTTTAACTAACTTGTAATGAATAGTAATAAAACACGTAATTAAGCATTATTTCGTTGACGGTTACACTTTTTTTTTCATATACATATAATATTTCATATCAACCCCGTTTCACATATATTAAATTATTAGCATATATCGTTCGAAAAACGTCAGTAAGTCACGGAACTTTTTTATCGGAGCTTCGCACGTACGCGAATAAACTTTAATCGGATGCACCGAATGGGGTTGCATAGCATTTTTATCGTACCACCCTTTATATATATATATATATATATATATATATATATATATATATATATATATATATATATATATACATTTTTTTCATGTTATATAATATAAAGGGTGTGCACTTAATGCTCCTTACCCCGACAACTGTTCTATTATCTTAAATGCGTAACGTAGATTCGAACCGGGTTTTTTTTACTACTGTGACTGATCGGTGATTGTTAACCTTTGGTGATTGTTCCCATATGGTTCGTTTTTGTTCAAAAATTTTTTGAAAAAATAAAAAAATAAAATGTATATACAAAATATAGCGAATAATTTAATTCTTATCTTTTATCGTTGACAATAGTTCTTCTCCCCTAAAAATATTCTTTTGAGTACGTCATTATTTAAAAATATATCTTATATATATATAACTTTTTTTTTATAAAATACAATAAAAAATAATCTTAAAACAAGAATATAACCCTCTAGATACTATAAATCTTCTTTGTGATTTAATATATCTCTTAGGGGTTTATATAACCCACATGTAATAATACTGTAAACAATCTAAATTTATACAAATTATTATATTATAATATTAGCATCCTTATTAATTTTTAAGTTTACCATTAATTTTCAAAGTGAAAAAATATATATACGTTACTTAAAAAAAAAAGCTCTCTTTATATTTGTATATAGTATTCAGCTGTATAAATCATACTATATTATTTTTACACACACACACACACACACACACATCACATGATAGAATTTATAAAGCAGAATAAAAAGAGCGATATGTCAAACCTTTCAATAAAGCGTTGAAGTTTGTGCGCTGAACCAGAAACTCGACCCGTCAAAGATAACCGTGGCAACATAAAATAGAGGCCGAGACCCCCGATTGCCGTAGAACCGTATGGCGATTGACTATTTCTACTTTTTCTTTTCTTTTTTTTTATTCTTACGATATTCTGAAGCAGCTGTCGTTTATACATTATTATTATTTTTTTATTTTTTTTCGAATTAAAGTCGACTTTCGGCACATTAAACTCTTTATGAGCCAAAAACGCGGACGAATTGATTCGAGGAGGCCGTTTTCATTATTTTTCACATCGGCATTCATTAAATTTTGAACAATGAGTTTTTCGATTATTCGATGTTAAAATTCAATGGAATATCGCTCCAGGAATTCCTTTTTCGTCAGAAGTACCTTTTTATTTATTTGTTTTACCTTTTTACATTTGGAACAATGGACAATTTCGTTTCGAATCTCGATTAATTATCGTGTAAAAGTTATTTGTTTTAATTCTAAAATATTCATAGGGCAGTTTAACAATTAGACAAACGTTAATTTCTTTATTTTCACTTTTGTTTCAGATGAAATATTTGATCTAATCGATGATAAAGTTCGTCTTCGATCATCTATGCTGTAAATTATGGATGCTGAAATAATCAACATTATTCAAAATCATTATTTTAAAGATTTTTGCCTAGTTTCAAAGATGACAAATTGAAACTGTTTCTACAATTATCGCAGCTGTTTGAAAATAATACTTATTGAAGACTATTAATTAATGGTGAGTGTTTAATAAATATACTTCTGTGATCAAAAAGTGAGGTGAAATTGTTATTTAAAACTCCCGAGTATTAGGAAAGCAGGTGAATTGTAATTTTTTTCCTAGGTTGGTAGGAATGTCTATAACATTTGTCAATCATCTGTTTGTCAAAAAGTTTAATTATCTCCGAGTTGTTTATGTTTTTACAACTCTTGGTTCCTTCATCACGATAATGCATCATGTCACAATACGTTGGTTTTCCGCGACTTTTTTTTTTGCCAATTTTTTCATATCATTCCGCAACCACCGTATTTGCCCGATTTGGCTCCGTGTGAC
Organism: Leptonema lineaticorne; assembly: GCA_024500535.1. Taxonomy (NCBI): domain Eukaryota; kingdom Metazoa; phylum Arthropoda; class Insecta; order Trichoptera; family Hydropsychidae; genus Leptonema; species Leptonema lineaticorne. Next base: position 12,671,232 of record JANIJI010000030.1, on the reverse strand, counting down.
TTCTGGCTATTCAGCAAACTCAAATTGCCAATTCGGGAACGCCGTTTTGACACGATTGAGTAGATAAAAAACGAATCGAAGAAAGTCTGCAAGGCTATATCGGAAAAAAAAATTCGAACGGGTATTACTTTGAAGGGGATGAAATTGATTTGGAAGAATAAATTAAGAATTTACATTTTATAAACAAATTCACCTTACTTTTTGATCACAGTGTTATGTATATATTATTAATACGATATTGAATCGATAGTATAATGTTTAATTAAAAATTTGTATCCAACTTATTTTAAACTATAATATTTTATAACATTATATATATATATATACAAACCATATTTCACCTTTGAAGCATAAATTAGATGAATAATTGGTTGGTTAACCATAGACCACATTTTAACTTTCCGTATAATATGTTGGCAAACTTGAGAATATGTACCGCAACAATCATCATGCGGTATTCATGCTCCATTCTAACGCCGCCTTTACATACACACACACCTATATATATATATATATATATATATATATATATATATATATATATATATATTATAATTTATAACAAACTGTATTATATATGTTCTTATTATATTTCCACAAATTCCGGTTACCAAACTTTCTATCGAGTGTATAGTTTTAGAATTGAAACGTCCATCGCTTTTGTTCAAAATTTCACTGAACCACCGCTTTGTAACAATGAAATACGCAATACAATTTTAAACCTACCATAATAAAATATAGCCGGTTTTTTTTTAATGTCTATAGTAGGGTTTGGGGGGTGAAATTTTTTTTTTTTGTATTGTTATTTAAGTTTGTGTTCTACACGCCCATAAATAAACGAGGGATTTTTGTAACAATTTCTGCAGAAAAAAAAATCGCGAAAGATTCTATCCGTCTTTTTTAATGTTTACGTAATGAAAATTTCACTTACAAATCAAGACGTCTGCGCAATGAAGAAAGAGACAAAGGAAAAAAAAGAAGACGAAAAACGTCCTTTTTAATTTATTAAGGTTTTTTTTCTGCGACGACGGAAAATTTATGTAGATTAAATTTTACGTTTTCGATTTTTTTTCTCATTTTTAGATTTAAATTTTACAAATTTATCGAAAAAAAATATACGATGATTTTTTCAGCAATTTGAAAAAATTGAATTATCAGGTAAAAAAATCTATATTTCTTAAAATTTAAATTAATTATACAATTTTAATTATTTATATCGGCTATTTGTGAAATTTTATCTGCATTTTCAATTTATATTTACTATAAAATTAAATTATTAAGTTTTATTAATTATTAAAAAAATATTTAATTTAATATTATATTTTATTAAATAAAGTATATTTTATATAAAAAAATATTATTTAAAATTAGAACTAGATAAATATTACTAAAATGTGTAAACAACTAAATCAGTAGTATTCAAAAGTTAAAACCGATATCGAAATAACTTTAAGGTTTATCGATTAAAAAATACTAAAAATAATCCGATATATCGCATTTGTAAAAATCTTAACAGCTCAACAGGTTTATAGAATAATGAAAATGTTTGGAAAACACTGAACCGGATTATCGCTTGTGTTTAATTAGATATTCTCTTTAATGTTCGTTGTTTTAATACACTACGTTGACTAATCTTATTCCGATACACGACTGAATAATCAGTTAGAATCATTAATTAATTAATTACATGATATAATTTATTGATTTTATTAACAAAATACACTAAAAATATTAAAATAAATTAATTCATTATCAAAATATTTTTATTGATTCGTAAAACGTATGCGAAATACAAATTTAAAAAAAAATTATGATCTGAATTATGATTTGATTTCAAATCTAAAATGATGAAAATAATATAATATTATTTTATTAACGGTGTTCGTGAAACCTGAATTTAAGTTCGCGGACCGCACTCTGAATAGCCCTGGTTAAAATGTCTGAGGTTGAATAAATCAACGTTTCATATATTATATTTATTATTATATATGAGATTTGACTTTGATGTTGATATTATATTTATCTAGTTACCTCTGCAAACATACGAATGTATGCTAATGCTGAATTTCAGCAATAAATTTCAGCAGTTATTGCTGAAATATCGTTTTGAACTATTTAAATATGTATGTAATGATGTTATCGTGAACATATTTGATAATAAATATATATATTTTGTATTATTATGAATATTGCTTATATATATATATATATATATATATATATATATGTGTGTGTGTGTGTGTGTGTGTGTGTGTGTGTGTGTGTGTGTGTATTGTGACCTACTTTTTTATGTTTAATAAATTATTTTTTAATATCAATAATCATTTAAACAACAAATATATTATATAAATTTCAGTTAAAAATATTCAATTTCATAAGCTGACTGTATACTATTGTAAAATAAAATAAAATTGTACAGTGGCGTACATTTAAATTTTTCGATACACGAAGTGGTTCTTTATTAATTTGTCGCCATTTTTTAATTAATCAAAATTAAAAGTGGTTATTTTTCTTATGCCTCTATCTGTATTCAGATGAAATTATTTATAAAAATAACAATTTCAGAAAAAGATTGACTTTATAGGTATGCAGTTGAATTTTTTTCGATTTGAGTATTTAAAAGATTTTAATTTTATATAATATTATATAATTAAAGAATCTTTTCTGTTTCCAAATAAATATTTTTTTCATTTAAATTTAAATATAATTATGAATGAAAAATTCATTTTTAATATATTGAATTTCAAAATACCACATAATAATAATAATAATAATATAATAATATTGAAAAAGTTTGAAATAAATTATTTGTGCGATTGATACAAACACGCCATCTATACGTGTTGATAAATAACTTACTTTAATAATTATAATCAACGTCTTCTTCTTGGATCTATTGGTAAAATATTATTATTGAATCCCGTGCGAGATTTCAAATTAATATTTAACACCCAGTCGATGTGTGTCGTAAAAACCGTTTTGTGAGCGCCATGTAACATTAACCCTCTACTAACGGGCGTTTACCTATCGATCTACATCTGTCCCTAGTTTTTATTCGTAGAATATATGTATATTTTTTCATATGGATAAACTTTACACCCTCATTCGCGTACATATTATAACGTATGTGTCGCGGACGAGTTTTGTCATTTTTCAAAACTTGGAAAAAGTGCTTGTATAATAAATGAAACATGTCTCTCTTTTGAGCCATGGTGATCGAACGCCCACAGGATATACTCCAATTTATCATCCCTCGTGAGATGAATTGTGGTCCTGTATGTTTGTTTCTATTTTTTTTATCTCATATGATGATGAATGAGTATCTATGATTATGCATGAAATGCGAAAATTGTCAGAAACAATATGCTATTTCATACTTTTTTACATATTTTTTTTGATAATAATATAGGAAAAAGATAAATGATAAATCTCTTTTTTATTTCTTGTATAAATTTAAGATTTTTCTTAAAAAAATATAAAATTTTATTCGTATATAATATGCGTTGTTTTCAAATAAGCGATAATCGCATGGAGTCAACATTGGCGAATAGTTAGTATGAAAATTTTTTAATCTTAATATAAACGTATATTTAGATTATTGTTTCATAAAAAATACGAATTTTTGAATAATTAATGTTATAAATTAACTTTATTGCAATATGATAACAATATTCGTAATCTAAATAGTCGTTTCCTTTCGTGCTTAGCGTCGAATAAAACGAATTATCCGTTATTATAGCAAACGAGGATATTTAATATAGTTTATCTAGATTAAGAATCGTCTCTTCCTTTTTTTTAATTGCATAATTAACTCGCTGAAATGGCAATGAAAACGTACGGCGCTTCAGTGCCGCTACGATCCGCGCGGGGCCTCGACCTGTCTTTATGGTATTTTGTCAGTTTAGCATTTAATCTTTAGCATTTTATCAAAAGGCCATATAGATGTCCATCGACAGCATTACAAGAGTAATTCATCACGGTAATCACATCGTTATTCTTTTAGTTAATATATTTATAGCATTCTTAAATTACGTTCATATGTGTCATATTAGTCTTGTAAAAGGTGTCAACCTGTCTTTTTAAATTGATATATTAGTAATATATTAGTTCAATGTCGAATTTTTATTTTATGTAAAATATAGAATAATTGGTATTACGTTTATTAATTTATATTATCTACAAATTTAAATTGTATGTCCTCTCAATTTTGTCTACCTTTTCACTAAATGTTTTCAGTATTTTTCAGTTTTTTTTTAATTTCTCTATGAAAATCTAAATATATTAAGTTTCCCAAAGAATATAATTGGTAATTCTATGCTTATATATTTTTTTAAAGCCGGATGTTGGTTGCAATTTTTTTTTTGTTATTAACACGTTTTTATCGCCCTCATTTATAAGAACAAAGACTGAATAATAATATTTATGTATCAAAAAAATATTTTTATCCTTTTTAAAAAGGATATCCTGATTTTAGTGCGATTTTTTTTCTTAAATTAGTATATAAAGATTCTCGTCATCCATAGATTCTACAATATTTTTTTCTTCCATTATGATGATGATATTCTAATAATCTTATTTTTCTATATGCCAGGGATAGTCAATATAAGACGCATTAAACTCTAAAGATAATAGTGATATGCTCTAGAAATCTTTTTTTTATGATTCTCAAAATATTTATATGAACTAAAACAGATAGAAATTTTGTGACGCATCTAAATTTGAAGTTAAATAAATTGGAGCATGAAAAGCAAAATGTTGACTATCCCTTATATTCTATATAACATCTTAAATTTTAAGAACATATCGCAAACATTTACTTTCTTTATGGTTGAACGGAACAAGTAAATAACCAACGTGACGGAAGCTACGTATACATTGTCTAAACGATCCTTTAGATAATGCGCCACCTTTTCCTTAAAAACAACACCTTGAACTAGGTCGTTATCAACACGATCTTCAAAAAGTTGTCCAAAAAAAACTTGGATCCTGGGAAACCGTAAACGCTAAAAGCCACGCTCGTATCTAACGCAATTACGACGTACAGGAGCAACGAACGTGTCCTGCGTACGTTCAGACATCTTCATGCGGGAGACCAGATGGTTCTTTCTTCGTCAAGTGCGTTCTGTTCATTCGTATCACGTAATTTTTAAATTGGCACTCGTACGTGGGGGAACACGAGTCGACGACACGCGGTCACGGATCCATCATCATGGGAAAATTGGCGATAAAAAAGGTGACACTTTGTCGAATTACCGATGCTCTTTTTTCGTATTTAACAACGTTCCGAACGATCGTAACAAACGACGCTTTTTTTTTTTGTCTATCCGATATGTTTAAGTTTCAATTTAACACGTTCGCTACAACACGACACAATCTATATATAAACAACATGTCAGTAGCTGAGAATGAGTTATAACTACCAATAGATCACAGTTGAATATTAATGAAATTACTATAAACGTCGATGAGAAATTATGCAATGACTATGAACGTATTAAATCTATGTCCTAAAGTGATGACTGAAATTATTATTTTTTTTTTATTATAAATATATTAAATATTTACGCTCATCGTACAACACGAACAATCGTAAATAAAAGGTTGTCGATCGCTGATTCTTTTTTTTTTTTTATTAGGTTTCCGTCCGTTAGAGATTCCCTTCATCGCGTCAATTGTTAACACAATAACGACCGGGCGATAAAAATGCGTGATCGATCGAGAAATGTGTCGCGTAACAACAACACGAATGCGGGTTATTTGATACAACCCTTTATTTGATGCCTCCATTAAAATTGCTTCATTGTGAACGGTGTACGGTTTTTATACAGTTGTTAAATAAGTTATGGGGATTGATTTAACGGTTTATCGTTGTCGAGCTTGAAATCTATCGATACGTAATAAAATACAATCGAGTTGAAATTGAACTATATCGTGGTTAACCGATTCGAGGGAACACAATAAGAACGCCCGCAATCAAAATATGATGAACGCGTCAAATCGTTGTATTGTTGATTTTAGATTTAGATTTATGATTTCAATTCCATATTAATAAATATTGAATTCTTTACATAATAACAAAAATTTATATATATAAAATAATTTTATTTGTATTTATTCATTTAATTAACCATCTAATAATACTCTAGTAGATTACATAAAAATCATTTATTAAAATTTAAAGTTTTTACATTGAAATCTAATTTTCTACGATATCTGAAATGAAATAATAACTAGAATTTTGTTGAATCATATATATAACAAATCGATGTTATAAGTTTTCAATGGTAAAACATATTGAAATGTCGATGCATTATATATTTAAAGAAATTTGAATTTTTGAAATTTATACGACGTATTCAACAGTAATAAAATGGGGAACACATCTGTACAATATGAACTAGCCATGAGTTTAAATATTCATAATAGTTCAATATGTTTTTCTATAGCAGCTATTGTAAAGTTCTATTATTAGTATTGTGCAATAAACGAATGAATGGAGACATAAATCATTCCTTGTCTTAAAACATTGCATAATTCAAAAGCTCATCTCTATGTCAGTATAAATCAATTGAATGAAAACACGTGTACGTCATATCATATTACACGAGTTATTGTATTTTTTAAACGCACGATCAATATTATATGGGGGAAAAATCAAATCATATAAAACATTTTAGATTTTGATAATGTATGATCAATACTGATTATATTTTACTTGTAAATTGATTTCGTTTGATGCGCAGAATATATAAAAAATACGATATCAAAACGCCCCTTAGAATTTGAGGTTTGCGATTTTTTTTTTTATTGATATTTGAGTTGTCGCTGTTGACATTGAATATCGAAATTAAAACGATGCTAAAATCGAGTCTGTTTTCTTTGGCTTCGTTTGGTCGTTTATACGATAATATATAAACGTGGTGTCGTTTCCCTTTTTTTTTCGCTTATATTAGATTTCCTAAACTGCGAGGTGCCATCATCGCATTTCAGGGACGTGATTGATTCCCTGCGGTACATCTTGGATATTCGATACGCTTCCTATCTTTTTCAATTATATTCTAGACCGTGGAAAAATCGCCTGAAAAGAAAAAAAAAGAACGAGCTCTCGGTTACTATACGGCGAAATTGAAACGCAAAATCCAGAAAGCGGAACCGATAAGGGAAAATCGAATTTTCCGGTTTTTATCGGTCGACGTTCGATTCGAGTTGTTGTAATTCGAATATATAAAATGTTATAAAAAATATTCATTATAGAATAAATTTGTTGAATATGATAATTTTAAATTCATTATCTTCCCGCCATACTTAACAAATGTAACCCGGTGATTGGAGTGTTAATCACACTTCATTTTATTATGTGTCGTTATTATTTAATTAAAATCTTATTGTGTTAATTTAATTGTCTGTTATTATATTGTATATAATTGAAGTTATTTATAGTTTTACACGTTTTATTTTAACGTTATTATAATTTTATTAGACAATAATATAACGTAAATAAAATATCATTTATAGAAGCGCACTAATAAACATTATATAACCAGAAGAAAACGAGTTATTTGTAAATAATTTTTATTTCAGGGGTTTCCAACTTTTTTATTAAATTAATCTCTATGGTAGTGATTTTTATTTTTCAAAATTACTTGGCACTCGTATTCCATAGAACATTAGCTAAGAATTGTTGATTTTTTTTCGATAATTCTTAACTAATTTAAAATTACAAATACTTCCAAAATCCATGAAGACTCCTTCAAAAGTTTTAAAATTTAGAAAAAATATATATATATATATGTAATTCATATCATATTTTTTTAAAGAAAGCAAATGAGATATTTTAGATTCAATCAAATATTATAAAATATATGCATATTCATTAATATAAAATAGGTCAATCAAAATATAATATATCAATCCTATTTGCAAAAAAGATTCTCTACAATGTTTTATTTTTTCTTTTTACTTCAGACAAATACTTGTAATAACATTGATTATAATTTTATCGTTCGATTTCATCTACAATATATACAAACACATCAAACCTTGAAATTTATTCAGGTTGTATAAACAAACCGAGACGTACGTTTTTACTGGAAAGGCACTAAATTTTTATGACCGTATCGATATTTATGATAAAGCAAACAGATTTTTATAATTGCAAATCGTAATTGAATAATATATTACTGAAACATATATAATACATATATAGGTTTACATACACACGCACGCACGCACACATTTTATTCGTTCTTATTTTGTCTGGATCATGTTTTTCTTTTATCGTACCATTCCAATATTATTAGTTCGAAGTGTTTTTTTGTGGAATATAAAAACAAAGTGCCAAAACACACTAAAGCATTATTAAGATGTTTCCAGATCCATCCAAAGGAAACATAAACAGAATGGAAAAACAATAGCATTCACAGCTTTTTGGTTGGATATGGTCTCTTTTTTTATATTAAATTCTTTAACGTCAGCTTCTTTCTAATATGTAATAAAATGGTTACAATAACAATAATATTTATACTTATTTACCTGTATATGAAATATATATTTTTTTTATCATTCTACAATGGTATTTGAAAGACCTTTTACTGATATTCTTATTAAAATGTAAAGTAAATTTCATACTTTATCTAGAATGGTCAAATTAAATTTATATAATCACACGATTTATTTCGTATTAAATTTTTGTGTTTTATTAATATTTCGTTCAAAATATTAATAAAACACAAAATGTCAAAAAAAAATGTTTTTTAAATTTTAAAAATATGGCTTGAATTTCAAAAAATATGTAAACAAAATATAATTACATATTTTGAAATTTAAATCAAATATAGTATTAAAATTTGTGATTTATAATGCAACGACCTCTGTTATCACTTTTATATTATAACTTTTCATTGTTTCAAAATATTATAATTTTGCAGTATATACCCTTAATTTAAGAAATTGAAGGATATTCTTCTTAATTTTAATATTATATAAATAAGAGATTTAAACCATTTTTTTAAAGAAGAATTTAGTTGTAATTTTACATTTTGTAGGACTATTTTACATATTAATATTCTTTAAATATTATGATATTTACTATTTTTATTACTTAGATTTCGTAAGGGATGACAGAATGACATCTTTGATAATGAAGCTAAAAGTTAATAAAATTCATCTACATAAAAAAAAGAAGTCTCCTAAACTTTTCAACCAAACCTCTATTTTTTTTTTGAACAAATAGAACTTTCAATTGAGAGAGGAAAAAAAATTGTATATTCAGTTCGTCGTCGTCGAATCTGAGACTACGTTGATAAAGTTTTGTTTGTTCGTTTCCTTTGTATTTTATAAGGTTCTCGGTTCGAAGCCTGTGTTTATATTTGCAAAATGTTTCCCAAGTTATCCGAAACGTCGGCGAAGTCGCCGATAATTTGATTGTTGTAAACAAAATAAACGAGGATGTGGAGACAGAGTTGTAACTTTTTGTGTTTAGTCGAAGCTATATAATAAAGGTAAATAGGGGTATATAGGCGTTATAAAACTTTGAAACGAGCAAAACAGTAGTTATATCTAAGTTTAATGACTATTTTATAACATTAATTATAATAAAAACTGATATAATTATTTTTAATTTAAATTTTTTATTCAATTGGGTTGTTATCATTTTTCATTTTCAGTATTCTAGTCATGACTCAAGTGAGAGAACCTTTGGGAATTGTGGATGGTGGTCCACCATCATTGACATTTTCAATTAAATCCAAAAAAGGCTTACATATTTCAAAAAGTTTGGCCTTATTATTTGCGGCAATTTACATAATTTCTATAGCAATCACTGGTCTATTGGTTTATAATTTTATTGCATGTCCATCTAGAAGTCTGGACTTGCAGATAGATTATTCTAACGTTACATGCAATAACATCACACAAATCGACGATGTAAAGGAACATATTAAAAATCAATCTTTAGAAGAAGACATTCCAGAAATTATACCGATGAATGTGAAACCGAATGTGAGATTGCCGAGATCTTTGTTTCCAATCACATACAATATTAAATTATTGCCGTTCATTTTTGAAGGCAATTTCACATTCAACGGTGAAGTCAGAATTGTAGTAAGGGTCGACGAAAGTACTAATAATATAACCTTGCATGCTACAGAATTGTTTATAATGGATACCGAAATTCTGGCATTGAATAAGAGTGGAACAAATAAGAGTCTCAAAATTGTCGGACAATCTAACGAAACAGATAAACAATTTCATATAGTTCATTTGAAAAATAATCTAATAGTTGGTGAATTTTATGAAATATATATGAAATACACGGGAAGATTGAATGATGATCTGCACGGTTTTTATAGAAGTTCATATAAAGTCAATAACACGACCAGGTATGATATAATTTTCATATTTTTTTCAATATGTCGAGGATAAAAATATTCTTCCTAATTTGATTATGGATGATTGTGTTAAACGTGTTAAAAAATTGTGTAAATTGTATATTTGAAGATGGATCGGTACAACGCAGTTTCAACCGACGGATGCCAGAAGAGCTTTTCCATGTTTTGATGAACCAGCAATGAAGGCCAGATTTACTATCACCATTGGTCATCCTAAGAATATGACCGCAATATCTAATATGGATAAAATCGGAGAACCCAAACCAATGTAAGAATTATATTATAATACTTATAGATTTTTAATTACTTTTAATTGTCTTTAATTCATATTCGCTCATATAATTTTAGTGAAGATCTTCCGGACTATGTTTGGGATCATTTTAGAGAATCGTTACCTATGTCAACATATCTCGTGGCGTTTGTAATATCCGATTTCGCTAGCAAAAGTGATGGAAATTTCACTGTTTGGGCGCGAAAAGATGCGATTGAATCTGCTAATTATGCTCTAAATGTGGGTCCAAAAATATTGAAATACTTTGAAGAATTTTATCGCATCAAATATCCTTTACCTAAAATTGATATGGTGGCTTTACCAGACTTTAATGCTGGCGCTATGGAAAATTGGGGTTTGATGACTTTTAGGTAGATAATTTAAAAAATATATATATTTAATTTATTATTTGACCGTTATTGAAATGATTTGTTACGAATAGGGAAACCACTATGTTATATGAAGAAGGAGTATCGGCGAAAATAAATAAACCAAGAGTTACTACAGTTGTATCACATGAGTTGGCACATCAATGGTTTGGTAATCTTGTAACTCCATCTTGGTGGTCCGATCTTTGGTTAAATGAAGGATTCGCCACTTACATTGAGTATATTGGAGTTGATGCTGTAAATATATATTTTTTATTTTCATTTAGAACCACTTACATTCGATAAATCAATTATTGATAAATCATTAATAGGTTGAAAAAACTTGGAAATCGATGGATCAATTTGTTATTCATGAAGTGCAGAACGTTTTTAGTTTAGATGCTCTATCGTCATCTCATCAGATATCTCTTGAAGTTGGAAATCCAGATGAAATCAACGAAATTTTTGATAAAATATCTTATGGAAAAGGTATCATTTTATTTTATGATAACGATAACATTTTAATTTCACGTTTTTAAATCAATTTAAAATTTTCAAATTGTTTTAGGTGCTGCTATTATAAGGATGATGTATCATTTTTTGACTAGTGAAGTTTTTAATAAAGGAATAACGAATTATTTAGATGCAAAAAAATATCAAAGCGCAGAACAAAATGATCTCTGGAAAGCATTAACAGAACAAGCTAGAAAAGATGAAATTTTTGATGATACAATGTCTGTGAATGCCATAATGGATACTTGGACACTTCAAACCGGATTTCCAGTACTTAATGTGGTCAGAGATTATGAAACAAATTCTATATTTCTCGAACAAGTAAACATATTAATAAGCGTATAAATACAATATATTTTAGATATTATTATTATTTATTTAAATTATAATTTTTTTAATATAGGAAAGATTCATGTTGGTTGTAAACAACATAACACGAAATAATACTGATCAAGAACCTTTGTGGTGGATTCCAATAACTTATACAACCAAGAGTAATGCTGATTTCAAAACTACGAAACCAGTAAAATGGATGAAGAGATTTAAAACTCTCAATTTTACAAATACCAATATATCAAATGATGATTGGGTTTTATTCAATATTCAACAAACTGGTGACTTATTTATTACATTTTTTTTGAGTTGGTGTTTTTAATATCAAACGTGAAATAAAATACTTGAATTTATTTTATAGGATTCTTTAGAGTCAACTATGATGAAAATAATTGGAGAATGATTATATCTCATCTGAATGATCCAGATCACTTTGAAGAAATATGCATTTCTAATCGAGCTCAAATATTAGATGATGTATTAAATTTAGCATTGGGCGGAAGAATTAGTTATGAGATTGCTTTAGATGCGACAAAATATTTAATGCATGAAAAAGAATTCGTACCGTGGAAAGCTGGATTAGCAGCACTGGGTTATATCGATTCCATGCTTTCGAAAGGACCTCACTATTTGGAATATAAAGTAATTAATTTCTAATTTATAAACGATCAACAATAGTTATAATCTATAAATTTCATATAATAATTTGCAGAAATATATATTGAGCTTAATAAAGGGCGTTTATGATGAAGTTGGTTTCTCTGATCATCCAGACGATGAAATGTTGACAATTTACAAACGAATCGACGTGATAAATATAGCTTGTTTGATGGAATATGTTGATTGTGTGAAGCAGGCCGTTACCAACTTCCATAATTGGATGATGGCTCCAAATCCAGATGTATATAATCCGTACGAAAATATTTTGTGCAAACGTTTTTATTTATATACATACATATATATATATATATATATATATATATATATATATTTAATTTAAAATGTTTTTATTAAATGTGTTTCAGAATTTCTCCAAACTTAAGAAACACAGTTTATTGCACCGCAGTCAGAGTTGGTGGTGCTGAACAATGGCATTTCATACGCGAAAGATTTGCACATGCTAGATCAGGTTCTGAAAGAGATCTTTTACTGACTGCTCTTGGTTGTACTCGTTTACCGTGGTTGTTGATCAGGTAAATTAGTGATATTTTTAATAAAACAAGTACAATTTACAATATTAACAATATATTATATCTTTTTTTTGTTAGATATTTGGATCATTCGTTAAGAAACGATTCAGGAATCAGAAAACAAGATGTATACAGAGTTTTTGGTGCAGTTTCCAATTCGGTCATCGGACAACCGATTGCATTCTCCTTTATAAGACAAAATTGGCCGAGGATAAGAAACTAGTAAATTCGAATTTTGCTTTAAGTGTTTACATTTTTAATTTAATTTTAATGAAATTTATTTTTTAATTTCAGTCTTGGTTCAACGTTTTCCAATTTGAATTCAATAGTAAAGTTTTCCACCAGGAAATTAAATTCTCGGCACGAACTTGAAGAGGTACATATATTTATACAATCTATTCTTATTGTCAAGTATATATTTTTGTTTTATTAGTAAGGTTGTGAAAATTGTTTTATTAAAAAATAAATTGTAGTTGAAGAGATTCTCAGCAGAAAGGCGAAGTGAATTGGGTAGAACGATAGATCAGGCAATCGAAAAGACTGAAGCAAACATCATCTGGATGGATAGAAACTATGAGACCATTGTAAAATGGCTGAACAAAATTATAAAATTGAGTTGATAGACATACCAAATTTTAGATTCAGTTAGTATATATGTATATATCCTATTTTCTATTATTAGTATTAAAGTCGTATATTCTTATATTTTGACTAAAAATTATATTTTCAGGATACTGATATTTTGAGAACGTTGAAATTTTCATATGTTTAGTGTTCAGAGGAAAACAAAAAAAAAAAAAAAAAACGGGGGATCATAAATGCTGTTTTTGAAGTAGTTTAATGATTTGAGGGGTTGATTCGAATATGTTTTTGAATAAGAAAAGAAACTTGTTAAATAAAATATAAAAAAAAACTTGAATATTGGTTGATGCTTCTAAATGAATATTTACAAAAAATTAGTTACATAATTGATTAAATCGGCGCTTCTCAAATGGACGTATGTATCCATAGAAATGTACCTAATCGTATTTTATTACCTCGTCTTGCTTTTAATTATTAGATGAAAAAAAAAATTTCTATTCAACGCTAAAATTATTTTTCAAAAGCTTTCATATATAAAAAATACGAATTTTCTTATAAAATTATATATATATATATATATATATATATATATATATATATATATGGACCCAGCGTAATAATTGGTGCATAATGGGAAGAAAAAAAATATATAAAATTTTCGAAATACTGTAAATAATAAAAATATTTGTATATCATAATAAAAATGAATATATATATATATATATATATATATATATATATATATATATATATATATATATATCTTTCATATTATAAAATAAACGTTTTATATAATACGAGGTAATTTTTAAAAATATATCACCCTTTTAAAATAATTAATGAATCAACTATTATAAATCTTTATTATATATTTCTATATAAGAAAACTAATACGAAAAATGCTGGTTTAATCAATTTGAAAAAATTTATTAATTCATAGTTTGAGAGACATATCTAGATTATTAATTTTTACATATCTTTTTTAAGCTACGTCCATATTGATAAATATTTTATTTATTAAATAATAAGTATTTTTTTTGTTTTCTTAAGAATTATCATGAAACACTTGATAATTTTTTTTTCAATGTGGAAATATATATATATATATATATATATATATATATATATATATATATATATATAATAGTAATTTATGTGCTAAATTATAATGACTCTATGAATGTGCTGATAATTTTAAACATGATGCAGTAGTAAAATGAAAAAAAAATATGATGATTTTGATAAATTGTTTCCATAATGGTTTAACAATGATAATTGAAGATTATTTTTTCTAAAGAATTGAAAGGGGGGTTAATTTAATGAATTGTTATTTTAACAATAGTATAAAAATTGGCTGCGATATATTGTTTATATTTATTAATCGTTATTGTCACAGTAATCTAATTATATACTAAGGATTAAATTAAGTCATCTCGAGGATCACGGGTTGAATATTACTGCATTGTATGATGATTCAGTGTATTATTCTTGGAGTCAACTCTAAATTAATACGTGTTGTATGGATTTTTTGATATATTTTCAATGTACTTATTTATAAAATAAGATAGAAATCATGTTCGACTGAAACTCGATATCGACTAAGATTAAAAAAATAAAAAGGATTTTTAATTATTAATAATGAGTGTTCAATACTATTTATTTCCTTTGTAGTAATTTTGAATAAATATTTTATTTATCTGAATTGTGTCGTTTTCTTATAGTTACATATATTATTTTTAGATATTTTTTTTCAGAATTGTGAAATATATTGTATATATATTGTTAGAAAAAAGTGCTTTATGCTTTTTTCTAAATTTCTACTGAGAAAACTAAATAATTGATAATAACTATAAGAAATATTTTTTTCATTTTAATAATTTATAATTACAAGAAAAAATTTTTTTTTATAATCATATTTAAACATCTTTAATAATTAATATATTTATATTAAAAATATTTTATTTATACGAATTATTAATAAATATTAGCACGCAAGTAAAGACCAGTAATTGCAATGATGAGGATAACATTTTAGCTGAATTATATTTTCGATTCAACCATAGAAAGACAAATTCATTATTTTCAATTGCCCATTTGTTAATTTCTTTCGCATTTTCAATGGCTTCCTTTCCTGATTTTCTATCGCTGTCCGATAAAGTATTATCCGTGTTATTCAGCATCAAGTCGAACTAAAATTGCAATACGAGATTTGAACGTTTTAGTTGTATATTTATATAAATTATTAATATAGGTTATATTTTCAGATCAATTTTAAAAAAATATATATATATATTTATTTTATCTTCTGATAAAAAATCGTTTAATAATATAATAATATTTTATTTATGATATAAATATATTCATATTACATACCTGCTCAAGTTGCTCTTCGGACATTTTTGGTGTCATACGTTTAAATATTGATACCAAATTATCACTTCCAAGTCTAAATATTCGTAAAAGATACTATATTATAGGCTTTAAATAACTAATAAGATCATTTAAAAATATATATAATAACTTACGTTTTCTTGAAATCGTCGATATTTTCAGACATGAATTCGAAAAATGGTATAACATTGGAATAATTTCCATTTAACATTGAATATATCATTGTTAATCTATCTTGTTGTCTAATTTTGGGATTTTTATTTATTGTTTCATTCAAAATCCTACAAAAATTATAATCTTAAATAAATTTCTAAATATAAAAAAAATATTATAATTATGTAAAATACATTACATTTTAATTTTTTCTTCAATAGTTGTGCATCCTAAGGCATTTATTATGACGAGTTGTTCATTCATTATATTTTCATCCAAATATTTTTTCCAAAGAACGTCGAAATCAGTTTCATCACCATGTCTCAATGCAGTGCAATAAACGTGTTCTCTGAGATTTGGATTGATTTTTCTAGAATTACACAAGAAATAATAACGACAAAATTTATTATTTCAATTTCCTGATATTGTTTCAGATGTCATAATATAAAATTTACTTTGCGGGATCTTTTTTATATGCTTCAAATTTATTTATTGCGTCTTTAATGCACTTTTCGTATCCAATTTTACAAGCTATGTTTAATGTATTCATTCTGAATAATTTCCTTAAATGACTATCAGTGGTATTTTCTTCTAAACCTATATTTGGTAGTAAAGTTTTACTCATCATGGTTAACAAATGTTCCTATAATAATAATAAAAACATACTATAACATAATTTAACAAATAATACTACTGTAATCAAAAAGTAAGGTGAAATTGTCATTAAAAACTCCTGGCCATTAGGATGACAGGTAATTTGTATTTTTTTTCCTAGGGTCAAAAGGTTTAATTATCTCCGAGTTACATGTGTTTTTACAACTCTTGGTTTCTTCATCACGATAATGTATCATGTCATACTGTATTGGTTCTTTGTGTCTTTTTTTGCCAAAAACTCGATTCATAACTACCGTATTCGCTTGATTTGGCTCCATGCGACTTCTAGCTATTTATCAAACTCAAAAGGCCAATGCGAAGATGCCGTTTTGACACGATTGAGTAGATAAAAATTGAATCGAAGAAGTTCTTGAAGGCTACACCGGAAAAAGATTATTCCGACTATTTCGAGGACCGGAAAAAGCGTTGGCAAAAATGTGTTTAATCAGATGGAGATTACTTTAAAGGGGATGAAATTGATTTGGAAGAATAAATATAGAATTTACATTTTATAAACAAATTTACCTTACTTTTTGATCATAGTATTATATCAATTATATTTATCAAATACAAACATTTAATAATTCACTAGTTTTTGACATATTAAAAAATTGATCTTTTAAAACTGTAAATCCTGCATAAGCTGCCATCCAAGGTGCATAATCTTTTTCATCTTCCAGAAATTGTATAATATTGAACACATCACTATAATTTATTTTAGATAAGAGCGCAATATTAAAAACGTCATCTATTATCTGTGAACAAAAAAAATAAATAATTTTATTATTCGTTATTTTCAAACATTTAAGTATTTTTTTTCTTACTTGAGCCCTGTTTAATTCATGAATATTTTCTCTTTCTTTACTCATAAGCACTCCGATAATCTTATTCCACATATAATCATTATATGTTACTCTGAAATACGCTTAAAAATCACACGCATATTAAGTCATATTAAAAACTTTAAATTTATTGAGGAATTTCATTACTTACCAGTTTGCTGTACATTGAATATTATCCATTGATCTTTATTTAAAGTGAAGTTTAATTTCTTACTTTCACCACCCATTATGAATTTCGCCTTTTTATCAAAGAATTCTTCTTTTTTTGTCGCATAAGTTATTGGCATAATCCAATTGAAAGGTGAATCCTCTGTACCCGGTTTTGTAATCCTTTTCTAAAATATATTTTAAATCAGTATTCAGGGTTTAACTATTATTATTATATATTACATAATATAATATTTTAATAAAATTAATTAAAAAATAATAATGATTTTAAAATGATATAGTAATACATACTTGAAAAATATCAATTTCTCCTGTTTCTTCATTAACATTAACAGTCAATAATGGTAATTGATTGTAATTTGTAAAAGATAATAGCACACCGTCTAAATTAACCCAAGGAGGATATTGTAGATCTAATTCGGTCTCATTAACTGTATCTTTTAATGCTCTTATGAATTTATCTTGTGTTACTGCATTATTTTTGCTGGAATATAAATTGTCATTATCTAATATTGAAAAAAATTATATAGAATGACAAAAATTAAAAATGTTTATATGAAAAACTAACTAATCAGAAATGTATTTTTGTAGACTTTTTTGAAAATCGTCTTCGCCCAACCAATCTCTCATCATTCTGAGAATAACGGCTCCTTTGTTAGAAGTTAGAGGGATAAACTTTGTTTGAATTTCTGCTGGTGAAGTAATTTCGTTACTTGGACTAGTCACTGGAGTTCCATCTCTTGGTAGATCAGCTACCATAGCCTTATGCATTATTTCAATATTGAATTGTGCATCCATATCCATATTTTCCTAAAATAATAAAAAAAAATATACACATATATAAAGTATTACATCGTATGATTTGAGGCAAATTTTTTTGGATTATTTAATAATTTGTTAAAATAGCATACCAAAGAATTGATTATGCAATATTGAAAGTATTTGGAAAAACCTTCGTGTAACCAAACGTAATTCCACCAGTCACATGTTACCAAATCTCCAAACCAAAAATGAGCAATATCATCGGCAATTGTTTCAAAAATTTGTTGTTTATATCTAACCGATGTTTCTTCTTCATCGTATAATAAATAAGCTTCTCTGAAATTGTTGTTTTAAATATTAATTTTATGTTAATATTCAATAAGTTTCATATAAATGAATCGTTACTTATATGTAGCCAGACCCCAGTTTTCCATTGCTGAACCCGAAAAGTCAGGAATCGCGACGTTATCATTCTTAAGATATTCACTCATATTTTTCAAACTATATCCTAAATATTCTTCTATTTTCTTTTGTATTTTTATCGACATACTGAAAGCATATTCGCCTTGAGCTTCGAATCCTGGTCTTGCCCAAATTGCAAACTGATCAATATCACTATTTCCAGTTGTTTCGAGAGGAGTAAATTCTGATATAACAAATGCCAATTGATATGGAGACATAATCGGTGTTGTAAAAAACTTATCTACCATTAGATTTCCTTCCCTAAATAAAAGGAAATCTTTAACATAAGTTATATTATGTCGTAAATTGTTATTATATTAGAAATACTCACTGTTTGGATTCTCCGTCCATTTTTGTATTGGATAAAGTGGAAAAATTCTTAGGTCTTTTGATGGTTAATGTAAACGTAGCTTTATATTTAGGTTCATCGAAACACGGAAAAACTTTACGAGCATGAATCGGCTCAAGTTGAGTTAGAATCATCCATCTAAAATTAGTATTAGATCAATAAATATTTATCTATTTAATTTATACTACTGTGATCACAAAGTAAGGTGAAATTGTCATTTAAAACTCCCAGAAAGGCTGGTAAATTGTAATTTTTTTCCTAGGTTGGTAGTACTGTCTATAATATTTGCCAAGCACCTGTTTATCAAAAGGTTTAATTATCTCCGAGATACATGTGTTTTTACAACTCTTGGTTCCTTCATCACTATAATGCACCATGTTATACTGCATTGGTTTTTCGCAACTTCTTTGTCAAAACCTCGATTTATATCGTTCTGCAACCACCGTATTCGTCTGATTTGGCTCCATGCGACTTCTGAATATTCAGCAAACTCAAAAGACCAATGTCGGGATATCGTTTTGACACTATTGAGAAGAAGAAAACCGAATCGAAAAAGGTCTTAAAGGCTATACCGGAAAAAGACAATTCCGGCTATATCGAGGACTGGAAAAAGTGTTGGCAAAAGTACATTTCATCGGACGGAGATTACTTTGAAGGGGATGAAATTGATTTGAAAAAATAAATAAAGAAAATAAACAAATTCATTTTACTTTTTGATCACAATGTTATGTCTAAAATAATACATAATTTACTTTTGTTTGCCATCATCCATATAGGAACTTTTGTATAAACCATACATATCATCGGTGATTTTGCCATAATAATAGAATTCCAATACAATTTCTTGATTTTTTGATAACTCATTTTCAAGTGTTATCGACCAAAAGTCGTATTTCGTGTCAGGCTCTATGTCAATATTTACAGTATTAGTGTTATTAGAGAATGTTGTCAGAGTTGCATTTATGATATCTAAATTTTTAGCATGTAGCGTTATATATTTATTATTGTTGATTGACGATTTAGCATTGATTGTAACTTTTCCTTCAAATTTGTTAGCATCGATATCCGGAATTAGTGTTAAATCGTAGTTTATATCCATAAGATTCGGATTAGGTAATCTATATTTTTGATCAGGTGCTTTAGGATCAACATTTTCAATATTTAAAGAAGATAACGTAACATCTATTGTGATTGTGCTCAGAAATAATAAAAATAGAAGTATATTCATTTCTGAAAATTAATTGTACAATTTTATTTATATTAATATAATACTAATATTAAATATGAATAATGGTGGTAATAAAATTTTAAAATTAATCATCATTGTTAATTTTAAGTCAACAATTTCAAAGACAGATTTCCAACTAATTTCAATTGCATTTATATAGAATATATTTATTGCTTATTAAATTTGAATTAATTTGGATAATGAAGGATAAAATATTTAATATTTGTCAAATGATAGACTTTATTAATATTACATTTGATTTTAATATTGATAAATTCTTCGTGTATGACAATTAATTACTTTTACGTAATTATCAAAATCAGATATTAAAAATTAAACATGTAGTAACAAATATTATCATTTGATCTTGTATTATTATATATTTTTACTGACAAACACAAAATTTGTCGTCAATGCTATAGAGATTAATTTAAATAAAACGATCCTAAAAATAATGTAATCAGACTATGAATTTGATCAGAAAATAAGGTTGGGCTTCTGAAAAAATATATTCAATATATACAATATATTAATTAGTAATATTTAATTCATTCAGTCTGAAATTTTAAAAACATCAAAATATAGGCACATGTAGATTTTTCATCATCAAAACCAAACGAATAAAAATTATAAATATATTGATTAAATAAAACACTTGTATATATAATATATATTTATTGTTTATTGACATAATTATACTGTCATAACTTACTGTTTTACTTCCAAATTTTCATTAAATTCAATACTTTAACGTCGATCTTGTTTAATAGAACAATTAACTTTTCATACTAAACCAATTTTTGGATTTCAATCTTTAATTGTTATCGGTTAATAGAAAGATATTGTGCAAATTCTTAGATAGTTGTTCATATTTTTTTTTTGCTGTGAATTTGTTAACCATGATACAATTAATTAAATATGATATTTATCAGTGTTTTTTTTAAATCTTCAAAATTTTCATTATACTGGTACAAAAAAATCAAATATAGGAATTTTGATAGAATATTGACTTTTGCAGTTAAAATTATTAATAACATATTTTCCAATACAAGTCTTATATTTTAAATTAAAGATATTGAACAAATATTAATCATTACTCTATTGCGTTTTATTTTTTGGACTTATTTATATTAACATTAAAATTGTATAATATATTGTTAAATGTTAAATACATATATATTGATTGATTTGTTCAATTATTAGATAATTAGCAATAAAAAGATATATTGGCATCAATCAATCAAACATATTTAAGTGTATAATCGATAATTATACAATAATTGGTTTATTATTATAATTTAATGAATTAGAAACGATTTACAAAAATCTATTAATATTTGTGTTATATTTTTAAGATCACTAATTAACATTTATTTTTATTATAAAATTTATCAACTGTCCATAATTTTTCTTTTTAAAATTCTGAAATGCTATTTCTTGGAGGTTCATTATCATAAGTTGTTAAATTAAAATTCGTGTATTTTTAATGTTTATATTAGAATAATGATTTTAATTACATTTGCATATATATATATATATATATATATATATATATATATATATATATATATATATATATATATATATATATATATATATATATATGTATGTATGTATATTTTAATATATATTATTTAAGAATATTATTAAGAATGTAAAGATCATCAAAAATGTGGACGATGATATAATTTTCGCTGAATTATATTTTCGATTTAACCATGAAAAGACAAAATTGTTATTTTCAAGTGCCCATTTATTAAAGACTCTGGCATCTTCAACGGCTTCTCCCCCCAATCTTCTATCACTGTCAGACAGAGTATTCTCTGTATCGTTAAGCATCGTTTCAAACTAAAATTATAAATATACATATTTCAATTGCTGTATAAAAGATCTAATTAATGTTTATTATAAAATATAAATGTCATTTTTGTACTTGTTCAAGTTGTGTTTCGGACATTTTTGGTGTCATGCTTCTGAATACTGATACTAAATTATCACTGCCGAGTCTAAAGATGTACAAATAAAATATATTTAAATTTATATGTGTAAAAAAGAGATAAATTTTATTAGAAAATAACGTACCCTTTTTTGAAAACATTTATATTTTCCAACATATAACCAAGAACTGTATCTATATTAGAAGTATTTCCATTTAACATAGAATTAATCATTATTAGTCTATTTTGCACTGTGATTGTGGGACTTTTACTTATTGTTTCGTTCAAAATCCTACGTAAATGACATAATTTAATATTTTTATATATAAAAATGGTTTTAAAATACAGAAAAATTCGTTACATTCTTATTTTTTCCTCATTGGTCGTACATCCTAAAGCATTTATTATAACAAGTTGTTCATTCATTACAATTTCATTTAAATATTTATTCCAAAGGACTTCAAAATCAGAATCATTTCCATAACGCAGTGCATTACAATAAACGTGTTCTCTGAGATTTGGATGGATTTTTCTGAAATATAAATAATTGATATATAACTTTACGTTTTCTAATAATACTATAATCCTCTAATTTTATTCACTTTAAAGGATCCATTTTGTATGCGTCAAATTTAGTTATTGAATCATTAATGCATTTATCGTATCCAATTTTGCATGCCACGTGTAATGTATTCATTCTGAATATTTTTCTCAAGTGATTATCAGCAGTATTTTCTTCTAAACCAATATCGGGTAACAAAGTTTTGCTCATCATGGTCAACAAATGTTTCTAAAAATACATTATAATGCAGAAAAAAGATAATATTTCAATTATTTACTAAATATTACTAACGTCCAATAATTGTTGAGTGCTCGAATTTTTATTTAAATAATCTGTCAAAACTGAAAACCCTGTAAAAGCCGCCATCCAAGGAGCGTAATGTCTTTCGTTTTCTAAAAATTGTATTATGTCAAACATACTGGCATAATCCATTTTAGATTGGAATGCCATATTAAATACATCATCTACTATCTGTAAATATAGTGATTATTATAATTTAATTTTATAAATCATATATTTATATAAATTTTCATACTTGAGCTCTATTTAACTCATGAATGTCTTCTCTCTTATTACCGTTAAGAATTTCTATAATTTTATTCCACATATATTCATTATATGTAACTCTAAAATAACCTAAAATATACGTAAAAATATATTTTTTTAATACATTTATAATCGAATTTAATTTTCTATTACCAGTTTGTTGTACATTAAATATTATCCATTGATCTTTATTGATTTTGAAATTCAATTTATCTTTATCGCTAGACATTATAAGTTTTGGTTTTTTATTTAAAAACTCTTCCTTTTTAGTCGCATAAGTTATGGGTATAGTCCAATTAAAGGCTGTAATATTTGAACCTGGTTTTGTGAATCTTTCCTAGAAATATATTATTTTAGATTAGCAATTAATCTTTTTTTTTATTAAAATAATTAAAAAAACTGTTTATTATTATTTTTTTTTTGATATGAAAATGTTATTGTTTCTTCTTACTTGAAAAATTTCAATTTCTCCAGTTTCTTTATTAACGTCAACAGTCAATAATGGTAATTGATTATTATATGTAAAAGCTAGTAACATATTTTCTATGCTCATTTTTGGATATTCTTCTTCTATTTCGGTTAAATTAACTGTCTGTTTAATAGCTATGATGAATTGATCTTGTAATATTGCATTATATTTACTATAATAAATTAAAATTACAAATAAATTATTTAAAAATTACATATTATATATTGTAATTATTTTATATAAAGATCAACTGACTTATCTGAAATATATTTTTGTAGAATTTTCTGAATAATATCTTCACCAAGCCAATCTCTTAACATTCTTAGAACGACAGCTCCTTTATTGGAAGTTATAGGTCCAAATTTTGTTTGTATTTCTGCTGGAGTAGTAATATCAGTACTTGAACTGGCTAGTGGAGCTACTTCTATTGGCATGTCAGCAAACATGGCTTTATGCATTACTTCAATATTAAATTGTGCATCCATATCCATATTTTCCTAGAAATATTGAATTTATTCATGTTAATATTTATAATATTTTAAAAGAAACTAATTTTAGATATAGAATTATAAATTACCAATGAGTCAACTATGTAATATTGGAGATATCTGGAGAAACCTTCATGCAACCAAACGTAACTCCACCAATCGCATGTAACCAAATCTCCAAACCAAAAATGAGCTATGTCATTGGCCATAGTTTCAAAAATTCGCTGTTTATATCTAACCGATGATTCTTCCTCATCATATAATAGATATGCTTCTCTGTAAGAAATAGTTAATAATAAAAATATATATATATAAAAAAACAGAAATATATAAATTTGACTGGTATAAGAATTTACTTATATGTAGCTAAACCCCAGTTTTCCATAGCCGAACCTAAAAAGTCAGGAATCGCTACATGATCATTCTTGAGATTGTCGCTCATATTTTTAAAACTGTATTCCAAATATTCTTCTATTTTCTGTCCAATTTTTATCGACATGTCGAAGGCGTATTGTCCTTGAGTTTCGAGTCCTGGTCTTGCCCAAATCGCATAATGATCCGTGTCGTCACTCATAGTTGATTTGATAGGGTTAAATTCTGACATAACAAATGCCAATTGATAGGTAGACATGATCGGTGTTGGTAAAAATTTATCTACTACAAGTTCACCTTCTCTAAATTAGCAGTTTTAAATAAACATATATGCATTAGCATCGATTAATATATTTTTTAAATCTAAATTCAATAGAAGAAAGACATACTCTTTGGGATCTCCATCCATTTTTGTATTAGATAGAGTTGAAAAATTTGGAGCTCTTTTAATACTTAGCATAAATATAGCTTTATATTTAGGCTCATCAAAACATGGAAACACTCGACGAGCATACGTTGGTTCCAATTGAGTAAGAGCCATCCATCTAAATTAATAATATTAGTGATAGTGATAAAATTAGTAACTAAACTACTTATTGAAAATTTAGAATTAAGATTTGATATTATAATTTTACTTTTTTTTACCGTTCACCATATAAAAACTTTTATATAAACCGGTCATATCGTCGGTTATTTTGCCTGTATAATGGATTTCAACGGCGAATTCCTGACTTCTAAACAGAGGTGTTTCAAAAATAATAGGCAAAAAATCGAATTTGGTGTCAATCGGTTCAACGTTTACGTTTACCGTAATATTTTCTATTCCGATTCTTGTCAAAGTTATATTTTTAATATCTAAATTTTTAACATGCACTGTTATATTTTGATCGTTATTGATCAATGATTTCGCTTTGATTATGGCTTTTCCATCAAACGCATTAGAGCTGATATCAGGAGTCAGTGTTAAGTCGTAGCTTAAATCATATAATTTTGGATCTGGTAGTCTATATTTTTGATTTGGTGCTTTTGATTGTATATTTTTAATATTAAAATATCTTAATTTTAATGGTGAAGAGGTGACATTAATTATTGTGAAGATGTATAAAAGAAACCAGATCAGAAATGAATTCATTCCTGAAAATATAATGTATAAATATACAAAAAATATGTATAGAGATAAAAAAACAATGCTTAAAATGTTGAATGATTAAAATTATTAATGTCAAACTAGACGTTAATATTGACAAATTTTGATAAATAGCTTGTAAGATTAATTTAATTAATTTAATGATAATCAGATTAGATATTGAAATCGAGTATTTGTTATTGTTAATTATGACTATTGTTATTGTTTTGAGAAAAAAATGTCATCGATTTTATCAAATCATAAAATTCTTTAGTATTTGTAGTACAAAATTTGAAAAAAATATTTTATAAATAATACAACATATAATGATAAATTAGAATCAGTGAAATTATCAAAATATTTAAGTTTTCGGATCATGTTTTGCTTTTAATTAATTTTATCAACAATAAACAATATTTTCTGTTATATCATGGTCTTTATAGTAATTTAAGAGATCTTCTGATTTTGGATATATGGTATTTAATAGTCTAGCGATTAACTAACTATTAATAAAATAGCGATTAAGTTGAGAAAAACGGAAATAAAAAATAAATATATTAGTAAATCAAATTATCTTCAATTTTAATATGTATCAAATAATTCAAGTATAATTTCAAACGACTTACTGTTTTGATTCTTCAATATTTTGATGCTTTTTAAATAGATCAATAGTCAGTGTACAATTTTCAACCAACAACAATATAATAAATAAAAATCTGTTTTTATCAGATAATAATTAAAAAGATTTAAAGATATATTTATTTTTATTGCAATTCTTCTTTAACCCAAAATTGACTGTTGTAAAATAGAATTTATTATTTATTATAAATCTCATAGTCAACAAGATATAATTATATATTTATTTAAAAAATAGGACACCAATATATTTTACAATTTATTTTTCATTATTCATCTTGAAATATTTACTTTGCACACATAGAATTGACTTTTAGCATCGTTGATATAATTTTATGTACTGTTTTATTTATTTATTTTTCTGTTCTAAATTGATTTATATATAAATCTTCTGAATATATATTATTATTCAAATACAATTATCTTGAGAGATATTTTATTTATATCAAACAGTAAGCGGAGTAATTAAAATCAATGCTAAAAATTACAATTTTGATTAGAAAAAACAATATGAATATTTATCAGATTTTTGAATTACATGTGTTATAAAATGTTTTCGATATTGAATCAAATTTTGATAGGATAAATTAAAAATAAACACAATTTATTATTTATCACGTGGCATTGTTAATAAAAAATATATAGATATAATTAATAAATTCATATTTTATATAATATTTCAATTATTTAAGAACAATGTTAATAGAGCTATGAGTATAAGATATAAAGATGATGATATTATTCCGGCAGAATTGTACGTTTTAAATAACCATAAATAGACCATTTCATTATTTTCAAGCGCCCATCTATTCATAGTTAAAGCATCTTCGATGGCTTCTTTTCCATATTTTCTGTCACTATCTGAGAGAGCGTTTTCAGTATCATCAAATATCTCATTCAACTAGAACCATGACGAAAATTATTTTGTTATATATCAAATTATTAAATAATAATTATTTAAAGTATGTATGCATATGATTTGTAATTGGCGGCATATATATACCTGATCTAGTTGTTCTAGTGACATTTTTGATGTCATGCTTGGGAATATTGATCTCAAATTCTGGCTTCCAAATCTGTGACAGTTAACTCTAATAATAAAACTGTTTAGTTTATATTATTTCAGAAATTGATATAACTTACACATTTTTGAATTCATCGGTATTTTTTTGGAAAAATTCAAATACTGGATCGACGTTGGATGGATTTCCATTCAACATTGAATTTATAACCATCAGTCTATCTTGACGTCTTATGTTCTTGGCGATAGTTTCATTCAGAATCCTACAAAAATAAAATGTTATTCAGAATCATTTCGAAATAATACTCATATTTAAATGAATAGTTGTGCATACATTTTTATGTTATTGCCATTTTTTGTACATCCCAAAGCATTCATGATTACTACTTGTTCGTTTATCACATTTTCGTTCAAGTATTTGTTCCACAGGACATCAAAATCAGACTCATTGCCATATCGCAGTGCATTGCAATAAACGTATTCCCTAAGATTTGGGTTGATTTTCCTGAAACGATTCAAAAAGCAGGTAATTCATTATTTTTATTTTATCAAAATGTTGTTATATCAGTTATGTTATATCAGTGTTCACCTTGAAGGATCCAGTTTATATTCTTGAAATTGTTTTATGGCATCATCGATGCATTCTTCGAATCCAATTTTACATGCCATATTTAGAGCATTCATTCTGAGTAATTTTTTCAAATGATTATCAGTAACATTTTCGCGAAAACCGATTTCTGGTAATAAAGTTTTATTCATCATTGTCAACAAATGTTTCTAAAAAAAAATAACAATATTTTTTTAATAAATTGACAGCATGATAGAATCAATTATTATCCATCAAAAACAAACATCTAATAATTCCTGTGTTTCGGATATATTATAAAAGTGATTTCTCAAATTGTCGAATCCTACAAAAGCTGCCATCCATGGTGCATAATGATTTTCTTTCTCCAAAAACGCTATTATATTGAACATATTACCATATGTAATTTTTGAAATAAGTGCAAGGTTGAATGCATCATCTACTATCTGTAATTTTTAAACTATTGTATATTTTATTTTAGTGATGTAAAAAATATTATATATCATAATATAAATATACTTGTGCTCTGTTTAGCTCATGAATATCTCCACTTTTATTACTCATGAGCACGTTCACAATCTTATTCCACATATAATCATTGTAAGTGACTCTGACATATGCTGAAATGTTTAATAATTATATTTAATATATAATCACTTGAATATTCTTGTATTTCTTAAATTAATACATTAATTACCTGTCTGTTGAACATTAAACACTATCCATTGATCTTTTTCAAGTGTGAAATTTAACGTTTTTTTTTCGTCGCCAAATATAAATTTAGCTTTTTTATCTAAAAAATCTTCTTTTTTCGTAGCATATGTTATAGGCATTATCCAATTATAATATGATGTTTGTACATTTGTAAATCTTGTCTTTAGAGAAAAATTAAAAATGTTTTCAAAATTATCAAAATGATTTAGATTTAATGACAAGTTTTAACTTGTCATTAAATCAACACATATAATTGTAAAACACATTATTAATATTACTCAAAAAATCAGTATAAGAGATTATAAATAATTAATATGTAATGAAATATAGATTTGTATTAAATTGATTGCTGTCATAATAATTTACCTGAGAAATATGGATTTCTCCTGTTTCTTCATCAACATTAACAATCAACAAAGGCAATCCATAATGATTAGTAAAAGAATACAATACACCTTCTATATTAACCCATGGATATTGTTGATTGAATTCAGTCATATTTACTGTATTCTTTAAAGCCACTATAAACTGATCTTGTGCAACCAAAAAATTTTTGCTGTAATTAAAAATATTAATAATTTTATATATTAGTATTATATATTGTAAATTATTATATCGATTTATAATACGAACTTGTCTACAATATATTTCTGCATACTTTTATGGAAATCTTCTTCACCCAACCAGTCTCTCATCATTTTGATAATAACGGCTGCTCTATCTGAAGTAATCGAACTGAACATTGTTTGAATTTCTGATGGAGAATTAATGTCAATAGTTGCAGTGGTCATTGGAAGACTATCAATATCATTTAGCATAGAAGTATGCATTAAATTAATATTGAATTGTGTTTCCATATCCATATCTTCCTAAAAATTAGATTTTTTCCAGAAAACTTGCAAATAACTAACGAATGATGCTATCTGAATAAAATAATCATTGATTTATTTACTACTAAATCCAAAATTAAGTATTCAAAATATTTTGAGAAACCATCATGAAGCCAAATATAGGACCACCAACGAGATGTTACCACATCGCCAAACCAAAAATGAGCTATGTCATTAGCTATAGTTTGAGCGATTTGTTGCTTGTGTCTAACAGAAGATTCTTCTTCGTCGAACATCAAGTATGATTCTCTAAAATTTAAAAGCTTAGATTTATATAAAATACTTAAAAACCATAAACAATACTTAAAATATAGAACATAAAAATATTAATATTATAATAAAGTAATAATAAACTAAATCTAACTTATAAGTGGACAATCCTAAGTTTTCCATTACATCTCCTGAAAAATCTGGGATTGCTACGTGATCACTTTTAAGATTTTCGCCGAAATCTGAAATTTTGAAATCTAGATAATCCTCTAAATTCTTTTGGATATCTTTCGATATTTTAAAAGCATATTCGCTTTGTAATTCGGCGTCTAATCTCGTCCAAATCACAGGATTTTCGTCGTTTTCTGATGTTGTTTTATTCTGTTTAAATTCTGATATAACAAATGCCAGTTGATACGTTGCAATATTTGGTGTCGTATAAAACGTTTCTACTATTAAATCATCCCTAAAAGTAAATTATTATATTGTTATATTATAAGAAGCTTTTATAATATAAATCAGTTAATTCGAAATTTCATATTTTATATATAATAAAAATAAAGCTTTTTACAACGAGCAATACTCACTCTTCAATTGTAGTGTTGATTTTAGTGTTAGATAATGAAGGTTGAAAATTTTTGGGTCTTTTGATGGTAACTGTATACGTTGCTTTATATATGAGTTCATCAAAGCATGGAAAGACTTTGCGAGCATATATTGGTTCAAATTGAGTAAGAGCTATTACTCTAAAATAATACAATTATATTATTATATGAGCCTTCAATACTAGATATTTAGAATATATTTCTGAATTTAAAAAATGAATTTAATTTCTTATATAATGTATTTTTATTAAGAATATCAAATATTAACTTTTGCTTATTATTCTCCATGTAATAGCTTCTATAGAAACCGGTCAAATCGTCCGTCATTTTACCAAAATAATCAATTTCAATGGAAAATTCGCTCTTATCAATCAGCGGAGGATCGAAATCGATTTTCCAAAAATCATATTTATTACCATCGAGATCTTCGTAATCAATATCGGTTGTATTATAACTTGTTATCAATGTCACTCTAGTAAAGTTTAAGTTTTTCGCATGCAATGTGATTCCATTCATTTCGTTAATTGTCGGTGTTGCTGTAATTTTAATCGTTCCATAAACTGTATATGGACTTTTAAAATTAGGCGTAATCGTTAAATCATAGTGTATATTCTTTAAATTTGGATTTGGAAGTCTATATAAAGGATCAGATTTTCTACTTTCGCCATTGGAAAGTGAAAATTGAAGACATGCTGTAATGACGCTGATCCATAGTAAAAGATGATATAAATTCATTCCTGAAAAATTCAACATTATTTATGACTATTTATAATTATCAATATTTATACTATTGTGATCACAAAGTAAGGTGAAATTGTCATTTAAAACTCCCAGAAAGGCTGGTAAATTGTATTTTTTTCCTATGTTGGTAGTACTGTCTATAATATTTGCCAAGCACCTGTTTATCAAAAGGTTTAATTATCTCCGAGTTACACGTGTTTTTACAATTCTTGGTTCCTTCATACCGATAATGCACTATGTCATATTTCATTGGTTCTCCGCGACTTTTTATCAAAAACTCGAGTCATATTGTTTCGTAACCACCGTGTTCGCCCGATTTGGCTCCGTGCGACTTCTGGCTATTCAACAAACTCAAAAGGCCGATGCGAGAACGCCGTTTTGACATGATGGAGAAGATAAAAACCGAATCGAAGAAAGTCTTGAAGGCTATAATACCGGAAAAAGATTATTTCGTCTGTTTTGAAGATTGTAAAAGGCGTTGGCAAAAGTGCATTTTATCGGTCGGTGATTACTAAAGGGAATGAAATTTATTTGGAAGAATTAATAAATAATTTACATTTTATAAACAAATTTACCTTACTTTTTGATCACAGAATTATATAGATTATAATATGTATTAGAATTTAAAAAAAACTCCATATCGATGTGCTTTAAATTGTCTTAAATTTTTTATGATAAAAAGAAGAAAAATATATGCATTTCCTAAATAAACATTCGATTGATATATTTTTTTTGAGTGAAATATCATATCATATGAATTGTTTATACTTAATAAAAGAAATAGACATTTTAATTGATAAAAAAAATAATATGACTTACCGTTAAATTATTACAAATATTCTTATTTGGTCGATGTACTTATTACTTAATAGCTTTACACTAATTCTTCACCATCAAAAACATTAATTAAATATATTATATGATAACTTATTATCTTTTTGTTTGGCGATATGATATATTTTAAAATATTTTATCTCGTCATAATAATATTCTATCGAATATCGAATCGGGATAAAAACATTGCTTAATCATAAGAGTCTGTGTTGATTTTCTTTTTAAACGTTTAAATATATTTGTCATAATTTAAAATTAATATTAAAATGAAA
The DNA here is from genome assembly GCA_024500535.1 of Leptonema lineaticorne. Taxonomy (NCBI): domain Eukaryota; kingdom Metazoa; phylum Arthropoda; class Insecta; order Trichoptera; family Hydropsychidae; genus Leptonema; species Leptonema lineaticorne. The sequence continues at coordinate 12,638,569 of JANIJI010000030.1, read as the reverse complement.
AATATGTAACAAATCGCTTATTTTGTAATATTTTACAATTTTAGTATTAAAAATTTTCTTTTATATTATGAAAAAAAAAACTATTTTATCTAGATATTTATTATTATTGACATGTTTCTATTACTTATAAATTATTTAATTAGTATTTTACGATTATCTGATCAGATTTATATGGCATTTTTTTTATAATAATTGAAATGTATTTATTTTATTTATACTTTTTTTTTTAGAGAAAAACACTTTCAAAAAGCATTATTTTTTATAGGCGTATTTTAAGGAATGTATTATAGAAATTACAATTACCACTAATATTTACATAGCAATTTTATTATATAGTAAGCCTTTAGTTTTTACAACTCTTAAGAATTAATATTGCTAATATATATTTTATATTCTGCTACTCTGACTTCCTGTAAATTAAACCTAGTAAATCCTTTTTTCTTTAGACTTATTTAATAATTGGTTTTCATCAAAGAGGATGCAATATCAATTCATTTCTATTATTTTCATATATTTTCTAATATATGAAAACATATTTATTTTTATACTGTAAACTTATTCATATATATTTTGAATGATTTTAGCTCTCTTGATTATGAATTAATGTTGTAATAAATATTTATACATAATATATCAATAAAAAAAACACTGAACAATTTTCAAAAGCGTTCAATATATTGATTAAATCAAACATTGATATTGACATATTTTGACAGATCGTATTTGAAACGAAATCAATTAAAATCAGATTATATATTTGAATGAAATGTGAAATTATTTATCATAATCAGTGTATCTCGATAACAATTACTGTTATTGATATTGACGTCAATTTTATTATCACAAAAGGAGTCGCAAAATTATGAAAATAAATTATTTATCATACTTAATACTATATTTTTATTTAATAAATCCTAATATATATATATATATATATATATATATATATATATATATATATATATATATATATATATATATATATTAGTATTTGGTTTGATTTGTATATAATTATTACATTACAGTAAAAACAATAAATCATGTACATTATATTTATAAAGATATACTGTTATAAAAGTGAAAATTATTAAAACGGAAGACGAAGATATCGATTTTGCCGAATTATATTTTTTATTTAACCAATCAAAAATTAATAAATTGTTTTCCACTGCCCATTTATCCATTTCTAAAGCACTTTCTATGGCTTGTATTCCTTCTCTTCTATCGCTGTCAGAAAAAACGTTTTCTGTATCATTCAAGATATCATATAACTGAAATACCATAAAAAAATATGTTAATTTTCCATTAATTTTTTTTCATATTTGTTTTATTATTATTTATAAACAATATTTTTTTTTAATATTAATTCACCTGATCAAGTTGTGCATGTGTCATTTTCGACGTCATAATTGGGAATATAATCTTTAGATTTTGACTACCGAATCTAAAATATTCAATATAAATTTAATTAAAAATTATGAATAATGATTGAAAATTAATTTTAATTAATATTTACGTATTTTTGAAGTCATTTGTATTTTCTTGTAAAAATTCTAACACTGCATCAATATTTGATGGATTTCCATTGAGTATTGATGTTATTGTCATTAATCTATCTTGACGTCTTATAGTTTTGGCTATTGTTTCGTTTAAAATCCTAAAAAAATAATATATTAAATATATAATAAATATCATATCACTGTATATTTTAGTAGATTCTAAATTTCCTGAAATCTCTATGCTTTTTTAATATTATAAATAAATATGTAAAATGTTGACGTATAAGTGTGACTCAGGCTTTACATTTTTATTTTTTCTGTATTCTTCGTACATCCTAAAGCATTCATAAGCACTACTTGTTCGTTGATGACGTTTTCATTTAAATATTTATTCCAAAGTAGATCAAAATCATCGCTTTTATTATCATAACGCAATACGTTACAATAGACTCTTTCTCTGAGATTTGGATGAATTTTTCTAGAAAGAAGAAAGAAAACATAATTATTTATGAAATGCATCTTATAAAATTATTAAAGAATATTTTTATTTACACAGAATTATTTTTGTATTCGTTGAATCTATCCAGAGAATCTTTGATGCATTCATCATATCCAATTTTACATGCCATATTTAAAGCATTCATTCTTAATAATTTTGTTAAATGATCATCGGTTGTGTTGTCTTCAAAACCGATATTAGGTAATAGAGTATTATTCATCATAAATAATAAATGTTTCTAAAATATAATAATATATTTAGATAACGCTTATATATATATATATATATATATATATATATATATATATATATATATATATATATATATATATATATATATATATTTCTGTTATTATTCGAAGAATACTCACATCTAATAAATTTTTAGTAACCGTTATATTATAAAATTTATCTCTCAAAATTGAAAATCCTGCAAACGCCGCCGTCCATGGTGAATAATGATCTTCCTTTTCTAAAAAGTTTATAATTCTAAACATATCGGTGTAGCTTATTTTAGCTTCTAATGCAAGATTGAACGCATCGTCTACAATCTATGAAGAATGAAAATAATGAATATTACACAAAATTTAGTTAAATTTTTCAATTAAAGAAATCTACCTGAGCTCTATTCTGTTCATGAATATCCTCCCTTTTATCACTTATTAGTACATTTATAATCTTATTCCACATATATTCATTATAATTAACTCTGTAATATCCTGCAAAAAAAAAAAAAAATGATTTTCATACAAATAAGTCATTCACGACACTCATAAAAAATATAATAACACTGTAATCAAAAAGTATGGTGAATTTATTTATAAAATGTATTTTTTTTATTTATTCATCCAAATCCCCGTCTGATAATATGTACTTTTGCCAACGCTTTTTATAGTTCTCGAAACAGTCGGATAAGTCTTTTTCCGGTATAGCCTTCTAGACCTTATTCAATTCGGTTTTTATATCCTCAATCGTGTCAAAACAGCGTCCCTGTTATAGCCAGAAGTCGCACGGAGCCAAATCAGGCGAATACTGTTGTTTGAAAAAATACAATTTACTTGTCTTCCTAAGGTCCGAGAGTTTTGAACGACAATTTCACCTTACTTTTTTATCACAGTAGTATATACTTATATTGTAAACATGTTATATTTATAATAAAATTTCATAATAATTACCGGATTGTTGTACGTTGAATACAATCCATTGATCTTTGGTAATATTTTGTTTCCATTTTTCCAATCCTGGATGAAAATATATTATTTTCGGTTTTGTATCGAGAAATTCTTCTTTTTTAGTTGCGAATGTTATAGGCACACCCCATCTGTATACGGATGAACTTTCACCGGCTTTTGTGAATCTTTGCTAAAAATATAATATTAAATAAAACGATTAAAAACTTTTACATTATAGCATTGTTTACGGCGATTGGATATTATTTACTTGTATATATGAGATTTCACCGGTGTTTTCATCGACATTAACGGTCAACAATGGATAACCATTTTTATTTGTCCACGATGGCAATACGCCTTGAATAGTATCTATTCCATATAATTCTTCAAATTCGGTCTTATTAATTGCACTCTGTAATGCTATTATCAATTGATCGATACCGACAATTCCGTTTTTACTATAATTTTTTTTAAATATTGATAAATTACACAATATAAAATTATATATATATATATTGCAATTATGTCATATCATTTGCACTGACTTATCCGAAATATAATTTTGTAAACCTTTCTGAAAATCCTTTTCGCCCATCCAATCTCTCATCATTTTGAGTATAGCGGCTCCTTTATTATATGTCATCGGTCCGAACATTGTTAAAATTTCTGATGGAGAATTTATATCTGTAGACGATGCATACATTGGAATTGCATTTTTATCCACATCAATCAACATTGCCGTATGCATTTGATCGACGTTGAATTGCGTTATCATATCCATATTTTTCTGAAAAGACACATAAAATTATATATAGTAGCATATTTATATATATATATATATATATATATATATATATATATATTAATCGAAAATCACTTCTGAATCACCATGTTAGGTAAATGATATTGAAAATATCTGCCAAATGCTTCGTGTAACCAAATTTGATTCCACCATTTGCATGTCACCAAATTACCAAACCAGAAATGAGAAATATCACCAGTTATCATTTTTGTAATCTCTTGTTTGTATCTATCGGATGATTCTTCTTCATCATACAACAAAACCGATTCTCTAAAATATTGTTTTTTTTTTTAAATTATAAAATATATTTCATAATGTGATTTATTAAATCATAATCCTACTGATATGTAGCCAATCCCCAATTTTCCATTGCTTGTTCCGAATAATCTGGTATCGCAACGTGATAACTCGTTAGATATTCGCTCATATTTCGAAATGGATAATTTAGATAATTTTCCAAGTCGTCTTGAATCTCTTTTGCTGCATTCAACGCGTAATGACCTTGATTTTTAGCATTCAATCTAGCGAAAATCGAAATGGCATCTATTATATCATCTTCCGTTTTTGCTATGGATTCAAATTCTGAAACGACGAACGCTAATTGATATGCGGGCAACGGAGGCGTTGTATAGAATGTTTCCACTATCAAATTATTTCTGAAAATATGCGATAATTTTTTTTTTTTTTATATATATACACGAAAATATAATTTGAATGATAAAAACTAATGTTCGATATTAAAATACGATATATTTACACTTCTTTCGTCTCTTTAATTTCGGTAACGGATAGGGAAGGTTTAAAATTTTTGGGTCTCTCAATTGTCAATGTGAACGTTGCTTTATACTGGGGTTCGTCGAAGCATGGGAACGTTTTTCGAGCGTGCGTCGGTTCAAAATGCGTAAGTGCCAATGCTCTAAAAAACATTTGTACATAAAACACACTAATAATATATAGTTAATAAATTGAAATCGGATAAAAAAAAACTGATAGGATTGTTGACTTTTTTGTGCCGTTCTCCGTGTAGTGGCTTCGATAAAAACCGGTCAAATCGTCGGTCATTTTACCGGAATATTCAATATCGATGGTAATTTCGCTCTTATCTGCCAGCGGACGTTCGAATGTGATATTCCAAAAATCGTATTTATTTCCGTCGAGTTGAGCGTAATCGATTTTTTCGACGTTATTATTTCTTATTAATTCTACTCTAGATATGTTTAAATTTTTCGCATGCAATATAATCGCGTCCAAGTATTCCATTGTCGGTGTCGCCGTTATTCTGACATTTCCGTAAAACGTGTACGGACTTTTAAAATCAGGTCTAATTGTTAAATCGTAATGCACATTTTTAAGATATATATTCGTTAATCTATGCGCCGTGTCCGATTTTCTATTATTGTCGAATGTTAAAAGCGACGATGACAATGGACAAATCGCCAATGCGACGATCAAAAGCCAGAAGCGAAGCGAATTCATACCTTAAATTTTTTTGATTAATATATATATATATATATATATATATATATATATATTAATAAAAAAATAAATATTCTAAAATGAAATTATTTTTTTTATATCCAATTTATATATTGATTTTGACGTATTTTGATACAATACTCATTAATTAATTGAACGTTTTAGATTATCAGATCAGATTTAATATTATATTATGTTATATATATATATATATATATATATATATATATGATTTGTGTTTTTGATAAAGATTGATACGATTTTAAATTAAAAAATTATACATATTTACGATTAATTAATGAAAAACGAGTGTACAAAATTTCCAATACAAATCGTTCAAATATTTTTTTTTCATTTATTCAAAATACAGTTGAAATTAAAAAAAATCTATATTATTGATTTTTAATTGATTTGCAAAATTGATCATTTTATATCTGTCAATCTTTTTAGAAGCAAAATTATTTTTTTTTTATAGAAGACAATCGTAATTAACACTAAATTTTGTGCTCGTTTTTTTATTGATTACAGTGAAAAATCTTCTAATAAAAAATAACATTTATTTATAAATGAAAAGAAAAAAATAGATGGATTTCTACCAAAAAAAAAAAAATAATAATTCAGCAATCTTAATTAGTCATTTTCGTTTTTTTTATTACAGTAATAATTTTATAATAAAAATTTTAGTATTTATTTATATTATTTAATATATAGTTTTACAATACTAATTATTGTATTTTTACATAATCATAAATAAAATTAACCAAGTACCTTACTGTTTTTTTTTCTGTCGTTCCCAACTGATTTAAGAACTGAACTACTTATTCCAATATCAAATCAGTTTCTGTTTACAACTTTTTAAAGAACTTTGTTAAATATTAATTCTTTATCAACAAATTATCAAAAATTGAGATTGTGAAGATTAATTTATCGATTTTTGTATATGCTATTGTTTAAATAATGCTGATCTATTTTATTGTTTTATTGTTTAAAAATGGAACAACTAGATAATTTAGAACTTGGTGTAAGCTTTTCAATTTCACAATACTACTGCTAATTCTTAAATGTAATTTTCTTTCTTTTATTTTAAGCAATTTATTTTAATTCAAATATTACTTAAATATTTTAAATCAATATATAGTATAATTATATAATAATAAAAATATCTTATTTATTGTTATAGAAAAATATTATAGATGTAGTAGAAATTATCAATGAAAAAGATGGAGATATTACTCTAGCAATGTTGTATTTATTATTTAACCAGTCAAAAATTATTTCATTGTTTCCTAGAGCCCATTTATTAATAGCTAAAGCGTTTTCAATGGCTGCTCTTCCAATTTTTCTGTCGCTGTCCGAGAAACCGTTTTCTGTATCTTCCAATATATCGTTCAACTGAAATTTTAAATTAATCAATAAAACAAATAAATCGATTGAATTATTAACTTTAAATACATAACACTATGATCAAAAAGTAAGGTAAATTTGTTTATAAAGCGTAAATTCTTCCAAATCAATTTCATCCTCTTCAAAGTAGTCCCCGTTCGATAAAATGCACTTTTGCCAACGCTTTTTCCAGTCCTCGAAACAGTCGGAATTAGTCAATTCGGTTTTTATCTGCTTAATCGTGTCAAAACGGCGTCCCTGCATTGACCTTTTGAGTTTGCTGAATAGCCAGAAGTCGCACGGAGCCAAATCGGGCGAATACTGTGATTGCGGAACGATATGAGTCGACTTTTTGGCAAAAAAGACGCAAAGAATCAATACATTATAACATGGTGCGTTATCGTGACGAAGGAACCAAGGGTTGTAAAAACATGTGTAACTCGGAAATAATTAAACCTTTTGACAAACAGACGCTTGGTAAATATTATAGACAGTCCTATCAAACTAGGAAAAAAAAATAACCTGTCTTCCTAAATGCCCGGGAGTTTTACATGACAATTTTACCTTAATTTTTGATATAATTGAATTGTATTAAAATGATAAATTTTTCATACCTGATCAAGTTGTATCTGTGTCATTTTCGACGTCATACTTGGAAATATTGATTTTAAATTCTCGCTGCCAAAACTAAAAAAAAAAAAATGATTTTAATTGATATGAAATCATTCTAATTTTACTCGTTAGATATTTTTTAAAACGTAAAGCTACTAACACATTTTTAAATTCGTTTGTGTTTTCTTGAAAAAATTCAAATACTGCGTCAATATTGGATGGATTTCCGTTCAACAACGAGTTTATAGTCAATAGTCTATCTTGACGTCTTATAGTTTTGGCTATAGTCTCATTTAAAATCCTAAAATCCATTATATTAAATCATTTTAATATACACTGATAACATTTACTTTATATGTGAAAATCGATTCACATATTTCTAATAAAGAAAATAGCAAAATATTAATTTCAAAAAGTATCCAATGTTTTTGTATATAAAAAATATGATGTTATATTTACATTTTGATATTTTCTGAATCCTTTGTGCATCCAAGGGCATTCATTATCACAACCTGTTCATTAATGACGTTTTCATTTAAATATTTATCCCATAATAAATCAAAATCATCGCTATCATTACTATAACGCAAAATGTTGCAATATACACGTTCTCTAAGATTAGGATGAATAATTCTAAAATATTATAATATAATAAATATTGTGAATACCTTAACTTATAAAATAATAAATATTTTTTTTCATGTTCTATATACTCAGAATTATTTTTATATGCTGCAAATCGAATCAGTGAATCTTCAATGCATTTATCATAACCAATTTTGCATGCTATATTTAATGTATTCATTCTGAATAATTTTCTCAAGTGATTATCAGCAATGTTATCTTCTAAACCAATATCGGGTAATAGAGTTTTATTCATCATCATCAATAAATGTTTCTGAAATATTATAAAATTTGTTATCATACTAAATTATATGATGTTCAATGATGAATACCGACATTTAGCAAATTCAAAGTGTCTGTCAAGCTAAAAAATTTATCTCCTAAAATCGAAAATCCGGCAAAAGCTGCTGTCCATGGTGAATAGTGATTCTCATTTTCTAAAAAATTCGTTATTCTTAAAGCATCGCCGTACGATATTTTCGCTTCGAGAGCCAGATTGAATGCATCGTCTACAATCTAAAAACGAATTTTCAAATTATCATAGAATTTGATCGTCGTTCATTTTAATATTTGGAATATTGTTTGATAAATTTTTGTATTTTTACCAACCTGAGCTCTATTCTGTTCATGAATATCTTCCCTTTTATTACTCATTAGAACATTTATAATTTTATTCCACATGTATTCATTGTAATTAACTCTGTAATAACCTAAAAATAATTTATTGAGTCTTATTATATTAACGTTATACTTCAACATAACACAAATAGTATCATAATTCATTATTAAATAAATATATAAAGAATTACTAGAGTATGATTTTTAATAATATATTTATAAAATATTATCTGTAATAATGAAACATTAATTTTAAAATACTATTTTTATGATTAAATACCTGATTGTTGTACATTAAATATTATCCATTCGTCTTCAGTGAGATTGTGAGGCAAAATTACCCAATCTTTATAAAAATAAATCATTTTTGGTTTTGTATTAAAAAATTCTTCTTTTTTAGTTGCATACGTTATAGGTATGCCCCAAATTAAGAACGATTTTTCCTCGTCTACCTTCGTAAATTTTTGCTAAATTAATAAATAAAAAAATAAACAAGATTAAACTTTTAATAATTCTTATAAAGCGGTAATATTTTTTTTTTATTAATTTAACATGTAATGAATAAATACTTGAATAAATGAAATTTGTCCTGTATGTTCGTCAACTTTAACAGTCAATAAAGGATATCCATTTTTATTCGTCCACGAAGGCAATACACTTTGAATAGTACTTCCCGGATACATTTCTTCGAATTCAGTTTTATTTATAGCGTTTTCAAACGCCTTTATCACATGTTCATATGTAACTAATCCATGTTGACTATGATAATAATAATAAAAAAAAATGTGAACAAGTATCAAATATAAGATTACATTAACATAAACCAATTATTAGAAATATAATTTTACTAACTTTTCAAAAATATACTTTTGTATACCATTTTGAAAAGCTTCTTCGCCTATCCAATCTCTCATCATTTTGAGAACGGATGCCCCTTTATTATAAGTGGTTAATCCAAACATGGTTAGAATTTCTGATGGAGAATTTATGTCTGCACTTGAAGCAGTCATTGGTATTGCATTATCGTCAACATCAATCAACATAGCTGTATGCATTTGAGCAACATTGAACTGTGCTATCATATCCATGTTTTGCTTAAAAAATACAAAACAAAAATGTTAGCTATTGATGTAGAATTAATTTTGTTTTTGAAATGTCACTTGATATCTATTACCATTATTGGTAAATGATACTGTAAATATCTTTTAAAAGCTTCATGTAACCAAATTTCATTCCACCAATTGCATGTTAACATGTTGCCAAACCAGAAATGTGCAATATTAGAAACTATTATTTCGGATATTTCTTGTTGATGTCTAACTGAGGATTCTTTTTCGTCAAATAATAAATTAGACTCTCTGAAATTTTTTATTACAAAATACAATAATTAATCTATATATTATAATTATTTGTCTGTCGTATAATTATATATTGAAAGTTATTTTTCACTTATATGTTGCCAATCCAAAGTTTTCCATTGCCATTTCTGAAAAGTCTGGAATTGCTACATGATCAAATTTTAGATTTTCATAAATGTATGCAGGCGAAAAGTTCAAATATTCCATTAAATTTTCCTGAATATCCTTTGATGCATTCAACGCATATTGACCTTGAGTTTCAGCATTTAATCTTGCAAAAATTGCATGAGAATTTATAGTTTCTTCTTCTAATAGTTCAATAGATACAAATTCAGATACCACAAAAGCCAGTTGATAGGTAGAAATAGGTGGAGTTGGATAAAATGTTTCTATAACTAAATTATCACTATAAAATATAATTTTAAATAAATAAAAGTTGTGAATTCAAATAAAATGTTTTTTTTTTTATAATATACTTACTCATTTTCAGTGTTAAAAATTTTAGTGTTTGAGAGAGAAGGTTGAAAATTTTTCGATCTTTTGATAGTTAATTTAAACGTTGCTTTAAACTGAGGTTCATCGAAGCATGGAAAGGCTTTTCGAGCATATGTCGGTTCAAATTGAGTTACACCTGCCCATCTATATTTACATATATTTTATTAAAAATATTGACAAAATATGCATATATATATATATATATATATATATATATATATATATATATATATATATTATACGAATATCTTATGAACGAGCTTCAATTAAAAAAAACAAAGAAAATAGTGAAAAAAAATATTAAGGTATGTTTAAATATAATAAGAAACTGCTAACATTTTTTTGTCATTTTCTATATAAAAACTTCTATAGAAACCGGTTAAATCGTCTGTCATTTTACTGAAATATTCGATTTCTAGAGCGAATTCAGTCTCGTCAATCAGCGCAGGATCGAATTTAATCTTCCAAAAATCGTATTTATTTCCATCGAGATCATCGTAATCGACTCGTGTATAATTATTTCCAATTAGTTCCACCCTAGTGAAGTTTAAATTTTTTGCGTGCATTGTAATTTCATTCATATTGTTGGTCGTCAATGTCGCTGTAATTCTAACGATACCATGAAATGGATACGGATTTTTGAAATCTGGAGAGATTGTTAGATCATAGTGTATATCTTTTAAATTCGGATCGGGCAATCTATAAGTTTTATCAGACTTCATAGTTTCTTTGAGAGATAAAATAAATGTTGAAAGACATATTACTATGGCGATTATCCATGGCCAAAAACGAAGTAAATTCATTTCTGAAATTTTATAATAATAATAAAAAAAATATTATAATTTTAAGATTTAAAACAATAAAATTATTATGAATATAAATTATTTTTATAAAAGCAGTTAAATTCTCATTTTCACCAATTCTGTAGAATTATTTTGACTAATGAGTCATATTTTAATTTAAAATTAAACCAGTTATTTCCTTTGTTCGGTCCAGTTAAGTGACTACCAATTAGGAATAAAAAAATAATATACTTTTATAGTGTATTATATATATATATATATATATATATATATATATATATATTCTTATCTAAAAGTATATTAATATTGACGTATATCGACAGATTGCTCACAAATTAATTGGTCTTGTGATGTTATCAGATGAGCTTTTTGCGTTTTTACATACTATTTATTGCATTAACTTTTGTTTATATTGAATAGCAGTGCATAAAATAAGTAAATAACAAATAAATATAATAAAAGTGATTTTATATAGGAAAAAATTTTCATGCCCGAGTGTGAACAATCGCAAATTTATGAAGAATTAATATAAAAAATAATCTCAATTAATTGTCAAAGTTTTTTTTACAATCACAAATATATAAAAATAGGATAAAATACAAAAAATGTCTGGTATGAGAAGCTAATTATTAATTGTAGAAAACTCTGTTGATTAGAAAATTTTTAATTAAAAACAGTATGAACAAGTAAATATTATTTGTATAAAAATGGAGATATTAAAATTATTTTCATAACTTACTTCTTAACTATCAAAATCGATATCCTATTAGTTTAACCGAGTTCAAAGATGAAACTATATCTGGTTTATGAATTTCAGCAAACGACCATTAAATATGTCAAACAAAATTCGTTATCGCATCATCATAAATATTGAATATTGATACTGCTAAAATGTTTAGATTTATAGATACGAATCCATTTTCATCTTCATAATAATGTTCCATTTATGCCATGTGGCAGATAATTAATCGTGTGAAACCTTATATTATGGCTATATATTTCATTAAACAAGATTTATTATGGTGGGTTATTTTTAAGTTATAATAATATTTTTTTCACATGAATGTTAAATGATAATATTTTGACGTAATTATTATTCAACGGTTATATAAAGTAAACCGATTTAAATTAAAAATTAATTACGTTTTAAAAAAAATACAAAATAACCAGAAAACAACTTGCAAAATGTTTGACAAAAATTTCCGCGTTTGCGCGAGGTTTTCGATTGAAATTTCATACAAAACATGTGTTTCTGATAGAGAAATATTAAAATTAAATAAATAAAAAAACTATTTCCTGATGAATGAATAATATTTTTCACACTGATAGTGTTGTGTAAATTAAACGATTTCTAATTTTTTTATTTGTTAGTATTCCAATTTTATATTTGTTCCAATCTCAAAAGATGTCGCTTTTATAATTATTTGTTGAATTTGATTTATATTTAACAGTTTATATTGTCAAAAAAAAAACGATACTTGATGATTTTCATTCTTAATATTTTTAAATCTTTTAAAAATTCGTTTAATTAAATTTAATGTCTAATATATAAATGATTGAGCATTGTTAAAATTTTATATCTTTTAAAATAACAAATAGAAATTTTATTTTTAATGCATTGATTTTATTTTATTAAAATACAACAGCTTAAATTTTATTGATTTTATTTTAAAATTTTGTATTAGAAAAATGAAAATCACCAGTAATAGAGGCTATATAAATTGCAAATGCAAGAGGTTAAATTTTATTCAATAATATATGTTTATTAAAATGCAACAATATTAGATATAAAACAATTAAAAAAAAATGAAAATTTTTACGTAGGAACAAAATAAAGTAATTTATTATTGTTTCCTATAAACGTATTTTACTTATCTTATAGAAAAAAATTACAATATAAATAATTATAATACACAGTTTTACTGATGTTTATTATTCAATAATAATGCTACTAAAGTACTGATAATCAATAATAATGATGATGTTATCATATTTGATGAACTGTATCTATCTTCAAGCCATTCGAAAATTTCCTTATTTTTACTCTTTGCCCATTCCATGGTGCTTTTAGCATTTTCAATAGCATTTTTACCTGCAACTCTATCTGATTCTGTTAAGATATTACTCGAAATCTCCAACCAATCGCTGAACTGAAATTATAATAGAATTATTATAAATTAAGCGGAAACGTAACTAGGGTGTAATATAGCAAGGGCGGCATGAAGAACAAGGGCGATATACTGTGATAAAAAAGTAAGGTGAAATTGTCGTTCAAAACTCCCGGGTATTAGGAAAGTAGGTAATTTTTTTTCCTAGGTTGGTAGAACTGTCTATAACATTTGTCAAGCGTTTGTTTGTCATAAGGTTTAATTATCTCCCAGTTACACGTGTTTTTACAATCCTTAGTTCCTTCATCACGATAATGCACCATGTTATACTGCATTGGTTTTTCGCGTTTTTTTTTTTGCCAAAAACTCGACTCATATCGTTCTGCAACCACCGTATTTGCCTGATTTGGTTCCGTGCGACTTCTGGCTATTCAGCAAACTCAAAAGGCCAATGCAGGGACGTCGTTTTGACACGATTGAGCAGATAAAAACCGAATCGAAGAAAGTCTTGAAGGCTATACCGGAAAATGACTATTCTGACTGTTTCGATGACTGGAAAAAGCGTTGGTAAAATTGCGTTTTATCGGACGGAGATCACTTTTGAAGGAGATGAAATTGATTTGAAAGAATAAACAAAAAATTTACATTTTATAAACAAATTTACCTTACTTTTTGATCACAGTGTTATATTAATATTTATAAATTAAATATTAATATCGCTCATATAAAAACATAAATATTCTGTTATTTTATTAAATATGTAATTAATTTTATAATTAAAAAAAAATACGTACATCTTCTAATTGACTGTCTGACATTTTCAATACCATACTTCTAAACATGGACTGTAGATTGCTGGAACCGTAACTGTAAATGATGTGAATTATTTAAAAATTATACACGTGTGATAATTAATGATTACATTATAATATTTTATAACTTACACTGATCTGATTTGAGACGTTTTAGATTTTACAAATTTGTAAACCGCATCAATATTAGACGGATTTCCGTTGAGGCACGCGCTAAACACGGACATTCTATCCTGATCTCTGATCGGAGAATCGACGATGATCGTCTCCAATAGAATCCTACGTGTGAAACGAATTAGAAATATTTTCATATCAAACTGTGTCATTAATTATATTGATATTAGATATATTACTTTTCCAATTTTCCACTGTCCATTGTGCATCCTAGAGCGTTCATTATCACGACTTTTTCATTGATCACGTTTTCATCTATGAATTTTTCCCATAGAAAATCGAAATTTTCATTATTACCATGTCGCAGTGCGTTACAATAAATATGTTCTCTAAGATTTGGATTGATTTTTCTGAAATATTCATATATTATATTTAAATCAATTTTTTTACACTTAATAAATTTATGTATATATATATATATATATATATATATATATATATATATATATTTACTTATTAGCATCGTTTCTAAATGAATTGAATTTTTCTACGGCGTCCTCGGTGCAACCTTTATGTCCGATAAGGCAAGCCGTGCTCAATGTATTCATTCTGAACAACTTTTTCAAATGACTATCGTTCTCATCTTCGTTCAATGTGATATTTGGTATCAATTTTCCATTCATCATCGATAATAAATGTGTCTAAAAAAAAAAAAAAAAAATCACAAAAATACATCAAATTACTGCGTACAAACGAAATGACACAGTCGAATACGGAAATCGATAGAAATAAATCAATTGCGAAAAAATAAAATAGACATATATATAAAATAAATAATAATACTGACGTCTAGTAATTTTTGCGTTTCTGTTATGTTGTAAAATTGTGTCCTCAAAAATGCAAACTCCGAATAGGCAGCAGTCCACGGTGCATAGTCGATTTCGTTCCTCAAATAGTCGGTTATGTCCAATACAAATGTGTAATTTAAAATATTTTCACGAGCCAAATTAAACAGATCGTCCACAATCTAAATGTAAAATATGTTTATTTTATAATTGAATCTATTAAAATTGATTGTGAATTGTGTAAAATTATTAATCGTTACTTGGGCTCTGTTCTGTTCGTGGATTTCATCCATCTTATCGCCGTGTAAGACTTTTTTGATTCTTTCCCATAAAATTTCGTCATAATTGACACGATAATATGCTATAATAAAATGAACGTGTCAATCGAACCAATATAATTTTTATTGTATATTTATTATTTTTAATATTTTTGATTACCCGATTGTTGAACATTAAACACAACCCAAGCGTCGTTGTCGATTTGCGGTTCAGCCAATTCAATGGATGTCTCGTTGAATATAATTACCGGTTTTTTGTTTTCAAATTCATCCTTTTTAGTCGCACACGTTATTGGTATATGCCATAAATATTCGTTTTTTGACGTTTCGCCATCTTTAAAGAATCTTTGCTGAGAAAAAAAAGTTGATTATATGTGAATATTGAGAAAAAAAAACAAACAATTACAAATATTCTTCAGTATATAAAATATTAGACTGAAATTTTTTTAAAACTTATTCGTATGACTTACCTGAGATATCGTAATTTTTTTATTTTGACTATTGTAACTGACGCTTAATAGTGGAAAACCGTTTTGATTTGTCCACGATTTCCATACAGTAGCAATATCTATATCAGGATACTCTTCTTGAAGTGTAGTTGCATTTACTACTGATTTGAACGTATTCATTAATTGATCCTCGTTTACTGCGTCGAATTCACTGATATCATCAATAATTATCATTATAATATAATGCGTATTAAATTGATGTAAAATCATACGATTATACTGACTTGTCTTTAAGATGTTTTTGTAAACTTTTTTTAAAATCTTCTTCACCCAACCAATCTCTCATCATTCTTATGACGGCGGCTCCTTTATTATAAGTTGTAGATCCAAACATTGCTTGGACTTCTTCCGGAGAATTAACTTCATTTTCAGGACTAGATAAACGAAGAGAATTATTAGCCACATCGATTATCATTACTGTTTGTATCTGAGCGACATTGAATTGTTTGTCCATTTCCATTTCTTCCTGAAATTGGTAACAAAATATATTTCAATTCAACTTTTTACTTAAAATTTAAACATCTTTCAAATTTATCTAACGTGATTTATAATAGATAATAAGATGAAGGATATATTTATAGGATAATCCATCACAACATGATCGACATCTCATTGACTTCAAAAAAAAAATATTTAAATAATTTTTTTTTAAATAATAATCGATAAGTTATTTTTATTTACCACTTCGTCCGTTAGATAATATTGGAAATATCTAGCGAAGCCTTCATTTAACCAAGTTTGAGACCACCAATGACATGTAACTAAATCGCCGAACCAGAAATGTGCGATTTCATGGGAAAGAATTCCAGCAATTTGTTGCTTATATCTCACAGATGATTCTCCATCCATATACATTAAATATGCTTCTCTATAAAAATAGAAAAATAGTATTTTATTTATTGAAGAACTATTATTTTGTCATTTAAATATTTATATAACACTGTAATTGAAAAATAAGGTGAATTTGTTTATAAAATGTAAATTCTTTATTTATTAATTCAAATCATTAAATTAAGTAAAACGCATTTTGACAACGCTTTTTTCAGTCCTTGAAACAGTCGGAATAGTTTTTTTTCCGGTATAGCCTTCAAGACCTTCATCGATTCGGTTTTTATCTGCTCAATCGTGTTAAAAATCGCGTCCCCGTATTGGCCTTTTATAATTGCTGAATAACTAGAGGTCGCACGGAGCCAAATCGGGCGAATGCGGTGATTGTGGAACAATATGAGTCGAGTTTTTGTCAAAAAAGTCGCAAAAATAATGCACCATACTATACAGTATATAGTATGGTGCATTATCGTAATGATGGAACCAAGAGTTGTAAAAACACGTCTAACTCAAAGATAATTAAACCTTTTGACAAACAGACGCTTGAAAAATGTTATAAACAGTCCTACCAATTTAGGAAAATGCCCGGAAGTTTTAAATGACAATTTCACATTTCACCTTACTTTTTGATCATAGTAGTATATTTAATGATAATTATAAATATATTTATATGTCTTATAAATGTTACTATCTATAACAAAATCAATATCAAACGGTTAACTGATATCAGATTATCTCTTAAAATACTCAGATAAATATATTTAATATTTATTATTTACATTATGAAATCTAATAATAACTACATAATTTTGTCATACTTTATAAAATTCATTAATGATATTTTAATTATTATTGTTGTTTTAAAAACGAAATTTATTGAATTAAAATATTACCTGTATGTGGCCATTCCCCAATTTTCCATAGCGCCGGCCGAAAAATCCGGAATAGCCACGTGATCGTTCTTTAAATTCGGATCCATATTTTCAAATTTGTAACCTAGATATTCGTCAAATTTAGCAATGATTTTTTTGGACGTTTCAAACGCATAATGACCCTGTTCGCTGGCTTCCGGTCTTGCCCAGATACCGAATTGATTATTTTCAGAAACGCCCGTTTGATTTGCGGCTACATATTCAGAAACAATGAACGCCACTAGATATGTGGACATTTTCGGTGTTTTCTCGAATATATCGACCATTAATCCGTCCATTCTGAAAATTGTCCAATGGTTGAGCTTTACACCGACGAATTTATCTCCCAAACAACATATTAACGTATTATTATTATTATTAATATAAATTTAAAAACTTTTCACTTACTCGGTTGACGATTTGAGTTTTGTATTGGATAATGTCGGTTTAAAACTTGTCGGTCTTTTCATGGTTAACTGAAATGTAGCTTTGTATTTTGGCTCGTCGAAACATGGAAAAGCTCTGCGAGCGTGCACTGGTTGAAACTGTGTCGTACCCATCCATCTAAAATTATCAATTATAGCTTAAAATAAAAAAATAGATAATTTAGATAGAAAAAAAATATATTTTTACACACTTTGTAGTGCCGTTTTCCAAATAGGAACTTTTATAGAAACCGTGCATATCGTCATCTAATATACCTTTATAATCGACGGTGATTACGATTTTTTCGTCTATAACTAATCCTGGATTAGGTAAACTTAATGTCCATTTATCATATGTAACATCAATTGGAGAAATGTTAGTAACAGAAACATCTGGTTTTTCATCAATTTTGTATGATACTTTGGATATCATGATTTTTCTAGCATTGAACACAATATCGTTTGGAATATTAGCCGTAGCCGTTGCTGAAATTTTAACATTTCCATCGAATGTGCTATCAAAATGTGGTGTTAGTGTTATATCATAATGTACATCTTTTAAATTTGTTGGTGGAAGTCTATAATTCACGTCTGATGCTTTAGGTTCAATTGTTCTAGACGCCGTTTCACCCATGTCTAAAAATGGTGATGCAACACATATTGCTATTATTGAGCTCGATATGAGCCAGGATCGAAGTAGATTCATCCCTGTAAAAATAAAATAAATATTGTCTAAAATAGTTATTAATAAATTTGTGAATTGTTTAACGATGACGATTATATAATAGTTCTATTCTATTGTATTATAGAATCAACGCGAGTCTTGTAAATCTTAACATTATAAATTGTCTTTGAAAATAAAATTCTGTATCATGTTAAAAATATTAATGTGTGAATATTTCAGTTTTATATTATTTAATAATATTTTTAACAGGTATATTCAATCTGCCGCCTATTAGAATGTTTCGAACTGTTAAAAAAAACTGTTAATGAAATATAAATAAAGTTGCTTTTTATCTAAAGTGATCAATTTTTTTATATATGTCATTTAGAAGAGTTACCATTTTTTTAATAAAATTACAAAAATTTTCATATATTGTTTGAATTTATTGTACAATATTTCAACATGAATTATGTGATAAGTATAATTTTTAATATGAACATAAAACAATAAAGATAAAATTTTATATAAAGATTCATATATACTAATTTCTTTTTGTGGTTATATTATATTTTATTAATTTTGAAACACAATTGGTATTTGTTGATAATTAAAATATATATTTATAATATATAATTATTGAAAATAAAACAGTTTTCATATTACAAATCAAGCTCATGATGATAATAATTTTCTTAGTATTTGTTAATAAATATTTATCTAACGCACGAAATATTGATTTTGAGAGATTGGTTCATGCTTTGATTAATCTAACACGATTATTAAATTTAGTATCTGAAAACAAAACTGTTTTTTTTTTTTTATAAAAGATGACAACTATTAGTTTCGAGATTATAATGATTAAAAAATTATATTAATCACAACAATCGCAGATGTTATCGAATATTTTTATTTTATACTTTTAGGCAAATTGTTTGCTGTAATTTGATTTTTTCTTTGTTATATAAAATAAATCAAATGTATACAGCGTGCTTTAAAAAATATATTTTATAATATGATAAATATTTTCTATTATATAACATTTTAATAATTTCCACACAAAAAATAATTATATATTTTTCAAAGTAATTATATTCAATTTATATAAAATATAATAGGTCAACATCTAATTAGTAAGAAAATTAGTCATTTTTGCATGATAAAGCACAATTTCGATTAAAAAACAGTATTTCGACATTTGTTTTATGTTTCTGATTTTTTTTTGTAATTTAAGTTATTTTGAATTATTTCCAAAATTAAGTTTGAAGATCAAAACAAGAGGTGTTTAATCAAAATGTTATATGATTACTATAATCAATTTATCAATAATTTCTAAATGCTTATGCAATATATTTTTAAATAATTACCATTTTAATCACACATCAATTTTATAAATAAATATTTTCATAATTCAAATATTATTAAAAAAAATAATTATTTGATCGTTTCATCGTTATTTAATTAATTTTTGAATCAAGAGTTTTCAGTCTTTTTAGTACTAAGATCTCGAAAAAATTTTTTTTTCATAATATTTCTAATTTCTTAATTTTATAAAAAAAAATACATAATATTTTAAAAATTACTAAAACGAAAGAGAAGATTGTTGCATTAAAAAAAACATTATATTTTAATTTTAAATATTCAACAAATAATTTCAAATCAGATGAACTCAAGTATTTGTTAAAAATTTTTTTTTCATAATATTTCTAATTTCTTAATTTTATAAAAAAAAATACATAATATTTTAAAAATTACTAAAACGAAAGAGAAGATTGTTGCATTAAAAAAAACATTATATTTTAATTTTAAATATTCAACAAATAATTTCAAATCAGATGAACTCAAGTATTTGTTAGAAATATTTTCAATAGTATAAATAATGTAATTTTATATATTATATATATATTTGAGGAGCGTCATGTACGATTCAAGAAAAAATTATGATAATTAACGTGTAATGATTAAATATGAGATGGCATTAAAAAATGTTAATTGCACAACTAGGAAGACGAAGATCATAATAATTTAACTGATGTAATGATAATCGCAAGCAACTCACTGTTGTGTTCACGACTGGAACTAGACAAGCAACTGTTCTGATATCACTGATTTACTCACTTCAACACCAAACCAATGTATGGAATATGACTTTCAGCTCTCCACCGTTAAATATGACAATCGACATTTTGTTATCAGACTGTTATTAAATCGAGATACTACCGTTAATTATTCCGTTTTTCTTTTTTTTTTTAGATACGATGGTCTGTCTGTGTGCGCGCGACTCTTGATTATAAAGCCCGATTCTGTATAGAAATAATTAACGTCGATTCATTTTCGCATACGACATATGTGAAGTTTGTTATAAACAACATTTTAATACTGAAACGAATGATTTTGAGTTGAATTTCTAAGTTTGAAAAAAAAATCACCACTTTTTTAGTAGTTTAATTTTAGTATGAGAACAAAAACAAAAATAAACCAAAAAGTATGAAGTAATCAAAAACATATATCTGAGAAGACAAAATTACTGATGTCCGAATAATGATATTTTTTTTTGTAATTTTATAATATTTTTTAAAGATTAATAAATAAAAAAAATTGGATGATTGCTGTCAAGTAAATTTCAATGATTTTATTGAATACATTAAAAAAAGATCTCTATCAATTTTTCCATAACAATAATACAGATTTTATATTTTACAATTTTTAATATATTTTATTTTCATAAAATATATTAATTTTCAAGTATACAATACAAACTATTTTAGATGATAAAAATACGACTATCAATAAAATTTTCAACTCAACAACTCGTCGTAAAATAGTAATAATAATATATTTTATTATTCACCAGCAAATAAACGTCAGTTTTGTTTTTTTTTTATCTCAAATCTTTTATCATGCAATAACGGTTTATGGAGAGTTAATCGAAATTTTCATTTAATAAATTCTGTCAAAAATAATATCAATCGCCTTTTATATCAGATCGTTGCAAAAATTTATGACAGTTTTAATTTATACGTTTTCGATATGATATATATATATATATATATATATATATATATATATATATATATATATATATATATTCTATTTTTATACATTTTAATTTTGAGCTGAAAGAACTCGTCTCTTTTATAAAAAGATCTCTTAAGCAACTGAAGTGTTTACAAAATGGGATTCAAGTCAAAATTGTACAGGAATATCATGACTATTCTTTGACGGTCTGTCATCAGATTAATTCACTACATCTTTTTAAAATCAAACGCAATAATTTCTATAAAAGAGTTGAATTTTTCTTTAAACACACGTCGTATAAACAAAAATATTAGAACTAAACTAGTTGGGATTTGAATTTCTGCCTTATTCATGAGATATCTTACCAATCGATTGCCACTTCTTTAACATTTTGACATCTTCTTACACAAATAAAATGTTAATCATATGAATAATATAATTAAATTTTATTGAAAAATAATTTTAATAATACAATAAAAAAATAAACTAAATTTTTATGCGACTTTTATATGAGAAAAAAAATATATTTTTATTAAAATGTTGAGAATCTGCGTATTGCGTAATTGCTATCATACTTACCAATAATAATTATTAAATTATGTATAATGTAATTTCGAGAAAATATGTAAAATGATAAAACTAATAATAAATCATATATTTCATAGGTAATTAGCATATTTATTAAATTTCAATGGAGACAAGCGCACTCGTATAAACTTTTAAAATCAACAATCATCATATATATATATATATATATATATATATATATATATATTTGTGTGTGTGTAATACATAATCCAAAATTCTTAAATCTTTATATTTGAAACGTACAATAAATATATAACAAAATTTATGTATTTATATCAGATAATTACACTTGTAACCATTGATCTCTGATCGCTTTTTACAACTCTGCATTGCAATTTTCGTTGATAATATTGTAACAATTGCGATATATATATATATATATATATATATATATATATATATAAAGAATTTATTGTTGAGTGTAAAGAAGTTGTAAATCTCTTTCGTTTCAGCGCGAACAAATTTTCCACACTTGTGACCTTTTCCACCTGAGAGATCATATCGTGTTTGACGTCATCATTCAAAATAATACTGTCGACGATTGTCTGCTTCATCTGTGATGAAAATTAAAAATATACATTATTATCTAATATGTCAATGGTGATGATTGATTTTATTTACTTCTTATGATTTCTATTACACTTTTCAACCGTTTTATAGACATTCTTAACGCGATGCCGTTCAATATTTTTTTTATAAGCTTCAGATCCATATCTAAAATTATGTTAAAATATATTAAATATGCATATATATATATATATATATATATATATATATATATATATATATATATACTAGTGTCATTAAAAAGTAAGGTGAAATTGTCATTTAAAACTCCCGGGCATTAGGAAGGCAGGTAAATTGTAATTTTTTTCCTAGGTTGGTAGAACTGTCTACAACATTTGCCAAGCGTCTGTTCGTCAAAAGGTTTAATTATCTCCGAGTTTCACAGGTTTTTAAAATTTAAATTCGATTCATATCGTTCCGCAATCGCCGTATTCGCCTGATTTGGCTCCGTGCGACTTTTGACTATTCGGCAAACTCGAAAGGCCAATGCTTGGACGCCGTTTAGATACGATTGAGGAGATAAAAACCGAATCGAAGAAGGTCTTGAAGGCTATACCGGAAAAAGACTATTCCGATTGTTTCGAGTACTGGCAAAAGTGCGTTTGATTTGGAAGAATAAATATTGAAAGCGAATCTCTGAATTTTCAGCAATAAACTCATTTGATTAAAATGCAAATGTTTATTAGACATTATTACATATCAATTACAATATATCGATAATTCTGTAAATCTAATTTATATTTTTATATTAAATTTTAAAAAAATAATAATTCCCGAATTAAATATCCGATAAGACGCGATAGATAAGAGAACATAATACAAAATCATTCAATAATATTTTCAAGTCATTCAATTGAGCACGTGAACATTAATTATTTATGGTAGAATATATTTCTTCAATATAAAGATATTTATCTTTATCGGCGTTAAATCGTAACTTTATTAGGCGATAAAATAGTTTCAATTGTTGTCACATGTATTTTTACAATGGTTCGAATGATTTATGACATTTAACAACGTTAATATCTAATCGAATCGATTACATTAATATTTTGTCCTCGACATTCGTACATTTCGAAGATATTAATTGCACTATCTTTTCATTCGCCACGTTTTCTTTCATATAAATATTCCATAAAATGTCAAAATTTGGAGAGTCATAATCTCTGGCGTTCTGGTAAATTCTTCTACAGAGATTAAAAAATCATATAAATCAATTATAAATATTGAATAATAAAAAATATACCTGGTAGGATTTTTAGTGAATTTTCAATATAATTTTCATGCCATTTTCAATAATTCAGGATGATTAAAAAGACAAGAATATATATAAGCATTCTGAACATTTTTCTCACGTGAGCATCATTTTCATTTTCTTCGAAACTAATATCGTCAAACAGGAAATTTATATATTTTTTTGTATATATTTCAAAAAAATAAATTAATCAATTTTATATTTTTCGACTTAAAATAAAATTCGTCGAAACATTAAATATCGAATATTTTTATCATTAACTATGATGATTCACATAGTTTTATTAATCAATATATTTATCAAGAATATTTTGATTGATCGAACAAATAAGATCAATAATTAGATTTTTAAGAAAATATCATATTTTTCAAGTATAATAATATAAGTTAGGAGACGATATTTTTAAATATATAAAATTTAAAGAAAATAATTTATTTATATATTTTTTTTCGCTCGGTATTTGTATCAATTCTTATTATTTTATTTTCGATATTCAAAAATAAACATTATTATATTTATTTTAGTAATAATAAAAATTAATAATATTACTTGCAATGTTGCTAAATAATTGTCGATTTGAAATAATTCAAAGTTTCAAATTTAGAAATTCAGAAATAGAACAAAATGTTCTATTTCTGAATTCAAAGTTTAATTTCTCTTAATTCAAAGTTTCAAAATCAAAATGCTGAAAACTTCATCTAAATTCATCATATATTCATTAGCAAATGTAAAAATGTCATCGATTATCTGAAATTATATGTTGTAAAATACGAGAATTGCACATGTATAAATTTTATTTTATTATTTACTATAAAATAATATAAAAATGAATGAATTACTTGAAATCTACTTAATGGACGAATTTTAGTTTTATTATGACTCAGTATTGTATAAATTTAATATTTAATTGAAATCGATTATATATTTATAATCGTAAAACAATTCTAGTTATTTTTTTTCGTTTTATAATAGAATAGAATAATAATTCCATGAATTTTAGATCTCGAAAAAACCGATCGAACATCAGCATATTTGTTAGTAATTAATCATTATTTCTCATCAATCTTAATTGTCATTGTTTTAATAGACAATTGTAGATTATAATTTAAAAAAAATTCTTATATAGACATTTGAAATTTATAAAAATATAATTTTCATATAATCATGATTAGATTTTTTTTCTATTGAATGAGAGAGGTTAAAAGTCGTTATCGTTTTGACGATAAAATTTCAACTAATATACGTTTTCGATAAAATTTGAACTAAAAAAAAAATATTATCGAATTGTTTTATATTGAAAATGACACAGTCAGTCAAGATTATAGATTCGATCATCGATATCGGTTTGTCTGTTTGTTAAAATAAACCTTGGTTTTATGTTCTCAAAATTTGGACTATTGACAGTGGTCCATATAATTGATATGAAATTACATAAATATAGTATAAAAGAAAATATATTAAAAAGTAAGTTTTATTTATTCTTCCAAATCAATTTCATCTTCTTCAAAGTAATCCCCGTCCGATAAAAATCACTTCTGCCAACGCTTTTTCCAGTCCTTGAAACAGTTGGAATAGTATTTTTCCGTTATAGCCTTTAAGACCTTCTTCCATTCGATTTTTAATCTTCTCAATCGTGTCTAAACGGCGTTCCAGCATTGGTCTTTCGAGCTTGCCGAATAGCCAGAAGTCGTACGGAGCCAAATCGGGCGAATACGCTGGTTGCAGAACGATATGAGTCGAGTTTTTGGCAAATAAGTCGCGAAGAACCAATGCAGTATAACGAGGTGCATTATCGCAATAAAGAAACCAAGAGTTGTAAAAACATGTCTAACTCGGAGATAATTAAACCTTTTGACAAACAAACGTTTGGCAAATATTATAGACAGTTCTACCAACCTAGTAAAAAATACAATTTACTTTATTTTTTTTATTTTTCGATCACAGAAGTAAGAATGAAAATTAAAATTCATATAAACAAACACGTGCATTACCATTCAAGTAACACTGTTTTTTCTTTATCAAAATAGCATATAATAACATATTATAATTATAATATGTATTCGAAATTATCGAAATTATAAATCGAAAAGAAAAATGTTGTCAGTTTACTTTTTGATCTGATAACTTTCAAAACTGTCAAGTGTTATAATTTTTTAATTAATATTTTTATACCTTTTTTATGCAAAATTAATTACATGTAATTAAAAAATAATATGTGCATTAATTAAGAATAAAATATTTTATGACTATTTTTTTTTAATATTCTTTCGTTGTATCTTAATTATTTAAACATATTATTTTTGCTTATATAATAACATTCTCTTAATAATCATAATGTAAACATCTAAAAAAATAATTACAAATCGAGATAATAATATAAAGAAAAAAATCCCCGTACTGAGATTTTATATCCATTATTAAGATAATTTTATTCTCTTTTACCTTATCAGTCGTATGAAACTGAAAATATTGTGCAAATATTTCTTTTATATATTCGACATCTCTGAAAATATATTTATTTAAACAATAATAAAATAATCATGCTTCCGATTAAATTAATTAATTTCTTTGCATTAATTTAAATACAGTACTATATATAGTATGTATTTGGAATTATTCAAATTTATTGATGCATAATTATATTATAATTGATATAAAAACATGATATATTGCATGTGACTTTTAAGATTAACTAATAAGTCTGTAATATAATTGAATAATAAAAAAAGAGACAAAATTTTCATAGTTTTATGGCAATTTTTTTCTAATTCAATGTTGTAGAAAAAATGATTTTTTGAATCATGCATTAGAAAATTTGCATTAGAAAAATTTTGAGTATTGGCGGTGCGATTTAGAATTATTGTTATCAATATAAAATAATAAAAATATATATATATAATTTATAAAAATATATTTCAAAGCGTTAATAATGAAATTTTAAAAGAGACGATGATAATAACAAAAAAAAAATGGTTTACAACGTGTGTTTTATCTTAGATGATTAGATATATTAATTTGATTTTTTTTTAAAGTATAAAAATAGTTAAAAATTATATGAAATGAATACGCTGTCGATAAAAATAATTTGATTTATATATAGAGTTTATTATATAGATTAAAATATAATAATATAAACAATATTTTATAAAATGACATTTTCTATCAACCATGGATCGAGATCTTTTAATATGACATCCAACCAGTTTCTGTTATTATTTATAACGATCATAGCATCGTCGATATTTGTTCTTTCTTGACTATTAAAATTTGGAAAAGTATCAGAAAAGTCATCGAACTGAAATAAAAATAATAGTAAATCGTTAAGTAATTATGTTTTATAAATGCAAATAATTACATATTCTATATATATATATATATATATATATATATATATATATATATATATATATATATATATATATATATATATATATGAGTGGAATGTTGATTATGAGTTGACAGTGAGCAAGATAATTAGAAGTAAATGAGAAAATGAGCTAAATTAAAGTATATCAATAAAAATAGATCAAGAACAGTTCACAATTATAAAATCATTGGATACAGATATAAATGGATGATTTATCTTATTTTCAACATATATGTTTTTTTTGTAGAAAATTATAAAAATATATTCATTACAATATACAAATCAAATAATCAACCAAAAAGCTTATTATGTTATTATTAAATGGAAAAAATATCAACACATTTACCCGATCGATGTGTTCTTTGGTGATGATTCGTTGTCCGAGCAATTTTAAAATATTTACCGTTGACGATTGCATGCTAAAAATGTTCAATATTTATATATATATATATATATATATATATATATATATATATATATATATATATTAATAGTTGACATAATAAATATGATATATATTTACTTTATTTATTATTTACCTCGATTTAATTGCGTCAAAATTATTTATGACAAAATCAACAGTATTATCAACGCCAATGTAACCGGCATTGAGTATTGATTCTATTACTGCATATCTATATGATGATTCTAAACTTCCATTCACGATAGTCATAGATAAATATCTAATGAAATTAATATATAAAATCAATATTTATATTATGAATAATAACCTTGTGATCAAAAAATAAGGTGAATTTGTTTATAAAATGTAAATCATCCAAATAAATTTCATCCCTTTCAAAGTAATCCCCGTCTGATAAAACGCACTTTTGTCAATGTTTTTTCCAGTTCTCGAAACAGTCGGAACAGTATTTTTTCGGTATAGCCTTCAAGACCTACTTCGATTCGGATTTAATCTTCTCAATCGTGTTAAAACGGCGTTCCCGTATTGACCTATTAAGTTTATCCAGAAGTCGCACGGAGCTAAATCGGGCGAATACGGTGGTTACGGAACGATATGTGTTTTGTTTTTGGCAAAATAGTCGCGGAGAACCAATGCAGTATGACATGGTGCATTATCGTGATGAAGGAACCAAGAGTTGTAAAAACATGTCTAACTCGGAGATAATTAAACTTTTTGACAAACAGACGCTTGTCAAATGTTATAGACAATTTCACCTTACTTTTTGATCACAGTGGTATATCAAACATATTATATATATATATATATATATATATATATATATATATTACTACTAGTATAACTAATCTTCAAAATTAAACAGTCGTATATATATACATATAAATATACCATAAAGAATCAATATTTACTTTTGAAGAATTTCGCTGTTTTCAGAACACGATAAACCTTTGAGAATGGTAATTTTTTCAAAATTTGAAACAGCATTTGTATATCTGTCAAAGAAGAAATTCCACATGTTTTCCGAAGCCTGCCTCATACCAGTGCAATATATTATTGATCGAACATCAGGATGAAAAGTGACAGCTGTTATATATATATATATATATATATATATATATATATATATATATATATATATATATATATATATATATATATATAGATATATATAAAACAGAATACATATTTATATTTTTATGAATATTAAGATTGATTATCTCTTGTTATTACGAACGTTAGCAAAACATGCTGATAACAAAATCAACAGCTTTATTTAAACGCAACAACGATATTTTCCTAGTAATATGTTATATATTTCAGCTGTAAAAAAAAATAAGGCTTACAGTTATTTTGCATCAATCGATTGAGTTTATCGTTCGATTGTTGTAAACAATCTTCATTTCCGGCATTACATGCGATATTTGTTATATGATTTCTATTCATTTTATCAATATAATTATCCGATGACGAAGTGTCTAATCCTAAAGAGTCGAATGTTTTTTTGCTAATTTGACGGATGAATTCCTATAAAATTACTTCAACTCAATATATATATATATATATATATATATATATATATATATATATATATATATATATATAAATATATATATATATATATATATATAAATATATATATATATATATATATATATATATATATATATATATAATATATATATATATATATATATAATTTAAATACAAAATTTTTACTTAATATAAATTAAGAATGTTTTAATAAATTTTAAATATTATAATATATTTACTCTATATAATTGATAATTTTCTGATCCCGGCATAAGATTATTCCAATTGTTTAATGTAGAATATAAAGTGAACCATGGTAAAAAGTCAATATCCTCTTTTAAATAGTACAATAAATCAAAACCTATATCAGGTGTCTAGAATAATAATTTCATAGTAAAGTGAACTTGTATTTAAAAAAAATATATATATAATGTTTTTAATTAAAACTTACTAATCTGAAAGTTCTAACAAATTCCATGGCATCGCTTAACAATTGCAATCTGTTTTGCAAATGAATACCTCGAAAATTTTCAGTTTTTAAAGCATCTATCAGTAATTTCCAATTTTCTTCGTCGTACATAATTCTGTAATATCCTTAGAAAAAAAATAAAATAATTAATATATCGCCATAAATCCTTATGTACCAAATCAACGATATGTTTATTGTATAAATGATGATACAGTTAGTTAAATAATATATATTGTATATAGAGTTTTGATTTTAAACCTGTTACTTTTTTGTTTAAAATATACCAAGCGTTGTTTGTTAAATCCATTGGAATCTGAAGATTATTAACAAACGGTCGTAACCATGCTTGTGGGGCAGTTTCATCGAATGAAATATTTTTAGACGTCATCCAATTAATGGGTATCCACCATGATTCACTGGAGCTCAGATTGGGATCCTCGTAATATCTTTCCTAATATTAAAAAAAAAATGTATACAATAATTATTATATATCAGTTACATTTTATATTTTTTTAATAAATACTTGAGTCAATATTAAGGTTTGTTTGTCATTCGATTTAACAGCTCTCACAATTGGGACTCCAGCTTGTGTTGACCAAGATCCATATACATCGGATACTGTTATCCCATTGGGAAAAATCTGTGTAGATCCGACGGCTTCTTGAAAGGCCGCAAATAGAATTTCAGGACGTCCAGATCCTAAAGGACTATCATAAAATGAAATTTAATAATGTAAATATTTTTTTTATCTATTTACACCATTGACAATAAAGATAAATATTAACGATACTGACATAGATCTAAAATAATTATTAATTCCTTGCCGAAAAATGTCATCTCCAAATACATGTTTCATCATATGAACAACACTGCTGGCTAAAAAAAAAATAATAGTAATTAATATTTTATTATGATATATATTTGTAAATTGGTAAAAATCTATTTCATTTGAATAGTGATGGTGTAATTATATATTAATATTTGATAAACACCTTTATCATATGCTATTTGATTGAAATTGTCATCAATTTCTTTTGGTGTCGCGACTGGTGTTGTCATAGGATTTGTGGTTTCTTTTGAATCAACTAGCATGGCATTAAAAAATTTTATTTGTAAATATTGATCCATTAATCGCCACTCTGGAGCATACTAAAAAAAATAAAAATATTATGTAATATGAATTTTTAAATAATTTATTCAATATATAAGTACGACGTTTAAAATACGTTATTTAATTTTAAATAAACAGATATTATTGTATAGTAATTAGAAAAGTCTCTTATTTAATTTAAAAGCTTTCTCATTTTTATTTTATATAATAAATGACATTTTAAGAGATAGAAGATTATAATTATTCTATCCAGATTCATATTAGATAACTATTAAAAATAGTATATACATATAGCGTTTTATAATATAAACCAAAGAATGATTTCGGTTTACTAAAAAATGATTTTGGTTTAAGATTTTAGTTTTTAAAGAATGATTTTGGTTTAAGATTACTTTTGAAATTTTTAATTCACGTTAAAAAAATATCCAAAATTACCGAATCTGATGCAAAAAATTCAAAATAAGCCGCAAATCCTTCACTGAGCCATACATAATCCCACCATGCAGGACTGATTTCATTTCCAAACCATAAATGACCGTTTTCATGGTTTATTACTGTAATTATTTTTTGGAGTTCTGTTGTCGTTTGATTATCTGGTCGATATAATAAAACAGGTTCCCTAATATATTAATCAAAGAAAAAATATTTTTATATCTGGATTGAATTCATAGATATTTGATCTAGGAAATATTTATTCAATTGTAGAAATAGTAGTTAACATAAATATAATAGGAACATTGTTTTGTTCCATTATTTGTAATGACCTCAAAAATAATACCTATAGGTGATGAGTCCCCAGTTTTCCATAGCGGCAGCTCTGAAATCAGGAATGGCCACATTGTCCACTTTATTGAAAGCATAAGTGATATTTATATAGTCTTCAATGAACTTCATGCTTTTTTGTGAGTGTTCCATGGCAATATTCATATATTGTTCAGTATTAGCCATGGCATATACTCTGACTGATTTTGGAAATATTACATTGCCCTGATCGAAATTCGATATGTAAATATAATCAGAAACAACAAGTGCCACAAGATATGATGACATTCTGATGGTCTTTTCAAAAGAAAAACGAGATAGTCTATTGCGTTTCAAAGGTCTGAAAGTGAATATGTATGTAAAAATTGAATCATAATATTAAATTGAGTTTTTAGATTTGCTAACGTTAGCATTAAAATAATATTTTATTAAAAATACCATATATTTGAAACTGCAAAATCATATTTCAAGCAATATTATAAAATTTTAACAATTTTTTTTCTACATATTTAAAAAAAATATCATATTTAAGAAAAATATTCTGAAATACTGTTTTAGAATTTTTATAAAAAAACATAATTCTTATACTATAAATAATTGAAATATTTATATATTGCGTAATATATATATATATATATATATATATATATATATATATGATATTTTGTAATTACTTTTAGTAATTACGTTCAAGATTATCCACTTGATTTTGTTACGTCAAACAGTAATTGTTGATCGGAAAACATTATCGGAATTACGCTACAAAAATTATCTATCAATTATCGTTTTGAGTTTTATCTAGATTCCAGATTAACGAAATACTAGTTTTTTTTCTTATTTAATAAATTTCATAATTTTTCTTTGACATTATTATATTTGATACGAGAAAAAAAAATGTTTTAGTACAGATCATGGTGAAATCGGGGGATTTTCTGTATTTATCTATAAGATCGATTACATAGATTTATTTCGAAAAATTATCAAGAGTATGTGAATTTTATCAGATTGGAAATATTGTTGGAATTATATAAACTTTTGTTAACAATTTTCAAAATATTTGTTCGCATCTAGTTGAATAAAAAATTATGAAAAAATAATTACCTGATATATAATAAGTAAAAAAAAATATTTAGTTAAAAATATTTTTAGTGATATTTTATAAATCGCATCATTATTATGAACCAAATTAAGCATAATTACTTGAAAAATAATGATTATAAAGGTTATAAGAATTTTTATTAAAATAACTATTAGTTTTTTGATTCGAGATAATGAATATTTAGTTTCAATATATGTATATGTATAGTAATATGAAGCTGAAATAAAATGACTTGATAATCAGATTTACTATTAAAATTACCAATTAACGAAATTGTATTTTTACATATAATATATGATATATATCAAACGTTTTACTGCGTTAAAATATATAAACTATTTTTAACGTAACACATTAAAAAATCGACATCGCACGTGTTAATCAGTAATTAACGAGCAATATCATTTATCGAAAATATTTTAAGGTTATCTCGTTGTTATTTTTTTTATACGTACAAACTTGAATCATTTGTTAAATCGTTATTAGATAATGCATGATAGCCATCTGGAACATAAATGTTCA
Source organism: Leptonema lineaticorne (assembly GCA_024500535.1). Taxonomy (NCBI): domain Eukaryota; kingdom Metazoa; phylum Arthropoda; class Insecta; order Trichoptera; family Hydropsychidae; genus Leptonema; species Leptonema lineaticorne. The sequence continues at coordinate 12,605,025 of JANIJI010000030.1, read as the reverse complement.
TTTGGAACCTCGCCTTCAAACCCGGTTCGTCATAACATGGAAAAGCGTCTCTAGCATATACGGATTCGAATTGAGTCGTTGCCAAAAACCTGAAAGTGTTAAATCAAAAAAATACTATTAAAAACTGAAATATAGATCAATTTACATTTAACAGATTAACATTATAGATATTTCAAGATTATGATTGCATATAAAATTCACCTGTCATTGTTATTGTCGTCTTTATATGAGCTCAAATAGAGTCCTACTAAAGATGTACCATAAGCACCATAATATTTAATATTTATTCTGTATGATTCATCAACAATGAGATTTTCTAAAAGTTCTATGATTAAAAAATGTCTGTCGTCACCGGATAAAGTATAATTTGCATAAATATCAGAGTTTTCAGTCGCGGACGATATGACTTCGATATTTGTTATGTTTTTTATATTGGAGTGCAGCACAATATGTCCGGTGATAAATTTGGCTGTTGCGATAATACTGACTTCACCATAGAAAGACTCTTGCATATTAGGATCTATTTCTAATGTGATCGTATAATCTGATGGTATTGTTTCGCCGGGAAGTCTGTAAAAGCTCTGATCCGCTTTAACTTTCGATAGAAACTTTATGGTGTCTTCTTTTATCGATTCTAATGATTCGACGCTTAAAGTAGTGATGATTAAAACCGTCAAAAATTTAATTCTAAACATTTCTGAAATTTTCTATTAATCTAATATTATTTTTTTTTAAAAAAAGTAGATTACTAGTAAATATATTGTTTATTGATGTTGAAATTATATTCACCTTTAGATTAAATTAATATGAGTGCAACTTTCTTGATTAAAAGGCGGCCTCAAAATGATTTAATCAAATTAATTATGGAACAAATAGATTCATGAAGAAAATGTTATCTTTTTGATTGATTTTTTTTCTAATTTTTGACATATTATATATATATATATATATATATATATATATATATATATATATATATATATATATATATATATATATATATATGTGTGTGTGTATGATTGAACATTAAATTATGAAAAATAAACTTTATTAAAAAGTTGTTTATAGCAAAAATGTCAAAATTTTTTGAATCAAGTATAATATTATCAAGTTATTTCTATGATTATTTATTTTCGCAGTCATCTATTTTATATTATTTATCAATTATCTCTTAATAATAAAAACGTTGATTGATTGTTATAATTATTTTAATAAAAATAATAATAAATTGATATGAATATCTTTTTTTTTTATTATTATATAACAATATATTATAAATGTTGGAAATATTTTTGAATACATTTACATTATCTATGTTTCGTAAATATTAATCTAATTTTTTTACAAAATAAAGTTGATATTTTTATATTTAAGATTTCAACTTTGTATAATTAAGAGCAAAATTTGGATATAAGAATATAAATATTATTCTTATAATAATAAAAATATTATTTTAAAATTTATAATTATTTATTATTATATCTAATTAACTTCATCTTATGAAAAAATATAAATAATTATAAAACAAATTTTACATACACATATTATTCAATAATGATACTGTGAAACTACCAATAATCAAGAATAATGATGAAGTAACAATTTTAGCTGAACTATATTTTTTATTCAACCAATTATAAATTTCATCGTTTTCTTTCTGCGCCCATTCCATGATACCTTTGACATTTTCTATTGCATTTTTTCCTGAATTTCTTTCTTCATCGGATAAAATATTACCTGGAGTGTTCAACATTGCATCAAACTGAAAAATTAAATTAGAAAAAAAAATATTCAATAATAAAAATTAATTTATTCTTCGGTAATATTCTTTCTGAATGAAATTTAAATAGAAAATAATATTTTATTTACATCTTTCAATTGGTTGTTTGACATCATAAATACCATATTTCTGAAAACAGTCTTCAGATTGTTAGAACCGTAACTGAAAACAATACAAATGAATTTTGTTGATACATTATCAAAAACAGAACAATGACATTTTTATGTAATATATATTATAATTTACATCGATCGAATATTAGAAATTTCTGATTTCACAAATGCATACACGGCATTTATATTAGACGGATTTCCACGAAGGCATGCATTGAATAAAGACATTTTATCCTGATTTCTGATCGGCGAATCGGTGAGGATACTCTCTAGCAGAATCCTATTAGATTTATATTATTAATAACATTTATAACTAAAAAAAAAATGCTTCTATTCAGTTATCGCTCACTTTTCTAGTTTTACACTGTCTTTAGTACATCCCAATGAATTCATTATTACATTTTTTTCGTTGACAACATTTTCATTCAAATATTTGTTCCAAAGAATGTCAAAATTTTCACCGTTTCCGTGACGCAGAGCATTACAATAGATATGTTCTCTGAGATTGGGTTCGATCTTACTAAAAATATATATATAAAAATAAATAATTACTAAACTGCAAATGTAATATTTTTGTATCTTATCATTGAAGTTGCATATAATTACTTGATAGGATTTTGTTTAAATGCAGCAAATTTATTTTTGGAATCCTCAATACAATTTTTGTGACCAATCATACAAGCGATATTTAATGTATTCATTCTAAAAAGTTTCCTCAAATGACTGTCATTAGTGCCTTGGATCAAACCAAGTTCTGGTAATAAACTTTTTTCCATCATATTTAATTGATGTAACTGAAAAATAATGAACCATTTAAAAAGAACGGTAGATTACTCGTATATAGAATTTTAGTAACTTAAACAATAATATATAGGAAGTTAGCAATTTAAATTACTATACTAACAATCAAAAGATTTTGAGTTTTCGATATACTATTGAACTGACTTCTCAAAAATGCAAATCCTGAATAGGCTGCTGTCCAAGGTGCATACTCCACTTCATTAATCAAATACTCCGTTATATCCAATAAATGTGTATAATTTATTATTTTTTTACGTGCTAGATTAAATGCGTCGTCAATAATCTAAGAGTGTAGAATTTTTTTTTTTTTTGGTTATAATATATTTTATTAAAACAATAATTATTTGAATTTATATTTTATATGAGAAAAATACTTGGGCTCTGTTCTGTTCATGGATATCTTCTCTCTTGTTACTTTTCAAGACTTTCTCGATTTTTTTCCATAACAATTCATCATAATTAACTCTGTAATATCCTAATATATGCAGTTTGTTATTATTATAAATAAATTAATATTATATTTGTTTATATTTGAATTCTCATCACCTGACTGTTGAACGTTAAAAATTACCCAATCATCTTCATTGAGTTCGAGATCTATTCTACCAGATTCTTTGTTTAAAATAATTTTAGGCTTTTTGTTATTAAAATCATCTTTTTTAGTTGCCCATGTAATAGGTATAGGCCATAAATCATTACCTGAAAATTTACCAGCATCGACAAATCTTTTCTGGAAAACACAATATTACTTTTAATGCACATTAGTTATTATATTTATTAATCAATTTTACTATTTTTATTACGATTTTTTAAATAAAATAATAAGAATGATAAAATAATGTTTATTATATTTATAATAGTTAAATATTCAAAGTTTATAATAATTTTGTCAAAGATTATACATATAATTAACCTGAGATATTTTAATGGATTTATCTAAATCATTGTAATTAACTGTCAATAATGGAAATCCTGTTTTATTCGTCCATGACTTCAATGTCATACCTATTTCTTGACCAGGATAATGTTGTTGTAATGTGTTTTCATCAACTACATCTTTAAATGCAGATATTAGATTATCTTCATTTACTACATTATATAAACTATTTTCAAAAATAATTTAATACGTAAATAAAACATTACAAAAAAAAACAATCTATTGTTAAATGAATATGTATTTATTTACTTAATTCTAATATATCTTTGTAAACTCATCTGAAAATCTTGATCACCAAGCCAATCTTTCATCATTCTTATGACAGCTGCTCCTTTATTATAGGTAATAATCTTGAACATTGCTTGAATTTCCGCAGGAGAATTGACTTCGTTTTCTGGACGTGTTAAAGGAAATGCATCTTCTTCTGCATCCATTAACATTACGGTATGTATTTGAGCAACGTTGAATTGTTTATCCATATCCATTTCTTCCTAAATATGAAAAACGAAAATATTTAAAATTATATATAGTATTTTAAATAATGAATGTAATTTAATAGATTTCACTATATTTACCACATTATCTGTTAGATAGTATTCAAAATATCTGGCAAAACCCTCTTTTAACCAAGTTTCAGACCACCAGTGGCATGTGACCAAATTTCCAAACCAAAAATGTACGATTTCGTGAGTAAGACTTTTTGCAATTAATTGCTTGTATCTTACAGATGTTTCTCCTTCATGTTTCATTAAATACCCTTCTCTTAAAAAATATTACTATTATCAGAGAAAAGTATATTAATAAACATAAAAAAAAAAATTATTACCTGTATGTGACCAATCCCCAATTTTCCATTGCACCTGCTGAGAAATCGGAAATAGCTACGTGATCGTTCTTTAAATAAGGATTCATAGATTCAAACTTGTAATCTAAATAATTGTCAAATTTATTCACAATTTTTTTCGAAGTTTCAAATGCATAATGACCCTGTTCACTGGCTTCCGGTCTTGCCCAGATTCCGAAATGGTTACTATCTGAATTAACTGTTTTATTAACGGCTATGTATTCAGAAACAATAAATGCCACAAGATAAGTGGACATTAATGGTGTCCGATAAAATCTATCAACCATGTAATTGCCTTGTCTTAGAAAATACAAACAGAAAGATACGATATAAACATTTGTTTATGAGAAAGTATTTTTTTTTTTTGATTTATAAATATAGTACTTACAGTACTGGATCTCCAATCGTTTTGGTGTTAGATAGTGAAGGCTGAAAACTTAATGGTCTTCTAATGGTAATAGAAAATATAGCTTTGTACTTTGGTTCGTCGAAACATGGAAAGGCTTTACGGGCATACAATGGTTCAAATAGAGTGGTACCCAACCATCTAAAATAATCAACATATCATTATCTAAAATATTAATAGGTTGATGATAGTTTTATCTAAAAAAAATATTATACAATACTTTATATTGCCATTTTCCATATAAGAACTTCTATAAAAACCGTGCATGTCGTCATCTATAACACCTTGATATTCAATACTTATTTGAATTTGTACACCTTCAAATAATTGATTAACTAAAACCATTGTCCATTTATCATATTTTTCATCAATTGGTGCAATATTCGTTATCGTATAATCATTAATTCCTATTCTATATGATACGTCAGATATGGTTAATTTTTTTGCATTGAATACTATATTGTTGATAGTTTTTACTGATGTTGCTGTAATCACAATCATTCCGTCGAATGTAAAACTATCAAAATGTGGTGTAAGTGTTATATCATAATGAATATCTTTTAAATATGGATGGGGAATTCTGTAATTTAAATCGGACGCTTTGGAATCTACTTTCATAAGTGATGATGCAACTGATATTCCAATAGTGACGTCAATAAATAAAAACAATGACGCTAACAGATTCATCGCTGAAATTAAAATGCATAAAAAAGTGTGTTAAACTATCATATAATTTTTTGAAAAATATTTTTTTATTATCATATTTATATATTTTTAATAAAAGAGAAATAAGTATTTTTTTTACAGAACTAAACTAGTTCTGTATTGAACTAATAATTATAATAATTAATCTGTCTTAAAATATTAATAGGTAAATCAATAAAAATAATTAGAATCTACAATACCCAACTTCATGATAATAATTGCCTTATAATTAAATCAATAGTAATTTATTACGATTATTATAAGATATAATTGTAACTAGCAAGATGTAAACTATGAATAAGAAATATTGAAATTATCAATGAAAAGAATATAATTTTGTTTATATATAATTTAATAAGAATATTAAATTATATATAAACAAAATATTCATTAAAAAAAAAAACAAAAGAATAATATTATAAAGTTTAATCGGTGATAATAATTTTGAACCTTTAAATAAATTTATTATTAAATATTAAACTTATTTAATGTAAATATTGCGTATTTTATCGAACACAATTCTATCATAAAATAAAATACAATTAATATTTTCTAAAAATAATTTTATAAATTAAATAAAAAAACATCGATTTTTAATGCAGTTACATTATATTTTTGTTGTTATATTCAAAATTTCAATATAATTATCCAAATTTCTTCTACCATCTTATATATTAGACTATTAGCTTTTTTTTTCTTTTTATATTAATGAAAATCGAACATTTGAAAACAATTGATATATTCTTATGATTTTTTTATATACAATATGTTTGGATTGATCTTATAAAAAATAATTGTTATTTACAATTAACATTTTATCGAAGCATATTATTCAATAATATTATTGTCAGAGTAACAATCTTTAAGAATAATGAAGAGGTCATTATTTTCGATGAAAAATTATAACATTCATTCCAACATCGAATTTCATCGTCCAAATTCATCGCCCATTCCATGACATTTTTTGCCTTTTGAATTGCATTCTTTCCCGCTGTTCTTTCTTCTGCTGTCAAAATATTACTTGGACTTTCTAAAAATTCTTCAAACTAAAATTATAAACATAACATAATGCGGTTTACATAGAATAATTAAAAATATTTTTTTTGTAACATATTTAGGAAAAGTAAATAAAATATAATAAATACTTTAATCAATTGGCTGTGTGTCATTTTTAATGCCATGTTTTTGAACATAATTTGAAGATTTTTGGAGCCATAACTAAAAAGAAAATGAATCATAAATTTATCAAAATTCTTCAAAAATATCAACGACTGATTTATATATATAAATATATAACTAACACTGATCGAATTTGAGGAATTTTTGACTTCACAAATGCATATACAGCGTTGATATTAGATGGATTTCCATGAAGACACGCGTTGAATAATGACATTTTATCCTGACTTCTAATATGAGAATCGATGACAATAGTTTCTAACAGAGCCCTATTAAATTTGTATAATTGATTAAGAATATTTGGAATCAAAAATTATATTCATATTCAATAATTGCTTACTTTTCAATTTTTATATTTTCTCTGGTACATCCTAAAGCATTCATTATTACAAGTTTTTCGTTGATAACATTTTCGTTTAAAAATTTATTCCAAAGAATATCAAAATCATTGCCAGTTCCGTGACGCAGAGCATTACAATAGACATGCTCTCTCAGATTAGGATTGATTTTACTGAAAAAAAAAAAATATATAAAAAAAGAAGTATGACATTGAAAATATATTTTTTTCTATATCCTATTATTGATGATGAATATATTTACTTGTTAAAATCTTGTTTAAATGCAGCAAATTTGTTTTTAGCATCTTCAATACATTTTTCGTATCCAAGCATACAAGCAATATTCAATGTGTTCATTCTAAATAATTTTCTCAAGTGATTATCGTCAGAGTCTTCGTCCAAACCTAAACTTGGTAATAGACTCTTTTCCATCATTGCTAACTGATGCATCTAGTTTATTTTTCAAATGATTCGTTATTTAATAATTATTTCTATGGCTAAATCGATAAATTTATATAATTTATATAATAAAACTAACGTTTATAAGATGTTGAGTTTCCGTTAAATTGATAAACTGATTCCTCAAAAATGTAAACCCTGCATATGCAGCAGTCCAGGGTGCATAATGAATTTCGTTTTCTAAAAATTTAACTATTCCTAATATATATGTATAATTTAATATTCCTTCACGCGCGAAATTAAATACATCATCGACGATCTAAAAATTTTATTGAAAAGATTGTAATATATATATATATATATATATATATATATATATATATATATATATATATATATATATATATATATATATATATATATATATATATATATATATATATATATATATATATTAATATGAAAATATTCGCGACATAAAAATCATATACCTGAGCTCTGTTCAGTTCGTGGATATCTTCTCTTTTATTACTGTTCAATACATTTTTAATCTTTTCCCACAATATAGAGTTATAATCGACTCTATAGAATCCTATAATATGTACTAATAATTATTAAAAATATATAAATTATGACATATTTTATTCGTATTTTTATCACCTGATTGTTGAATGTTGAATACTACCCAACTATCTGCTTTAAGTTCAAATGGAATTGTAATAGAAGATTTGTCAAATAATATCATAGGTTTTTTATTATCAAAATCATTTTTTTGCATCGCCCATGTTATAGGTATAGTCCATAAATCGTTTCTTATAATGGCATCCTCTTTAACAAATCTTTTCTGAAAAAAAAATCACCAAATAAACTATTTTTATTATTCAATATTATTTAAAATTGAAATTAAACGATATACTATATCAGTGACTCACTTGCGACAATGTTATGGTCTTATCTATATCATTGTAAATAACTGTCAATAATGGGAATCCGGCTTTATTCGTCCACGATTTCCATATAACATCTATTTCATGACCGGGATAAAATTCTTGAAGTGCAGTATTATTTACTGTCGTTTTGAATGCATTTATTAAATGATCTTCGTTTACTGCCTTGAAGTTACTAATAATTTTTATATGTGTACATATAAATATCGAGTGTAGTAAATTATTATATTTGTACTATGATTTACTCACTTATCTCTAATATATCTTCGTAAACTCAGTTGAAAATCACGATCACCCAACCAATCTCTCATCATTCTGATGAATGCGGCTCCTTTATTATAGTTGATAAGTTTGAACATGGCTTGAATTTCTGTAGGAGAATTTACATCTTTTTCTGGACGCGTTAGAGGAAATGAATTTTCTTCTACATCCTTTATCATTGCAGTATGTATTTGAGCAACGTTAAATTGTTTATCCATATCCATTTCTTCCTGCTTTAGAAGATCAAAATTTTTAAAAATTTATTTACGAATCAGTCAAAAGTATTAAAGTTAATCCCTGATATAGATAATACTATATTTACCATTTTGTCAGTTAGATAGTATTCAAAATATCTGGCAAAACCTTCGTTCAACCAAGTTTCAGACCACCAATGACACGTGACCAAATCTCCAAACCAAAAATGTACAATTTCATGAGTGAGAATTTTCGTAACCAATTGTTTATATCTGACTGAAGTTTCTCCTTCGTCTTTCATCAAATATGATTCTCTAAAAAAACAAAAATAAAAATATTCTATACATTAAAAAAAATATTAGATTATTAATCACTAAACAACGTTGCATATTACTTGTATGTTGCCAATCCCCAATTTTCCATTGCACCAGCCGATAAATCAGGAATAGCAACGTGATCATTCTTTAAATTGAGACTCATCGATTGAAAATTGTAACCGAGATACTTTTCGAATTCATTTACAATTTTTTTAGATGTGTCGAAAGCATATCGACCCTGATTACTAGCTTCCGGTCTTGCCCAAATTCCAAATTTATTCGGCTCCAATTCGTCCGTTTCATTAGCTGCTACATATTCGGAAATAATAAATGCTAGAAGATAAGTAGACATCGGCGGTGTTGGACGAAATTTGTCTATCATATAACTACCATGTCTAAATCATAAATAAAAATTAGTTTAAAATTATATAGAAAAATATACAAAATAAAAAATAGTATTTACTGTATAGGATCTCCAAACATTTGAGTATTCGATAGAGAAGGTTGAAAATTCAATGGTCTTCTAATAGTTACTGAAAATGTGGCTTTGTATTTTGTTCATCAAAACATGGCAAAGCTCTGCGAGCATATATAGGTTGGAATTGTGTGGTACCCATCCATCTAAAATTATAAAAATTATCAATCGATTATCAAATTATCTATAATTTATATACCACTGTGATCAAAAAGTAAGGTGAAAATATCATTTAAAACTCCCGGGAATTAGGAATGCAGGTAAATTTTAATTTTTTTCCTAGGTTGGTAGGATTGTCAATACCATTTATCAAGAGTTTGTTTGTCAAAAGGTTTAATTATGTCCAAGTTACACGTGTTTTTACAACTTTTGGTTCCTTCATCACGATAATGCATCATGTCATACTGCATTGATTCTTCGCAACTTTTTTACCAAAAACTCGACTCACATCGTTCCACAATCACCGTATTCGCCTGATTTGGCTCCATGCGACTTCTGGCTATTCAGCAAACTCAAAAGGTCAATGCAGGGACGCCGTTTTGACACGATTAAGCAGATAAAAACCAAATTGACTAATTCCGACTGTTTCGAGGACTGGAAAAAGCGTGGGCAAAAATGCATTTTATCGATCGGGGATTACTTTGAAGGGGATGAAATTGATTTGAAAAAAATAAATAAAGAATTTACATTTTATAAACAATTTCATTTTACTTGTTGATCGCAGTGTTAGATAATTAATATTTAATACTTTTTAATGCCTTTTTCCATATAAGAACTCCTATAGAAACCGTGCATATCATCATCTATAACACCTTGATAATCGATCGTGATTTGAATCGGTATGTGTTGAGGTAATTGATTATTTAAAGTCATTGTCCATTTTTCATATTTGTCATCGATCGGTGTAATGTTAGTTATTGGATAATATTTTGTATCGATTACATATGATACATCGGATATAATTATTTTTTTTGCATTGAATACAATTTTACTGATATTCGCCGTGGCCGTTGCCTTTATTACAACTCTTCCGTAAAATTTTAACGCATTAACACCTTCGAAATATGGTGTAAATGTTAAATCATAATGTATATCTTTTAAATTTGGATCGGGTATCCTATAATTTATATCCGATATATTTAGATCAATATCGTCGTACGAACTTTCGTCGAAGTGTAAAAGTGAGTGTGAAACGCATTTTATTAGAAAAACGCTCAGCAATAGCCAAAATCGAAGTATATTCATTTCTGAAAATCGTTTCTTATCATTAACATTATCATATATATATATATATATATATATATATATATATATATATATATATTTATAATAAATAGCTTATACTTAAATATATTAAATGTAATCTAAACTTGTATTTGCGTTAATATTATAAATAAAAATCATAGATAAAATAAATATGTAATTTTCTACCTTACAATATAAAGTTATTTCATGCGTTGCTATTTAACGATTCGCACTTGTGCCAAAAAAATATACACTAAACACTTCAGTGGTCACTTTTTCTTTTCTTTTTTTTTCAAAATATTCACAGTTTATACAATTTAACAAAACTATTTTATATTTATATTGTTAAAAAAATATACAGTTATAACTATATATTGTTGTTTTTGTAACGTATTCTCGATAACTTATGAAGTATAAGATTATTTTTTACCAAGTTACTATTATATATATATATATATATATATATATATATATATATATATATATATATCTTATCTATAATAATATCTTAATGTAATTTAAAAATATTAAAAGTCAAAACCATAAAATCTATATTATGATAATTACTAATAAATAAATATTAATAGATATGTTTCACTCTGTAAGAATAGTCAAAGATCTATGATATATATATAGTAAACTGATGCAGTGCTAGCTGTAATATGATTGTAAAAATGTATTATATTTTTACATGTAAATATCGATGGCGATAAAATAATACGTTATCGTGTTATATTACGGATTTTGCGAACGATTTAGATGGAAAGGGTATTTTTATGATATGATAACATTTTTGAAATGCTTATCTATAGTATTGACCCAGTATATTACTGAAAAATTACGGGGAATCCTGTAAATCTGGAATTAACCGATTATTGCATAAGTTAAAATATCTGATAATCGGTAGATATCTAAAATAATATCTGAACATTTGTTATAGAACAGTTAATGTAAATAAAATATTTGCTATTTTTATATTACTATAGATATATTAGTGAATCTTACGGTTAGTAATGAATTAATATTATATTATATTTATATCGGTTATAAATAAACTTAATATTATATTAAATTTACATCGAAAAATATTAAGTATCAACGTTTCATCTAATACTATCATAGATTATTTTAATCTGTGTACATATTTATAAAATTTTTGCATTTTTTCATTGATTTCTATTTGTTTATTTCTGTTAAAAAACGGTATATGTATATAGAATAATCAAAAAAAAAAAATATTAGAATCACAAGTGAAACGACATAAAATGCAATTAAAAACTTTTTACAATTATTTTAACAAGAATTGATCTGAGAGTAAATTTATCCAATTTTTATGATAATATAAGGTTCATATATATATATATATATATATATATATATATATATATATATATATATATATATATATATATATAAATATATATATATATATATATATATATATATATATATATATATAAATATATATATATATATATATATATATATATATATATATATATGTGTGTGTGTGTGTGTTTTATTTTAATATCAAAAAGATAGTATTTACAGTACATATGTTACTGTTAAAGTGCGAAAATTGATATTATGCCAAATTACTTGAAAAATCATCTATTGTTTTAATTAGGTTTCGTTTATATATTATTTATATAAATTACAGTTAAATTAGCAAATTTGAATATAAATATTGAAAATATGATTAATGAAGAAAATTTTAAAATTTATGTAGATATTTATTACTTTATTTTATATACAATAATTTTAATGACGCATATTATTCAATAATAATACTGCAAAACTACCGATCATCAAAAATAATGACGAAACTATCATTTTGGCTGAATTGTATCTTTTATCTAACCAATCATAAATTTCTTCATTTTTTCTCATTGCCCATTCTAGAGTATTCTTTGCATTTGTAATGGCACTTCTTCCTGCATTCCTTTCTTGCTCTGTCAAAACGTTACTTGGACTTTCTATGAAGGCTTCAAACTGTAATATTAATATAAAACAAAATTATTTTGAACTAATTACGCTAACTACCAATATTATAAAGTAAATAACGTACGTCACTCAATTGTCTCTGTGACATTTTTAATGCCATATTTCTGAACATGGTTTGAAGACTATTGGGACTGTAACTGAAATATTAAAAACCAAATTTATCAAACTTTTTTTTTAAATATGATAACGATTATTATTTATATATTATACAACTCACACTGATCGAATTTGAGGAATCTTTGACTTCACAAATGCATATAAAGTATCGATATTGGTTGGATTTCCATTAAGGCATGCGTTGAATAGAGACATTTTATCTTGTTTTCTGATCGGGGAATCGACGATAATACTTTCCAACAGAACCCTGTTAAATTTATATAATAAATTAGACATATATATATATATATATATATATATATATATATATATATATATATATATATATATACACTACTTTGCTCAAAAAGTAAGGTGAAATAGGTGAATTTAAAACTCCCGGGCGTTAGGAAGGCAGGTAAATTGTATTTTTTTCCTAGGTTGGTAGGACTGTTTATAACATTTGCCAAGCGTCTGTTTGTCAAAAGGTTTAATTATTTCTAAGTTATACGTGTATTTACAACTCTTAGTTCCTTCATTACCATAATGTACCATGTTATATTGCATTGGTACTTCGCGACTTTTTTGCCAAAAACTCAACTCATATCGTTCCGCAACCACCGTATTCGCCTGATTTGGCTCTGTGTGACTTTTGGCTATTCAGAAAACTCAAAAGGCCAATGCAGAAATGCCGTTTTAACACGATTGAGGAGATAAAAACCGAATCGAAGAAGGTCTTGAAGGCTATATCGGAAAAAAACTTCCGACTGTTTCGAGTACTGGAAAAAGTGTTGGCAAAAGTGCGTTTTATCGGATGGGGATTTCGAAGAATAAATAAAGAATTTACATTTTATCAACAAATTCACCTTACTTTTTGATCACAGTGTTATATATATTTATCAAATAATAGCTCACTTTTCTAGTTTTGCACTTTCTTTGGTACATCCCAACGAATTCATTATCACGACTTTTTCATTGACAACATTTTCATTCAAATATTTATCCCAAAGAAAGTCAAAATCGTCACCGTTTCCATATCGTAGACCATTGCAATAGACATGTTCTCTTAGATTGGGATCTATTTTACTGAAATATTATAAAGAGTTCGATCAGCATTTTGAAAATATTCTTTTTTAACATTATATAAAATGAATGTTAAATATATTTACCTGTTGGGTTCCATTTGAAATACCTTAAATTTGTTTGTAGCATCACTTACACAATTTCCATTATTTAACATACAAGCGACATTTAATGTGTTCATTCTGAATAATTTTCTCAAATGGCTATCACCAGGTTTTTCATCTAAATCGATATCCGGCAATAAACTCCTCTGCATCATCACTAACTGATGGAACTGAAATTATATTTTAAAAGTTAAACCTTGATATATAAATTTATATCATGAAATACTATAAAAATATCACAATTCATATTAAACATATGAAAACCAATAATCAATTAATAAAATAAAATTTTATATGTAAAGCTGAAACTATTTTTTTCTTTAATTCATAATATAATTATACAATTTATCAATAATATATGCAAACAAGTTAATATACTTAAGAATAAATAGTGTTAAAAAATAATATATCATTCGATTCAAAAGTAAATATCATATAAATGAATAAATTATAAATATAAATAATAATTTATATTAGAAAACTAACATCTAGGAGTCTTTGAGTTGCCGTTATATTGTAAAACTGATTCCTCAAAAATGCAAATCCTGCATAGGCAGCTGTCCATGGTGCATAGTCAATTTCTTCACTCAAATATTCCGTTATATCCAACAATTGTGTATAATTCATTAAATTTTCGCGCGCTAAATTAAATGCATCGTCAAGAATCTAAGAGTATATAAATATATTTATATATATATTTTTATTTTTAATGTTGATTTTTTAATGAATTTTTATTGCATATATATTAAATATAATACTTGTGCTCTGTTCTGTTCGTGAATATCTTCTCTGTTGTCACTTTTCAAGACTTTCTCAATATTTTTCCATAATAATTCATCATAATTGACTCTATAATATCCTAAAAATATGCATATTATCATTAGAATTCACATCACATATAATAAGATTTTTTTTTGTATCTCGATCACCTGATTGTTGAACATTGAAAACTATCCAATCATCTGCATTAAGTTCAAGATCAATTTGATCAGATTTTTCGCTCAACATAATTCTAGGCTTCTTATCATTGAAGTCTTCCTTTTTAGTCGCCCATGTTATAGGTATAACCCACGTATCATCTCCTGAATTTCCACCAGCTTTAACAAATCTTTCCTGTAAATCAAAAAAAAAATATATATATATATATACATATATATATAATTACCATTTATGTTGGAGCTTATTATTTTTTTTTTTGAAATACAAAGCACTATATAATATTAAATAATATATTTTATCAACAGCTCACTTGGGTAAATGTAATTTTTTTAGACGTTTCATTATAAGCAACTGTCAATAATGGGAATCCAGTTTTGTTCGTCCACGATTTCCACATTTCACCAATTTCTCTATTGGGATACGCTTGATTAAGTGCTGTTTCGTTTATCGTTTCTTTGAATGCTTTGATTAAATCATTTTCATTCACTGCTTTGAACGCGCTGATATTATAAAAAAATATATATATATATATAAATATATACATCAAAATAATACATAACCAAATAATATAATTGTATACGGATTCATTTACTTGTCCTTAATATGTTTTTGTAAACTCATTTGAAAATCTCGAACACCAATCCAATCTCTAACCATTCTAATGACGGCGGCTCCTTTATTATAAGTGATAAGTCTAAACATTGATTGAACTTCTGCTGGAGAATTAACATCAACTTCTGGACGAGTTAGAGGAAACGAGTCTTCTTCTATATCCATTAACATCACTGTGTGTATTTGAGCAACATTGAATTGTTTGTCCATATCCATTTCTTCCTACAAATATTTAGAGTCATCTTTCATCTTATTTCTTTTTTTTATACATTATATTAATATAAAAACAATATATTGTAAAAGTGAATAATCAATATTTGCACATATTGAAAATCTTTAATCATTATATTTACCACTTCATCTGTTAAATAGAATTCAAAATATCTGGCAAAGCCTTCGTTTAACCAAGTTTCAGACCACCAGTGACATGTTACCAAGTCTCCAAACCAAAAATGTACAATTTCATGAGTAAGAATTATTGCAACTAATTGTTTATATCTAACCGAAGTCTCTCCAACTTCTTTCATTAAATACGCTTCTCTAAAAAAATAATTAATTGTATTATAAAAAGTTTTTTTTACAAAAAAAACATCACATTTTTATAATATAATATTAACCTATATGTGGCTAATCCCCAATTTTCCATTGCACCAGCTGAAAAATCTGGAATAGATACGTGATCGTTCTTTAAATTAGGATCCATGGTTTCAAATTTGTAATCTAGATATTCATCAAATTTAGCTATAATATTTTTAGAAGTATTAAAAGCATAAGAGCCTTGATCGCTAGCTTCTGGTCTTGCCCAGATTCCAAACTGATTCGGTTCCGCAACACCAGTTTGATTAGCGGCTACATATTCAGAAACAATGAATGCCACAAGATAAGTGGACATCAACGGTGTTTTATGAAATTTATCAACCATAAAATTATCATCTCTTAAAAAAAATACAAAATATATTAGAGAATGTAATATTAAAAAAAATATTTATAGTATAAAGCTTTTATACTATATTTATAGTATAAAACATTTGTTTATGAGAAAATATATATTTTTTTATTTATAAATATAGTACTTACAGTACTGGATCTCCAATCGTTTTGGTGTTAGATAGAGAAGGCTGATAGTTCAATGGTCTTCTAATGGTTACAGAAAATGTGGCTTTGTATTTTGGTTCATCAAAACATGGAAAAGCTCTGCGAGCATGCACCGGTTGAAACTGTGTAGTACCCATCCATCTGAAATAAGTATTATAACAATTTCCATAATTAACACTAGTAAATATTTTTAATCAAAAAAAAAAAGTTGATATATTATATACTTTGTAGTGCCATTCTCCATATAGGAACTCCTGTAAAAACCGGCCATATCATCGTCAAGAATACCTTTATAATCGACGGTAATTTCAATATTTTCGTTTTGCATCAATTCTTTGGGTAATTGCAATGTCCATTTATCATACACTTCATCAATAGGTGGAATATCATTAATTGGATAAATGAGAGGTCCAATTACGTATGCTAATCTAGATATAGTTAATTTTCTCGAATGTAATACAATTGAGTTCGTATTTACATTCGCTATTCCCGAAATTTTTACATTTCCATCGAATGTAAAAGCGTTGACTCCATCGAAATATGGTGTTAATGTTATATCATAATGTAAATCTCTTAAATTCGGATTAGGAATCCTATAATTTTGATCGGATATTCTAGAATCGATTTCTCTAAACAATTTTTCATCGTTGTATAAAAATGGCGATGCAGCACATATTGTTATTAATGCGATTAGTAAAATCCAGGATCGATGTATATTCATCCCTGAAAAAGGATTGTTATTATATATATTTGAAATATTCTATTGAAAATGTATTTAAAATAGATATATATCTGATATGGATTAAATGGATATAAATTATCATTGAGCATTCATAAATTAAATTATATATATATATATTAATCAAAATTCGGTCATGGATAATGTACTTTTGTTAACTAATAAATTTCGGATTAAACTTTAGATTAATGGATTATACGATGAAAAAAAATATATATTTCTTGTAATAGATCTTAGTTGTCTTTTGTAAAAACATAAGAATAAGTATGATTATCTCGGTAATCTACAGTTTTATCAAACTATGATAATCCTCGAATTATATACAACAGCTTAATTTAAAAATATTTTCGTTATATAAAATTTAATAATTGTTCCATTAAATGGTCACATTTATTAATAATAAAATTAATATATTAAGTTTTTTTTAAATAAAAATAATTAGATAAAAGTTTCTTAAATTCATTATATTGCATATTTTTAGAACATTATTTCTTTTGATTGAAAAATAATTCTTAAAATTAAAACTATTATTATATTAATTAACTATGTACTAGAAAAATTATTATTATATTAATTAACTATGTACTAGAGTATGAAAATAATTATTATATTAAATATAACAGCACAATTTTTTACATATTATTATAATAACAACAAAATATATTTTTTTGCACTTGCAAAATATTTACACTGTTATTAATAATATTAAAAAAAAACTCTTCAATTTTTAAATATTAATAAATTTGGGGCGAATTATTACTTTATGAATAAAACTGAATCAAAATTCCTTTGAAAACTATTTATAATAATTGAAAAATATTAATTTTTAATAATTAAAAAAACACTTCTGAACGTTGAATATTTATCTAAATAATTTTGTAGATGTTATTTTATTTACACTAATTTTTTATTGACTTTTAATTTTAATTTGTTAACAGTGTAATTATTACTTATTATAATAATGTATATATATATATATATATATATATATATATATATATATATATATTTATATATATAAAGCCTACTGTTAATATTTATAATAGATACTGCAACTGTGTTTTTTAACTAATATCACTGATTGTCACTTTAACTCAATATAAACTAATATCGATTAATAACGAATCGCAAATAAATAAGAATATATATATATATATATATATATATATATATATATATATATATATATATATATATATATATATATATATATATATATATATATATATTCGTTATCAAAATTTAAAAATTGATTAATAATAATAAAAATAATCCTCGATTAACCTGCTTAAGATTAAATAGTATTTCGAATTTACGCGGTCTTTTGTTAGATATTTTTATTAATCATTATACTTTTGTTAGTCGCGAATAATTTACGAAGAATTTCATATTATTATAGGATATTTGAAAAAAGGATTAAATTAAGATTAAATTTATTTAACGCAACGAAAGTCGATTAATTAGTTAATGAATTAACTGTAAATGAATCTTGATAATCATGAAAGTGTATAAAAAAAATAACTTTAATATTTTTTTTTTGTTTAGTCTATCTTTTTTTTATATTTTTATAAACTTGTGATATTAACGGATTATATATTTAATATATATATATATATATATATATATATATATATATATATATATATATATATATATATATATATATATATATATTTATATATATATATATATATATATATATATATATATTTATATATATATATATATATATATATATATATATATATTTATATATATATATATATATTTATATATATATATATATATATATATATATATATATATATATATATATATATATATATATATATATATATATATATTGTATAAAACGTCAACATTCTAGATGTATTCTTATTAAAAATAGGCGTATTGTATGAATATGATTTATTTTAAAAATATTTAAAGTATTCATAAAGAGAAATAAATAATAAACATGAATTTTATTTATTGATATAGACATTTTTGAAATCATATTTGTATAACTATAGAAATATTAATTTTTTTTCAATTTATTAATGAAAATATTCTAGTATACAAGCAATTACTAAATTATTTTAAGTGTATATTTTCAATTAACCATGGATCAAGATCTTTCGAAACATAATCCAACCATTTCATATTTTTATAAGCAATATTCAGAAAATTTTTTAATTGAATTTGATCGATGATATCAAATTCGCGACATGTTTCCGTAAAATTTTTGAACTGAAATCAAAATATACATATATATTTTTTTAATGTTATGAAATAATAATTGCGCATATATTAAAAATATATCACTGCAATCAAAAAGTAAGGTGAAATGGTGATTTAAAACTCCCGGGCATTAGGAAGGCAGGTAAATTGTATTTTTTTCCTAGGTTCGTAGGATTGTCTATAACATTTTCCAATCGTCTGTTTCAATTATAGGTTCAATTATCTACGAATTAAATAATGCACCATGTCATACTGCGTTTGGTTCATCGCGAGTTTTTTGCCAAAAACTCGACTCATATAGTTCCGCAACCGCCGTATTCGCCCGATTTGGCTTCGTGTTAATGCTGTCTATTTATTATACTCAAAAGGCCAATAAAGGGACGTCGTTTTGACACGATTGAAGATCGAAGTAGGTCTCGAAGGCTATACCGAAAAAAGACTATTCCAATCGTTTCGAGGACTAGAAAAATCGTTGGCACAAGTGCATTTTATGGAATGGGGATTACTTTGAAGGGGATGAAATTGATTTGGAAGAATAAATAAATAATTTACATTTTATAAAAAATTCACCTTACTTTTTGATCACAGTGATATATATATATATATATATATATATATATATATATATATATATATATATATATATATATATATACTAACTCGATCTATGTGCTCTTTTTTAATGATTAGGGTGAATAATTCGTCCATATTCAATTCATTCCAATAGAGAAGTCTGAAATCAACAAATTATTGTTCATGATAAATTATTGAATTGAAAAATGGAAATGAAATTTTTAAAAACATTTTTTTTTAATTATAAATATTTATATTTTTTTTAATATTATATATAAATCATAAAAATAATATTTACTCGGTTTTGACTGTAGGAAAATTTTCAATGAAATAATTAAGTGCCACGTCAACACCTTTATAACCGGAATATAATATTTCTTCAATTATATTTCGTCTCTCTTCCGATTTCAAATTTTCACTTTCCATAGCCGTTGTAAATAATCTATATCGTTAAATATGTAAAATCGTTATATTTTTGCAATAAATGCCCATTAAAAATATCATATATTTTAACCTTTGAAGAATGTTTTTGTTTTCGGTGCATACTAAAAATTTTAACAGTCTTTTCTTTACTTCGACATCTTCATCTTTTATATATTTGTCATAAAACATATTTCGCACATTTTCCGACGCCTGTTTCATTCCAAAACAATAAACTGTAGAGTCAATATCGGGATCGATCTCATAAGCTGTATTGATTTAAATAAATTAATATGTCTAATTCAATTAGAGTATTTTTATCGACAAAAAAAAATATATATACAGGTATTTTGTAATGCTTGATTGAATTTTTTAACGGAATCTCGTAGACAATCCTCATTTCCTGCATTACAAGCAATCATTGAAATTGTACTTCTTTTCATTTTCGTGATGTAATCATCAGAAGGCGATGTATCTAAACCGACTGAATCATACGTTTTTTTACTAATTTGACGAATGAATTCCTATAAAAAAAATGAACCAAAAATCAAAACTGATATATCTTGTGCAAATTAGTAATAAAAATAGTTCAAAATATATAATACAAATAAAAAAAATCGATTATCATTATACTAATATAAATTAAATAATATATTTTCATATATGTGATATAAATACGAAATTTTACTCTATATAATTGATAATTTTCAGATGCAGACATGCGATAATTCCATATAAACAATGCACGATCTAATGTTAACCATGGTAGAAAATCTGTGTCATCTTTTAAATAATATATTAAATCGAATGCTATACTGGAAGCCTGAAATGATTAAATATTTTTTTTATACAATTATATTACTAGGAAATTAGATATCGAACAAAAATTAGTTATAAAATATCATTCGTATAATGTTCGATATTTTTGAGTAATACTAAATGACGATGAATTATCAAATTTGATTGATTGAATGTAGTTCAACGAATCGTTGATGAAATTACTCATATTTATAATAAATTATTGATATATGAGATGAAAATATTGATAAAATATGAAAATATTGTTTGGAAAAAAAATCACGATAAAGGAATGTCGAATCGTGAAAAAGCGATTTCAGTCAGGAATAACACTTCAATATTGAAAGAAAATCACACATTACCTAATTTTAGGATACGATCAAATGATAAAATATAATATCAATTACAAGTAATTATCATTTTTCAAAAAATAAATAATAAAAAATATAAATTTTTCATCAGTTTATAATTTTTTAATATTTTGACATTTTTTAATTTTTTGAAAAATAACGAAATGCCATTTATTATAATGACTAATATATCATTTTGAATTAATAAAGGTATTGAAAAAATATTTTCAATACTTCCTCTTAAGCCTTTGTATTAAATTAAATGAAAATCATAAATATTACATTAAAAAATTTTGGTATTAAGAAAAGTTTTTCTCTAATTTATGCACTACAATACAATAATATCTATACTTACTAATTTGAGAACTCTTGCATTTTCCATTGCATCATTTATCAATTGTAATCTATTAAGTAAATGAATTCCTCCAAAATTTTCCGTCTTCAACGCTTTTGTAAGCAATTTCCAATTTTCTTCATCATACAAAATACGATAGTATCCTAGAAAATATTGTTTTTATTAGATAACAGTATAATTTTTTTTCATACAATGTCTCTATTGTATAGTATATAGTAAATACCCGTGGCTTGTTTGTTCAAAATATACCAAGTATTGTCTGTCAAATTCAACGATATTATATGATTTCCACTAAAGGGTCTCAACCAATCTTGTGGAGAAGTTTGTTCAAATGAAACATTTCTTGAAGTCACCCAATTGATTGGTACCCACCATGATTCGTTTGAACTAACATCTGGATTCTCATAACATCTTTCCTAAAAATAATTAAAAATAACACCAATAAATAATATTTGGATAATAATAAAATATATGAATAATATTCATATATACCTGAGTTAAAATCAAGAATTGTCTATCATTGGATTTTACAATTTTGATAATTGGGAATCCGGGTTGTGTTGACCAAGAACCGAACACTTCGTGTACTGTTACATTATTTGGTAATATTGATGGATTTTTAATTGCTCGTTGTAAACTATCAAATAAATATTCTGGTTTTCCAATATTTAAAGAACTAATAAATATATCAAAGAGAATAAAATGTCACATTTGTATAGCAATATGAATTCTTTAATAAAGATTTATTTATTCAATACCAATACTGACTTGGATTTCAAATAATTTCTGATTCCACGTTGAAATATGTCAAATCCTAATACATGACGCATCATATGTATGACGCTTCCCGCTTAAATTAATTATATTTTTAATTGACGTACGTAAAATATAATATTTTAAAATTAATAATAATAAAAAAAATACCTTTATCATAAGTAACATCATTGAAATACCTCATCATATTGCTCGTATTAAAATCTGATGTCATCGAGAGCTGATGATTCTTTGAATCTTGTATCTTTGTTTCGAATACTATATCGATTAAATATTGATCCATTGACTTCCATTCAGGCGCATACTTAAAATATATATATATATATATATATATATATATATAATTATTGGTTAAAATATAAATTATATTATATTTTGTCGTTTTAGACATTGATAAATATCAAACATACTTCATTCACGGCAACATATGAAAAATATGTAGCAAATCCTTCGCTTAGCCATGAATAATTCCACCAAGCAGGAGTGACTTCATTTCCAAACCACATATGAGAAATTTCATGGCTGATTAATAAAATATTGTTTCTTAGTTTGTCCGTAGTATTATCAGGAGTTTGACAAAAGAAGAGTACTTCTCTAATAGTCAAATTAAATATCAAATATCAGAATCTATTATAAATTATACAATAAAAGAAAGATTGACAAAATAACTTTAAAAATTTCTAGATATGTTTCTTAAAAAAAAAACGTTTATTATAGAAAATGTAATAAAATAGTTATAAAATAACAATTTACAAATTTTCATAATATAAAAAAAAATCTATAGACTACTAATCAAAATAAATGTATTGAATCATAAATTTATTTTGACTTGTTGAACAATAAAAAAAGATGAAAGATTTATTATTAACAATAATTTTTGATAATATATAATTTATTAGTAAAAAAAATACAAACTTGTAAGTGATTAGTCCCCAGTTTTCCATTCCAGTATCTATTATTTTTTTTAAAAATATACTGTCCAATTTGTTTAATGCATATGTAATTTTTGTATACTCTTCGAAATATTTTAAAATTTTTTCTGAATTCTCTATGATATAATGTGCATATTTTTTAGCATCAGGTTGAACAAGCACTCTTACTTCTTTCGAATATATTGAATTTTCTCCATCAAAATTAGATATTATAGTAAAATCGGTTACGGCAAAAGCGACCGTATATGTGGACATTTTAATACTTTTATTGAAAGAAAACAACGTAAGCCCATTCTTTGTCCGAGGCCTGGAAAGTGAAAAAACGATTACATATATATATATATATATATATATATATATATATATATATATATACATATATATATATATATATATATATACATACATATATATATATATATATATATATATATATATATATATATATATATATATATATATATAAGTACTAATCTTTGAATAAATATTTTGATATTTCATTTACAGAATTGTGACGTTCGTCGTTTCGACGTTCGATACTGCATAATATCCCTCTGGTGCATAAATATTTATTTGAAATGTCGCTTTCAAACCTGGCTCGTCGTAACATGGAAAAGCTTTTCTGGCAGCAGATGGTTGAAAAAAAGTCGCAGCCAAATATCTGAAAGTATTTTTATCAAAAAAAATCAGTCAGAATTCTATACATCAAATCAATCTTATTGTATATATATACATATATATATATATATATATATATATATATATATATATATATATATATATATATATATATATATATAATCGAAATTGCCTTTTTGTATTATTTTCACTTTTATACCAATTCAAATAGAGTCCTTCCATGGATTCGTCGTATTCACCGAAATATTTTACATTCACTCTATACGAATCGTCTACCGTAAGATTTTCTAAAAGTTCTATTATCAAAAAATTATTTTCATCGTCGGATAGAAAATATTTTTTAAAAATATCACAACTGTCTTTTATTTCGCGTATCACTTGGACGCTAGTTATATTTTTTACGTTGGAGTGCATAAAAATTCGATCGGTCGCATCTTTAGCCAATATCGATACACTGATTTCTCCATAGAAGGACTCCTGCATATTAGGATCTATTTCTAATATGATGGTGTAATCCGATGGTGCACTTTCGCCGGGAAGTCTTTGAAAACTTGAATCCGACTCATCATGTGGAGTTTTATTAAATATTTTTTGAAAATAATTCACATTATATGTAAACAGTATGGTGACTGAAGCGATAATTGTTACGGCCGTTAATGTTGTATAATGCTTCATTATTAAAATCGGTAATTATTTTTTTTTAATATTATGAATTGAATTGAGATTTCAATGAAGAATTTCAGCACAAATTTTCAGTGTTCGCATTCTGATGCTTAAATAATGACTGTTATAATTATAAAAAGTAAAATGTAAGTCTGGCCGATTTCCTTATATTCGTTGCCAAACTATAAATAGTGACTTTCGTTCGAATAAATAGTATAATAATAACAATTATAATAATAATAATTAGTTAACATTTTATTCACAGTGTCAATTTATCGTTAATAAATTACATTTGTAGTAAATAATTACAATATATTATTTTTTTACAATATAAAATTTTAGAGGAAATAAAATAAAAAAATATACATTTTCAACCATTTTATTCAATTTTAATTTATTTTAAATCATTCTATATTGTATAATAATTGTTAACCAAGAATATATTGACGAATTTTTTTAAATTTAATTTAAATAAAAAATATCATATCTTACAATTTAATTATATTGATTTAATATTTTCCATTAACCATGGATCGAGGTCTTTCGAAACGATGTCCAACCATTTTCTGTTTTCTGTAATTGTTTTTAATGCGTAATCAATACTTTCTTTGTCGTTGTTTTCGAATACATTATCATTTTCAAGAAATTTCTTAAACTGAAATCAACATAAATCTGTTTAATCATAATTTTTATTAATATATACAAAAAAAATAAAATTAAAAATACTGACTTGATCTGCGTGCTCTTTTTTAATAATTTTTTCACTTAAAGTGGATAAAATTGAATATGTATATTTAGGAAATCTGCAATCATAATATAAAAATTTAAATTCATATAATGCAATGTATAAAATTCGTATTAAAATAATATTTACTTGATTTCAATTTCAGCATAATTTTTCATTAAATAATCAAGAGTAACATCAATGCCTACAGAACTAGAACTGATTACTTTATTTATTACCTGATGTTTTTTATAATCTTCCAAATCATCATTCTCCAATGTTAAATTTAAATATCTGTCAGTGGAAAAAAATAAAATTAATATTTAATTGAAAATAAAAATATGTTTTAATACATATTATAATAGTCGTAAAAAATATGTTAGATGGAATATTATAACACTGTGATCAAAAAGTAATGTGAATTTGTTTATAAAATGTAAATTCTTTATTTATTCTTCCAAATCAATTTCATCCTCTTTAAAATAATCAACGCTTCCGGATAGTATTTTTTAAAACGGCGTCCCCACATTGGCCTTTTGAGTTTGCAGAATAGCCAAAAGTCTCACGGAGCCAAATTAGGCAAATACGGTGGTTACGGAACGATATGAATCGAGTTTTTGGTATGACATGGTGAATTATGATGTTGAAGGAATCAAGATTTGTTATTGGCAGTCCTAACAATTTAGGAAAAAAATTACAATTTACCTGCCTTCCTAATACCCAGGAGTTTTAAATGACAATTTCACCTTATTTTTTGATCATATCAGTATGTATAATATAATACACATTTTTTATTACTTGTATTTAAATTATGTTAAAAAGAAACACAGTGATCTTTGAAAATTATAAATGAGAATATTGAAAAATTAAATTATTTTGAAAACAAAAAATATACTTTTGAAGATTATTCTTATTTTCAGAGCATGCTAAATTTTCAAATATATCCTTGTTATTCGATGCAGTGAATTTTTCGAATAGCTGATTCCATTGAGTATCAGAAGCCTGTTTTATTCCAAAACAATATACTGTAGATCGGACACCGGGATCAATCACTGTATCAGCTGTAATAATTATAAAAATATATGAGTTCTGATTTAAAAAAAAATGATTTAATTTTTAGATTTACAATTTTTAAGTATTTCATTGAATATTTTAACAGATTCGAGAAGGCAGTTTTCATTTCCGGCGTTACAAGCGAACATTGATATACTATTTCTTTTCATTTTAGTGATGTAATCGTCCAAAGCGGAAGTTTGTAATCCGACTGAATCGAAAGCTTTCTGACTTATACGACGAAGAAATTCCTATAAATTTCAATGTTGGATCATTCAAATTTGTTTCATAAACTTGAAAAATATATCATACAATTTTCACCTTGTACAAATGATAATTTTTAGATCCACTCATACGATCATTCCACACATCCAATTTAGTCTTCATCATAATCCATGGTGGAAAATCATCGTCATCTTTTAAATGATATAATAAATCGAATGCTATGTTAGAAGGCTAAAAAATTTGAAATGTAAATCTTAGTATAAATATTTAAATTTCAACAGAATCCAGTTTTTATTTCTTTGTAATATTATTTACTAGTTTTAATGATTCAGCAAATTCTAAGACATCGTTTATCAGTTGCAATCTATTATAAGGATGAATTCCTCCAAAATTTTCACTATTCAAAGCGTTTGCAAGCAATTTCCAATTTTCTTCATCATACATTATGCGATAATATCCTAATAGAAGAAATATGTTTATAGATATATATATATATATATATATATATATATATATATATATATATATATATATATATATATATAATAAAAAATATGACTTTATATTATATAAATATATAGTACCAGTAGCTTGTTTATTTATAATATACCAAACATTATTCGTCAAGTCTAATGAGATTTGAAGACTTTCCTCATTTGGTCGCAACCAATCTTGTGGTGAAGTCTGATTAAATGTTACATTTTTTGATGATACCCAATTTACAGGTATCCACCATGATTCGTTTGAATTCAAACTTGATTCTCTATAATATCTTTTCTGATGAAAGAAATTATTTTCATTGATTATTGTTTTATTCTATAAATAGTATATTATTTTGCTGATTAATACCTGAGTTAATGTCAAACTTAGTTTATCATCAGATTTTACTATTATGACAATTGGATATCCAGCTTGCGTTGCCCAAGAATCAAAAACATCCGCCACTGTTATTGTGTTTGGAAATATAGATCTGTTTCCAACTGCTTGTTGTAAATTTTTGTATAGAATTTCAGGTGTGCCCAAAGAACTATCGCGTAATTACATAAATTAATAATAATTAAAGATAAACATAATACTTTTTTTTCTCAATAGTTACTAACTTCAATTTTAAATAATTTCTAATTCCTTCTTGAAAAACGTCCATTCCTAATATATGATGCATCATATGAATGACACCTGAGGCTAAAATTTTAATTTCATATTAATACAAAAAGTAATGATAATATTTTAATAACAATTAGAAAAATGGTTGGTCCACATGGACAAGGAAACTGATGTGCAGTCATTGATTGTGGACCAAGGAGTAAAGGTCCAGAAACTTGGTGCTGCAACTAGCTATATGGGACATCTTCAAATTGCAAAAGGAAAAAAAACGAACCACTAAAACGCAAACTTATTAAATTTTAAACAAAGCACCATTATTATAATGTTTAAAAATAGAATTATATTTTATTCACATTATGATCTGATCCACATAAAAATTTTCGAGAATAGCACACGTAGAAAATAAAAAAATTTTAAAGATGCTATTTAGAAATACCTTTGAAATAAAGGGCATTATTAAATTTGAAATCAGTGAGATAATCTATATCGGCATCATATGTCATCGTATCTGATCCACCAATATCATCATATCTAATTGAATTCAAAATATTTAAAACGTTCTGATCTGAAAATCTCAATTCAGGTGCATACTGAAAAAAATATTGCACGTGGAAAAGTATTATATATATATATATATATATATATATATATATATATATGTGTGTGTTAGAAAATTTAAATTATAAAATTACATGATCTGGAGAAACATATGAAAAATATGATGCAAATCCTTCGCTTAACCATAAATAGTCCCACCATGCAGGAGTGACTTGATTTCCAAACCACATATGTGCTATTTCATGGTTTACTAATAAAATAGAAAACATAAATTCTTCGGCTGTTTTATTTTTGACGCCATCAAAGTGATATGCTCTAAAGATAAAAATTGTTAACGAAAATCAATTTTTGTAATCAATAAATAGTAAAAATGTATGCGTTTATAATGATCTAATACAAATATATTTGTTACATATATATGTAAAATTAGTTAATATATATATATATATATATATATATATATATATATATATATATATATATGTGTATATATATATATATATATATATATATATATATATAATTACTTGTATATAATTAATCCCCAATTTTCCATACCGTCAATGTCTACATCTGGTATAATAATTTGATCTAATTTGTTAAATGCATAATTGATATTCGTGTAGTTTTCAAAAAAGATTAAACTTTTTTGCGCATTTTCTAAGAAAAAATCAACGTATTTTTCAGTGTTACGATTAGTGAACAGTGCTATAGTTTTAGGATGTATAATATTTTTTCGATCAAAATTCGATACAGGATTAAAATCAGATACGACAAATGCAACAAGATAAGTAGACATTTTGACGGTCTTCTCGAAAGAGAACAGAATAAGATCATTCTTTTTCGAAGGTCTGAAAAATTGAAAAACAAATAATAATACTATACTATTATTATATTTATACATAATAATTGAAAAAAAAACATTTTATTTTACTTACAATGTTGTTATATTAGTTATAGCCGCATTAGATACTGCATTATATCCATTTGGCACATAAATATTCATTTGAAATATTGCTTTTAAACCCGGTTCATCATAACATGGAAAAACTTTTCTAGCGTGTATTTTTTGTAAATAAGTCGTAGCTAAATATCTGTAAAGATTGTATAATATGAATATTATAATATAATATATTTATATCGATCGCAATTAAAAACGGACACCTTTTAGTATCGGTTTTATCTTTATAAGAACGCAGATAGATTCCGTCATATTCGCTATATTTACTGAAATATTTGATGTTCACTTTGTACGATTCGTTCGCGATGAGCTTTTTCGAAAGTTTTACGATCAAAAATTGTCTACGATCGTCGGTTTGATAATGACTCGCATAAATATCGACATCGTTATGTGAAAAAGGTACAATTTCAATATTTGTTATATTTGTCACGTTGGAGTGCATCACAATTTGGTTGGTGTTAATTTTTGCACATATTAATATACTGATTTCACCATAAAACGACTCCTGCATATTGGGATCTATATCTAATATTATGGAATATTCTAATGGTATACTTTCGCCAGGAAGCCTAAGATTTTCTGGATCCATTTCTTCTTCTTTAATCTGATTGTCTATAGAGTCAATTTCTATAGTTCCCACTGTTATGATTAAACTCATCAAAATTAAATATTTCTTCATTATCGAATATTATATTTTTTACGTATATGACTTGAAATAGTTGCTAAACCCAATGAGATATAATTTAATTGTATTACTATTTAAGATTTTAAAAGTGACTATTAATAGGAAATTTAACACAGAATTTCGTTATACATCTTCGATGTCAAAATAACTACTGCCAAAAATATTCTATAAATATATAACTTCAGTGTTCTAAATGATCTTGACAAAAAATACAGTTTTTTTTTCAACTACTGATATTATATGATCTGCTTAAAACAACATATAATCAATAAATAGATTATGTGTTAATTAATTATTTTATGCTCTTAATATCTAGTGTTTTTAAAGGAAAATATGCAAATTTTGCACATTGAATGAAAAGACAAATGTGCCTATAATTTTAAAAGTAATAATTTAAAATTATATGTGTATTAAATATAAAATAAAATATTACATACAATACTTAAAAATGTTTTGGTAATATTTATTTTTTATAATGCTAAATAATTTTTATATTTAAATTTGCTCATATTTTTATATCTTCGATATATTAAATAATTTATGAAAATTGTCGTATTTAAATAGATATATTTAAGGTTTATAAAAAAATATTATACGGACTAAATGAATTCTGGTTTTCAATATGTTAATCTAAAAGTTTATTCGACTATTATTTCAGTTATGATGCTTCAAAAAAAATATACTTGCATTCAATCTGTATATAAATAATTCATATTTTTGATTTGCATATACTTTTTTATTACTGTTACAAGTAGGATATGTTGCTTCTCATTATAGAATGAAGATATGACTATGTGAGACATAAAACTGTTCATTATGATTTATTTGATGAAATATTTATTAATTAAAAAAAATAATTTTTTTCAAGTTTGTTTTGAAATCACATTTAGTATTATTTTTTTTTATAGTTTTGAACCAACATTATCGGCCAACCATGGATCGAGATCTACTAAAATTGTATCCAACCATTGTCTATTGCTTCTAATATTATTCAATGCATTATCGACGGCACTCCTTTCTTGACTAGTGAAATTAGGGAAAGTTTCAGAAAATTCTTCAAACTGAAATAAAATAAAATATTTTATCAAAAATTAAGATTAAAAAAAACAAATATATATATATATATATATATGGTATATATATATATATATATATATATATATATATATATATATATGTGTATATATATATATATATATATGTATATATATATATATATATATATATATATATATGTATGTATGTATATATAATACTAACTTCATCAATGTTTTCCTCGGTAATAATTCTCTGACCCAAAAGATTTATTATATTTACAGTACTTGCCTGCATACTGTAATTAATTAATTGATATATTTATATTTAAACAAAAAATAAAAAATGTTATGTAATTTCATATATAATATTTACTTAGTTTTAATAGCGGCGAAATTATTTGTAACAAAATCTACTGCATTATCAACTCCTATATAGCCAGAATTTAGAACTGATTGAATCACTGTATATCTATGGTTTGATTCTAAACTTCCACTTCCTGTTGTCATAGCCAAATAACTAGAAATAAAAATATTATTTTTATTATTATAATTTCACTATCGAATTATATGTAAATTAAATAAGGCATTTATTACTCTTGAAGAATAGTATTATTTTGAGAACAAGCTAAATTAGAAATGATGGTTGATTTTTCAGAGCTGGAATTAGAATTTACATATCTATTAAAATAGAAATTCCATAAACTTTCAGGAGCTTGTCTCATTCCAGCGCAATAAATGGCGGATCGTACATCAGGATGGAATGTAATGGCTATTTAAAATGGTTCAAAATTATTTATTAAGATAATAATAATATTGATTTCAGTTAAAATTAATATTTTACAAGAGTTTTGGCTGAGTAGTGTAAGCTTGTTGGTGGATTCACGTAAGCAATCTTCATTTCCGGCATTGCATGCTATGTTCGATATATAATTTCTGTTCATTCTCGTGACATAACCATCAGATTGTGAAGTATCTAATCCTACTGAATCAAAAGTTTTTCTAGTAATTTGACGAATAAATTCCTTAAAAAAATATTATTCATAATGTTATATAATTATTTTAAAGCATTGTAGTGACATAAAAAAATGAATAGCATATTTTAACAATATTAATACTAACACGATAGAGTTGATAATTTTCTGCGCCAGGCATGAGATTGTTCCATGTATTCAATTGTGAATTTATGGTTAACCACGGTAAGAAATCATTATCTTCTTTCAAATGAGATAATATATCAAATGTTATACTCGGAGACTGGAAAATATAATAAAATTATTTTTTTTGATATTGCAATTTTATACTGAAAAAAAAATGTTTTATACAATATCTTTCATTATATTTGTAATATAATATAACTTATACAAACCAATCTGAAAGTTCTAGCAAACTCCATGACATCACTGAGCAACTGTAATCTATTTCGTAAATGAATTCCTGCAAAGTTTTCTGTTTTTAAAGCGTTTGCTACCAAATTCCAATTTTCCTCGTCGTACATAATTCGATAATATCCTACAATGAGAAGAATATTGTTTAAAACTTTTTTTTTAAATTAAATTAAGTATATACTTATAAAAGAAAAAAATTAAGGTGAAAACGATTGAGTTAATAAAATAGTATGTAGCATATTTATTTAATACCTGTGGCTTGTTTATTCAAAATATACCAAGTATCGCCAGTTAAATCTAATGGGGTTTCATGCATTTCACCAAATGGTCTCATCCAATCTTGTGGAGAAGTATCTGTAAATGTTCCACCTTTGGATGTTACCCAATTGATAGGCACCCACCATGATTCACTAGAGCTTACACTTGGATTCTGATAATATCTCTCCTGATGACATGAATAATGACTGTTAATTACTTGAACAATAATATGATACATATACGACTATTCATACGAACTTGGGTTAATATTAAAGTACGTTTATCACTAGATTTTGAAGCTCTGATGATGGGAAAACCTGCTTGAGTCGACCAAGATCCAAACACGTCATGCACTGTAACACCATTTGGGAATACAGGTCGGCTTCCAACTGTTTGTTGTAGTCCATCAAATAAAATTTCTGGTCTTCCAAGACCCATAGGACTATTAATTGAAATATTAATGAAATTTCAATACGTCATTTTTAATAATTACAAAATATATATTTATATAACAATTTAGTTACTAACATAGATGTTAAATAATTATTGAGCCCTTGTCTGAAATAATTTTCTCCTAAGACGTGTTGCATCATACGAATAACACTTCCAGCTAAAATTTATTATTTAAATATGTATTAAATCTGTTTTAGGTACAACCATGTTATATTTTATATTTTACCTTTATCATAAGCAATAGTGTTAAAATTGTTGCTGATTTCAGCCGGAGAAGCGACTGATGATGTCATTGGATTTGAATATGTTTGAGAATCAAATCCCATGGCGTTAAATACGCTGTTTGGCAAATATTGATCCAATAATCTCCATCCTGGTTCATACTGTAAATTAATATTTCAAGTAAACTGTCTATTAAACTAGTTATCTTTCCAAAATAATCTTTTGATTTGTAGTTAAATAATATATTTTCTATTTTTATTTTATTTTAAAATATCTTATAAAACTTACTAGATCTGTGCCCACATATGAAAGAAATGTGGCGAATCCTTCGCTCAGCCATAAATAATCCCACCATGCAGGACTAACTTCATCTCCAAACCACATATGACCATTTTCATGATTTATAACTGTAGCGAGACCTTGAAGTTCTCTAGTTGTTTGTATATTAGGTTGATCGAGTAATCGAGATTCCCTTATAAAAATAATTAAACAATTAATTGGAACATATTATATATTGAATGATTTAGTTTAGCAATTTTAATGAATGACGAAATAATGAAGTTTTGTATATTTTCTTGGTAATGAAACAATAATAGAAGAACAATAATAAAATATTTGATATAATATATTATATTAATGTAGCTTACCTGTAAGTTACAAGTCCCCAGTTTTCCATAGCACCGGCTGCAAAGTCTGGAATAGCTGCATTATCCTGTTTACTAATACGGAAAGTAACGCCTGTGTACTCTTCAAGTGCTTTCATACTTCTTTGCGAATCTTCCAAGGCAAATTCTAAAAGTTTTTCAGTACCAGGCTTGGCAAATACTCTTACTTTCTTAGGGAATATCATTTCACCTTGTTCAAGATTAGATATATATGTAAAATCAGATACAATAAACGCTAATAAGTAAGAAGACATTTTTGGAGTTTCTTCAAAAGCATATAGAGATAATTTATTTTTTCTTCGAGGTCTGAAATATAATACAAATTAAAAAAAACCTCTTTTGAATTCCAATACAGATCAAATTTTCAAACTCATTCAAAGAAATATCAAAAACAATTTTTTCTATATTATTATTCATAATAAGATAGTAAAATAATAAAATAGAAAAAAATGTTCGTTATCTCTGCATTTAGTAAGCCTATATATATATATATATATATATATATATATATATATATATATATATATATATATATATATATATATATATATATATATATATACATATACTATATATAAGATTATATCAATATATAAATTTATATTTTAACATTATTAATTATCTAAATAAATAATAGATTATTTTGATATGTTCAAATTCCATAATTTCTGTCATAACGACATTAAATCAGATAAAATAAGAAATAAACAAATTAAACATTGAAATTTATCAATTCTTATGTTTTTGTTTAAAATCTGATAAAATAAAATAATCATATTTTTAATGTAAACGTCTATTTTTGACATCAAAATTCGCATTATCAAGATTTGTTTGTTAATAATTATCTTATTTAACTTACAGAGTTGTTACATTCGTTGTGTCCGTGTTCGATATTGCGTAATAACCAGAAGGAGCATAAATATTAAGCTGAAATGTTGCCTTCAATCCTGGTTCATCATAACATGGAAAAGCTGTTCTGGCGTCTGTTGATTCAAATTGAGTTGTAGCTAAATATCTGAAAAATTACCACATTCAGTATTTTAAACCGATTTTATGGCTTCTAGAAAATTATTCACAGAAAAAAATAATAATTTTCTTTGCTACAAAATAGAATTATAAATTAAAGACTGTCTGCTCTAAATTTTCATACAATTAAAAAAATATCAGTTCTAATAAAACATTTTGATTTACTAAATATATATATATATATATATATATATATATATATATATATATATATATATATATATATATATATATATATATATTTCTGATAAAAAAATATATGTATATATTACTTGATATTATTGTTAACATCTCTATATGAGCTTATATAGAGTCCAGCCAGGTTGTTTCTACCATATTCACCATAATATTTAATATTAACGATGTAAGATTGATCCACGATCAGATCCTGCGTAAGCGATATGGTCAAGAAATACGTATCTCTACCGGTCAATGAATAATTAGCATAAATATTTGTTCCATTGCTTGCTGACGGTATGACTTCAATTTCAGTTATATTCATCAGATTAGCATGCATTACGATTTGTCTAGCGGCAGTTTTAGCCCAGGTAACAATTTTTACTTCGCCATAGAATGATTCTCGCATATCAGGATCAATGTCCAATGTTATGGTGTAATCTGAAGGCATAGTTTCACCAGGAAGTCTGTAGAGACTTTGATCAGCTCTAACTTTAGGCAGAATCTTTAAGGAGCGATCTTGTTCGGGTGTCAGCGGCCTGAAAGACTCCGTGGTCAAAGTCAAGACGGTTAAAACCGTCAAAATAATCAATTTCATGATTGCTGAAAAAGAATGATAAATCAGAATAAAATTAGTATTGAAAGATTCTTCATAAGAACTTTTTTTATTAATGCACTGTAAGATTGTGAATGAATTGGTTTGTAAAACAATAAATCAATATTTACTGTTTTAGAACATTAAATTAATTTATTTATTATTAATAAAAAAGGATAAAAAAATTAACAATTTGATAAGACGATGTAAAAAAAATTAGTAATAACTAAAAAAATATATAAATATATTTTTATTATATTATCAGTATATCAAATCGACAATATTACATTTTTATTATATATCACGAAATTTTCATAAAAATTTCTAGACTTATTGAATTAAACCGTAAAATATATTTTTACCTTTTTTTCAATAAAGTGTCCACAATTACTATGATCCACTTGGTTTGGAAAATGTTATTGAAATGATAAAGTTTATGATTTAAATATGGTATATATATATATAGTATTTGAGTAAAACAATTACGCAAATATTTCACAGATATAAGTAATAATAATTATAAATGTTATTAAAATATTATCTATATAACTGATTTCTTGACGATAATCATTATTAATAATAAAAATAATATTTGTTCTTGACCAATCGAATATAAAATGTTATCAACGATGATACTAGGATAAATCATAATATTTAACGAAATAATTGGATTCATTCTAACGTTAAGCAACATGAACATGGTTCTAATAGGATAATTGTTTAATTGGAAAATAATAATATAAAATAAAACATTTTCACATTAATAATTATTTATTATTTTTCTTACATTTTGAGGTTATAAAAGACAAAAAATTAATATAAACTCTATTCAATTTTTTTTTAATATTAATAATTGATATTTTTATAAATTTAAATATAAAATTATACATCATTCACAGAAATATTGAATCAACGTTTACTTTATCAATATATAATAATAATTTTCACTTTATTAAAATATAAGTACAATTATATTTTGAAGTTACAATTAAAATTATTAAAGATTAGTCTCTAATCAAAAAAAAAAATTACTTCAAACTTATTTACTTATTTGGATCAACGTTTTCTTCTAACCATGGATCAAGATCAACCAGAATCACGTCCAACCAGTTTCGATTATTTCTAATGGTATTTAATGCATTGTCGACGGCACTTCTTTCTTGACTACTGAAATTTGGGAAAGTTTGGGAGAAGATCTCGAACTGAAATTAAAATTAAAACAAATCGGTTTCACATATTTTATATATATATTTTTGTTGATTATTATAAATGAAAACTGACTTGATTTATATGGTTTTTAGCGATGATTCTTTGACCCATCAAGTTTATTATATTAACTGTGGATTGTGGCATACTATAATAAATAAATAAATATATATATATATATATATATATATATATATATATATATATATATATATATATATATATATATATATATATATATATATATATGTGTATATTAATAAAAAAATGACGAAATCTTAAAAGTTTCTAAAAGTCGTTATTACCTGGATTTAATTATATCAAAATAATTTGTTATGAAATCGACCGCATTATCAACCCCTATATATCCAGAATTTAGAACAGATTGGATTACTGTATATCTGTATGCTGCTTCAACAAGTCCATTAGCAGCTGTCATACCTAAGTAGCTGAAAAATTAAATATATATGTATCATATCTTTAAAATAATAATATAAAAATTTTATTTTTATCTTAAAAATATTATATATTTACTTTTGAAGAATTGTACTATTTTCAGAGCATGCTAGATTATTGATGATAGTTGTTTTTTCTGAACTGGAGTTAGATCCTAAGTATTTGGAGAAAAATGAGATCCAAAGACTTTCTGAAGCTCTTCTCATTCCTGAACAATATATTATTGATCTCACATCGGGGTGAAATGTATTAGCTGAGAGAAATATTTTATTAAGAAAAATATTGAAAATATCATTTTTTATCATCAATATAAACAAAAAAAATATCTAACAAGAATTTTGAATAAGTTGATAAACTTTTAAATTTGATTCCAATAAACAATATTCGTTTCCGGTATTGCATGCGATGTTTGTAATATAATTTCTTTTCATTTTCGTGATATAATCATCTGATGATGAAGTGTCAAGTCCTACAGAATCATAAGTTTTTTTACTAATTTGACGAATAAATTCCTACAAAATAAATATTATTGAGATATATAAAAGTTATATATTTAAAAAAGTATTCCTTTAAATAACAATATCATTTTTAAAACAATATTTACTCTATATAGTTGGTAATTTTCAGCTCCAGGCATGAGGTTATTCCACATATTTATATTTGAATATATAGTTAGC
This sequence comes from Leptonema lineaticorne, assembly GCA_024500535.1. Taxonomy (NCBI): domain Eukaryota; kingdom Metazoa; phylum Arthropoda; class Insecta; order Trichoptera; family Hydropsychidae; genus Leptonema; species Leptonema lineaticorne. Next base: position 12,566,220 of record JANIJI010000030.1, on the reverse strand, counting down.
CACGGTAGATAGTCATCTTCTTCTTTCAAATGTGATAACACATCAAATGTTGTACTTGGAGACTATAATAAATAAAATTAAAATATCGAATCTGATGTATTTTTTTTCATAATTTATGATTAACTGACGTACTAATCTCAAGGTTCTGGCAAATTCCATAACATCATTTAATATTTGTAATCTATTTCGCAAATGAATTCCTCCAAAGTTTACTGTTTTTAAAGCGTTTGATACTAAATTCCAATTTTCAGCATCGTACATTATCCGATAATAACCTAGTTAAAAGAAACATAAAATTATCGAAATTTCATACTTATGATAAAATGAAATATTTAATTTATACCCGTGGTTTGTTTGTTTAAAATATACCAAGTATCATTAGTTAAATCAAGCGAAATTTGATGAATTTCACCGAATGGTCTTAACCAATCTTGAGGAGAAGTATCTTGGAAATCTACATTTTTAGAGGTTACCCAGTTAATTGGTACCCACCATGTTTCACTTGAGCTCAAATTTGGATTTTCATAATATCTCTCCTAATGATATAAATCGTAACTATTTATATTTCTATACAAGAATATAATATTTAAACACGAACTATACATACTTGAGTTAATAATAAAGTGCGCTTATCATCAGATTTTACAGCTCTGATAATGGGGAATCCGATTTGTGTTGACCAAGATCCAAATACGTCGTGAACTGTTATACCACTTGGGAATATAGGTCTGTTTTCAACGGCTTGCTGTAAGCCTTCAAAGAGAATTTCGGGTCTTCCAACACCTAAGGGACTATACAAAAGTTTTATTAACGTTAAATAAATGTTGATTTTGATACATTTATTATTTTAATTATCATAACACTGACATAGATTTAAAATAAATTCTGATTCCTTGTTGGAAAACATCTGCACCCAGTACGTGTTGCATCATTCGAATAACGCTTCCAGCTAAAATTGATAATTAAATATAATTAGAAAACATAATTGCTATATTTTATTATTGAGTTAAATATTAAAATGCCTTTATCATATGCGATGCGATTGAAATTATTGTTTATTTCTGTTGGTGTTGCAACGGATGATGACATTGGATTTGAATATGTTTGCGAATCAAATGCCATGGCATTGAATACCACTTCTGGTATATACTGATCCATTAATCTCCATTCTGGTGCATACTTTAAAATTTATATCATCAAAAAATTACAATCTACTTATTTACGTAATAATAAAGATTAAATAAATAATTAATACCGCATCATTAGCAAAAGACTCGAAAAATGTGGCAAAACCTTCACTCAACCAAACGTAACCCCACCAAGCAGGACTAATTTCATTACCGAACCACATGTGTGCATTTTCATGATTTATTATTGTAGATGTTCTTTGAAGATCTCTTGTTGTTTGATCGTTGGGTCGATGCAATATAAATTGTTCTCTAATTTAAAATAAAACGGATTTATTTTGTGAAATATTTACGTAAGTCATAATGTATTAACCGACACACCTATAAATGATGATTCCCCAATTTTCCATAGCTCCAAATGATAAGGCGGGAATTCCTACATTATCCAATTTGCTAAGAGCATAAGTGACATTTGTGTATTTTTGAAGGTATCTCATGCTATATTGTGAATTTTCTAAACTGAATTCCATGTATGGTTCTGTTCCAGGTTTGGCAAATATTCTTATTTTCTTAGGAAATATCAAGTTGCCTTGATCGAAATTCGATATGTAAGTAAAATCAGAAACAACGAATGCAACTAAATAAGAAGACATTTTAACGGTTCTCTCAAAAGCGAAAAGCGACAATCTATTTTTATATTTTGGTCTGTAAAATTACAAAAATTAAATATATTTAAATAATCCATAAATTGTAATTTTAAACAAATTTTTGATATTATTCATACATATTTTTTTCTTTATTTATTTCATTATTTAATTATATTTTGAGAAAGGGCGATTGGAAATCGTTCTAAAAGATAATGAATTATTTTAAACGAATTTTCCAATAATTAATAATAATTTTAAAAAATTAGAATCTAATATATTCTACATATGTGAAAACCCACATTATATTCATATAAAAGTATTTAACGACCTATTTTTTTTTATTTTTTGTTTTCAAATATTCAAGATAGTAGTTTTTAATTGATTTCAATTAGCATCATACCTATTTTTTAATACATTAATTATTAAAAAATAGGTATTTCATTTCATAATTAAGAAATAATAGTTTCATTTGAAACTATTTACTTGAAATTACAAAATATAAATCATTTTTCAATTATCTCATAACATAATCAGAAAAAATTATATTTCATAACGAGATATGATAACAAAATTTTAATCATTTAAAAAAATCATCGATTATTACTTTTATCTATAATGTTATTTTTAATAATTTTGATTACATGAATTCAATATGTAATTCCAATAAATTATGAGAATCAAGTGTTATCAAATATTATGAAACTGTATAAAAAGTCATCATTACACATGGAAAATTTTTAATTTTAACGATAAATGTTATTGATTAAAGACTTACAACATAAAGGAGATAATTTTTTATATCCAGTATTATTGCATTTTATCTGTTCGATAAAATCGAAAGACATTCAACTCGTGTATTCTAATATTATATAATTGTAATAATCTAGTTTTGCTTACAGAGTTGTTGAATTAGTCACATCAGTATTTGATATAGCATAATAGCCATCTGGTGCATATATGTTCACTTGAAAAGTGGCTTTCAAACCTGGTTCATCATAGCATGGAAAAGCGTCTCTGGCAGACACGGGTGCAAATTGAGTTGTGGCTATATTTCTGAAAATTTATAATATTCTATATAACACAAAAATGATAAGAGTTTAATGTTTATATTTTTAATAATTAATATTACCTGACAGTATTATTTACATCTTCGTATGATGTCAAATAAAGTCCATCAAAAAATCTACCATATGTACCCAAAAATTTGATATTTACTATATATGCAGCATCAATAACTAGTTCTTGAGTAAGATATATAGTTAAAAAATTTGTATCTCCTCCAGATAAAGAGTAATTCGCGAAAATATTTGTTCCATTGGCTATTGAAGGTGTAACTTCAATACTGGTTATATTTTTTGGATTAGCATGCATTACAATTTGCCTGGTTACAACTTTGGCCCATGTTTTGATACTTACTTCACCATAAAAAGATTCCTGTACATTTGGATCTACGTCTAATATAACAGTATAATCTGAAGGTATGCTTTCTCCGGGAAGTCTATAAAGGCTTTCATCAGCTCTAGTCTTTGGCAGAATCTTTAAGGTATCGTCTTCTAATAGCATTAAAGGCATGAAAGATTCCACCATTAATGCCGAGATGGTTATAACCATCAAAATAAATAACTTAATCATGACTAAAATATTATATTTTTACTATTATTATATAAAAATTGCAATCATATTAAAATTAGAATCACTTGTATTGAAAGTAATTTAATCAGTCAGTGATTAAACCATTAATTATTCTTACCAATCGATTTTTATGAATATTCGTATATATATTTACAACTTTCTTGATTGATAGATGTGAATAAAATGATAAAAAATTTGATTTAAATATGTTATATATATATATATATATATATATATATATATATATATATATATATATATATATATATAATAAATAAAAATTACATATATATTTTACAGATACAAAGTAATTATATCTGTTATTAACATTTTATCTTTAGAATTTACTTGATTTATCGTCTGTAATCATGTATTAAGAATGCGTATTTATATTGTTTTTTTAATATATATAAAATAAAATATTAGGTTCTTTGGATTTTTTTGTTCTGTTTTCCGTTAAATTATTCAGTTAAAAACAAAAAAGTCTTAAAATAAAATGTAAAAGACTTGCATTACATATTAACATATTTTAAATCAAGCTAAAATCATGTTTTAAAAAATAAACTATTTTTATCTTTGATAGGTTCATCAGTAGAAAAACTTTTAGCTATTTAAAAGGACTATTAAAAGTTTTAAATTAAAGTATATTTTTTATTATTAAAAATTAAATAAAAAAAAACCTATTTATTATATCAAAAGTGTTACTTAAGTATTAACAATAATCGTTACGATTCTTTTGTTTTGGAGATTAAGCAACATGGACATGATCATGATAGATTGGTATTAACAAATCACTTATTACTACGTATATTCTGAAATGTATTGAATTCATAACCTCGAATATAAATAAAGTATTTAAAGATATATATATATATATATATATATATATATATATATATATATATATATATATATATATATATATATATATATATATATATATATTATATTTATATATAGAATTATTATTAATTATATAATTCTTATTATTTATGGTCTGTTATTTGGATTAACATTTTGACTTAACCATGGATCGAGATCAACTAAAATAATATTCAACCAATTTCTATTATTTCTTATATTATTCAAAGCACTGTCAACAGCGCTTCTTTCTTGGGTGCTGAAATTTGGAAATGTTTGGGAGAAATTCTGGAACTAGAATCAAAATTAAAATGAATCAATTTTAATTTCAAATATCAACTTTTTTACATATAAATATAATATTAATTGAAACCTACTTGATTAATATGTTTCTCAGTGATTATTCTTTGTCCCATCAAATTTATTATATTAACTGTGGATTGTGGCATGCTATAAAAGAAAACAGATGTTTTATATATAAAATAATATATATAATATATTTTTAAATTATAAATTACCTAGATTTAATTATTGCGAAATTATTTGTAATGAAATCTACTGCAACATCAATTCCTATATATCCAGAATTAAGAACTGATTGAACCACTGTATATCTGTATGTGGCTTCAACTAATCCATTTGTGGCTGTTGCAGCTAAATAGCTGAAAAATAATATAGAAGAAAAAATTTAAATTTTAGTGTTTTTTAATGTATTAACGTATATAAGTAAAATGAAAATTTCGAATATATTTACTTCAGTAAAATTGTACTGTTTTCAGAACAAGCTAAATTTCTTATAATAGTCGTTTTTTCAGAACTAGAATTTGATTCTAAATATTTGGAAAAAAACGAATTCCATAAACTTGACGACGCTTGTCTGATTCCAGAGCAATATATTATTGAACTTACATCGGGATGAAAAGTAATAGCTGTAATTAGATTTTATATACAATAATATGATGGAATAATTATATATAATATAAGGGAATAATTTTACATGAATTCTGTATAAGCTCATTCAATTTCATGTTAGATTTACGTAAACAATCTTCATTTCCAGCGTTACAAGCGATGTTTGTGATGTAATTTCTTTTCATTTTTGCAACATACCCATCTAATAATGAAATGTCCAAGCCTACTGAATCATAACTTTTTTTGGTAATTTGTCGAATGAATTCCTAAAAAAAAATATGATTTTTCTCATATTTTAATATATCATATGTTTTATAAACATTTCAAAGGCATTATTTTTTTAAAAACCTGATTACAAATTAAAAATATATATTGTATTAAGATGTCACAAATATACAAATTTAAAAAGAACTGATTTGAATTAAGACTTTAATATTTTATAAAATTTTATTTTTACCCTATATAATTGGTAATTTTCTGCTCCTGGCATAAGATTATTCCACATATTAATGTTGGAATTTAAAGTTAACCATGGTAAATAATCATCGTCTTCTTTAAGGTGAGATAATATATCAAATGCTATAGTAGGAGACTAAAATAAAATAATATGCATATTTATATGTTTAATTATTTTAAATTTGTAGAAAACCATTTTACAAAGACATTTTTAAGATTTCCTAAAATATTTACTTACGATTCTTAAAGTTCTCGTAAATTCCATGACATCACTAAAAATCTGCAATCTATTTCGCAAATGAATTCTTCCAAAATTGTCTGTTTTCAATGCATTTGCAATCAAATTCCAATTTTGATCATCGTAAATTATTCGATAATATCCTATAAATGATTAAAAAACCGTGAGGTTAGTAAAAGATTCACTTTTAATTTATAACATATGATCTGGTATTATAATATACCCGTAGCTTGTTTATTTAAAATGTACCAAGTATTGTTTGTCAAATCTAATGGAATTTGATGAATATCACCGAATGGTCGCAACCAATCTTGAGGAGAAGTATCTTGGAAATCTACATTTTTAGAGGTTACCCAGTTAATTGGTACCCACCATGTTTCGCTTGAGCTCAAACTTGGACTCTCATAATATCTTTCCTGATTAAAAACATTTTAATTATTAAATTGACATGAAATTATATAATAATATAAATGCAATATACTTGAGTTAATGTTAAAGAAAGATTATCACTGGATTTTAAGGCTCTGATAATTGGGAACCCAGCTTGTGTTGACCAAGATCCGAATACATCATGAACTGTTATACCACTTGGAAATATTAGTGCAGATCCAACTGCTTGCTGTAAACCATTAAACAAGATTTCTGGTCTTCCAAGACCCAATGGACTATAGAATAATAATAACAAAAAAAAACAATTATACAAAATTTATGAAAAATATCATCAAACTCTTTTCATGACAAATATTACAATACTTGTCATTATGTTGGAATTGCTTTAACGATAATTTATTTTTAATATTTATAAGAAAAAAAATGAGAAATGTTGTCATTTTAATAAAATTTGATACTAACACTGATTTTAAATAATTTCTTAGTCCTTGCTGGAAAATTTCTGCTCCTAATATATATTGCATCATTCGAATTACACTTCCAGCTAAAATCCATAAGGACTAATTATACAATATTTATACATATATATAATATTTATTAAAAAAATACATTTATCATAAGCAATGGTATTAAAGTTATTATCTATTTCTTCAGGAGATGCAACTGATGTTGTCATGGGATTTGAATAAGATTGTGAATCATATGACATAGCTCCAAATACAACATCCGGTAGATATTGATCAGCCAATCGCCATTCTGGAGCATACTATTAAAGTTAAATTGTTTTATAATTTTTACTAAAACTCATTTTATTTATTATACAATTTATAATTTACTCCATCCGTAGCAAAATATTCGAAATATGTAGCAAAACCTTCGCTCAACCAAGTATAATCCCACCAGGCTGGACTGACTTCGTTTCCAAACCACATGTGTCCATTTTCATGGTTTATAATTGTAGCTATGAACTGTAGTTGTCTTGTTGTTTGCTCATTTGGTTGATATAATAAATATTGCTCTCTAACATAAAAAGTAGAAGCCAAATAAAACATTTTAGGACATTTACTAAAAAAAAATATAATGTTATAAATTACCTATAAGTGACGAGTCCCCAGTTTTCCATTGCTCCATACAAAAAGTCCGGAATACCTATATTATCCAATTTACTTAATGCATAGGAAACATTTGTGTACTGTTGAAGATATCTCATGCTGGTTTGGGAATTTTCTAAACTGAAATTCATATATTGTTCGGTGCCGGGTTTGGCAAATACCCTTACTTTCTTAGGAAATATTAAATTTCCTTGCTCAAAATTAGATATGTAGGTAAAATCAGATACAACAAATGCGATCAAATATGTAGACATTCTAACGCTTTTTTCAAATACAAATAGTGACATTCTATTCCTTTTTTGAGGTCTAAAAATTATGAAATGATTAATACAATTAATACAAATTTATTTTCTAAATTATTTTTCTAGTGTTAAAAAAATCTTAAATAATAAATTATAAAAATCGTCATGATATATATATATATATATATATATATATATATATATATATATATATATATATATATTATTTTTATATAATTTATTTATATTTTAATGTAATTAACGTATTTCATAATATCATTTAAGAATCTGTAATCTAGATTATGTAGTCTATTCAATGCAAATATAAAATAATTTATATATATATATATATATATATATATATATATATATATATATATATATATATATATATATATAATTAAATACGATTTTATGATAGTTATGTAATTTTTTATTGCACTTATTAAAATTTGTTAAATCAAAATACGATGACTAAATTTTTTAAACGTCTATCGATAAGTTATTGATTAACAAAAGACTGATATTTTTGTATATGCAGCGTCTTATAGTTTTTATGATCGATAAAAGCGAATCCATTAATTATTATTAAAAAATAATAATATTTACTTACAGATTTGTTATATTCGTCACGTCGGTGTTCGTCAATGCAAAATATCCATCCGGTACATAAATATTCATTTGAAAAGTTGCCTTCAAACCTGGTTCATCATAGCAAGGAAAAGCTTTTCTTGCAGCCACCGGTTCGAAATCAGTTACCGATAGATATCTATTAATATAATACTATAAAAGACACAAATATTTGGAATTTTATTTTTTATATTAAAAAAAATAATAATTTATTAACCTATCAGTGTTATTTGCATCTTTATATGAACTCAAATAAAGTCCATCGAAGGATCCACTATAAGAACCGTAGAATTTGATATTTACTATATATGATGTATCTATGATAAGATCTTGGGTCAAACTTATGGTCAAAAAATTAGTATCACCACCCGACTGGGTATAATATGCAAAAATATTTGTTCCGTTAGCAGCCGAAGGTATAACTTCAATGTCAGTTATGTTTTTAGGACTAGCATGCATCACAATTTGTCTAGCAGCTGCTTTGGCCCAAGTTACGACACTCACTTCTCCATAGAACGATTCCTGCATATTAGGATCTATGTCTAATATGATGGTGTAATCCAATGGCACAGTTTCTCCTGGTAGTCTGTAAATGCTTGGATCTGCTTTGTCCTTTGGCAGAATCTTCATATAACTATCTTCTGATGGCTGTAATGGTCTAATTGATTCCACTCTCAAGACCATGATGATTAAAATCATCAAAGAAAATAATTTCATTTTGACTGAAAAAATATTAATTAAAATATTTGAAAAAGTCATATTATCTTTTTGTATTTTTTCTTATTTATTGCTAATTAGAAGAAAAAAAAAGTTATTAATGAAAATTTTATACTATGTATTAATTTCTACTTACTTTTTTTGATATACTGTATTTTTTTGTTTTCTGTTAGTTGACGTATAAAATTACAATAATATGAATTATGATTTAATTATATTATATATATAGCACTTGCAAAATTACACGATCATTTTGAAGATATAAAACAATCGGTTTAAAATATTTTATCAAATCGATTGATTTTTTTTAATTGACGTTAATAACAATACTCGATCTGATGTCTGCTTTAATGTTTGATGATCTTTTAAATTGACAAAGATGTCTGGCATCAGTGACGTTAATAGATTTGTACTATTTTAAATCATTTAGGAATTACAAGTTTTTTTTTCTAAATAATAATAACCATTTGAATGAAATTTTGTATTTTTATTAATTAAACTACATAAACAATTATAAAAAAATACAATATTTTAATAATACAATGGATCAACATTTTGGCTCAACCACGGTTCTAGATCTATCAAAATGACGTCCAACCAATTTCTATTATTTCTTATATTAATCAATGCTCTATCGACTGCATTTCTTTCTTCGCTGGTAAAATTTGGATACGTATCAGAGAATTCCTGGAACTTAAAGTTAAATATAAATAGACAATTTCAAATCTAGATTTGTTTTTAAATTAAAACGACATAATAATTAAAAAAAAACCAACTTGTTCGATATGTCTTTCGTTGATAATTCTTTGGCCCATCAAGTTAATTATATTAACTGTAGATGATTGTAATCTGTAAATTAATATATAATTGAGTTTATATGGATCTATAATTAAATATTTGATTGGTTATAATAATAATTACACGGATTTAAATGAATCAAAGTGAGTTGTAATGAAATCGACAGCATTATCAACTCCTACATATCCAGAATTAAGGACTGATTGAACTACCGTATATCTGTATTCAGGTTCTACTGGTCCATTTGAGGCTGCCATAGCTAAGTAACTTAGAAAATAATATATATATATATATATATATATATATATATATATATATATATATATATATATATATATATATATTGAAATAAATAAAGGAAAAAATTGAATAAATTTATTTACTCCTGAAGAATGGAGGCTGTTTCTGAACATGCCAAATTTCTAATAATAAGATTTTTTTCAACAGCTGAATTGGAACTTAGGTATATATTAAAGAAAGAATTCCACATAACCAGAGGAGCTCGTCTCATTCCGGAACAGTAGATTATTGAACGCACGTCAGGATGGAAGGTTATAGCTGTTAAAATCAATAAAAATACGTAAATAATCGAAAGATATTTTTATGAGAATAATAAAGAAAAAAAATTACAAGAATTTTGTAGTAATTGATTAAGTTTGTTATTGGATTCATTCCAGCAATCATCATTTCCGACGTTGCATGCAATATTTGTGATGTAATTTCTTTTCATTTTGTCGACATAACTGTCAGATGGTGAAGTGTCCAATCCTACGGAATCATAGCTTTTTTTGGTGATTTGTCGAATAAATAGCTGAAAATTTAATGGTGATTCGAATTAATCACATTTTTACTTACAGATAGATTTGTAATCTCCTAACATCACAATTCAAATTTATAAATGAAATATTATAAGATTTTAATAGAAAAATAATATTAACTATGTAAATATACTTGCCCTATAATGTTGATAATTTACAGAGCCAGGCATAAAATTATTCCACATATTTAAATTAGAATATATTGTTAACCACGGTAGAAAATCATCATCTTGTTTCAAATGAGATAGTAATTCGAAAGTTATACTCGAAGACTTTAAAAATAATTTCAGTTAAAAAAAAAGATTTCTATATATACAATTATGTTGATAAATTTTTATACCAATTTTAAAGTTCTAGCAAATTCCATGGAATCACTTAAAATTTGTAACCTATTTCTTAAATGAATTCCTCCAAAGTTTTCAGTTTGTAAAGCGCTTGCAATTAAATTCCAATTTTCTTCGTCATACATTATACGATAATATCCTAAAAATATATAAAGTTGTACATTGATAGTGTGTCAATTAAGTTACAAATATATAACTGAGTTTATTATACATAATTTATTTTACACCTGTAACTTGTTTATTCAATATGTACCAAGTATCGTCAGTTAAATCCATAGAAATTGAATGAATTTCTCCAAATGGTCGCATCCAATCTTGTGGAGAAGTATCTTGAAAATCTATATTTCTAGAAGTCACCCAATTAATAGGTATCCACCATGTTTCGCTTGAGCTCAAACTTGGACTTTCATAATATCTCTCCTAATTTTATGAATTGAGATAATTATTAATTTAATATTAAATATGGTTTTAAAAATAAGTATTCATGCGTACTTGAGTTAATATTAAAGTATGATTATCACTAGATTTTACAGCCTTAATAAGTGGAAATCCAGCTTGTGTTGACCAAGATCCAAATACATCTTGCACTGTTACACCGCTTGGAAATACTGGTGAGTTTCCAACTGCTTGTTGTAAACCTTCAAATAGAATTTGTGGTCTACCAAGACCTAAAGGACTATGAAAAAAATGACAAATTGTAAATTAAACCAATTTCTTAATAATTCTTAATATAAAGTTTAAAAATACTATTTTAACTACTAATCAAAATACCGACATAGATTTTAAATAGTTTCTTAGACCCTGCTGGAAAATGTTTTCTCCTAATATATGGCTCATCATACGAATCACACTTCCAGCTAAAATATATAATTTAAAATTCTAACATTAATCATTAAAAAGATAATGTTAATATATAAATTAATATACATTTTTCATATGCAATAGTATTGAAATTGTTATCAATTTCATCTGGTGATGCAACTGATGTCGTCATAGGATTTGAATATGGTTGTGAATCATATGACATTGCATAAAAAAGTACATCAGGTAAATACTGATCCATCAATCTCCATTCTGGTGCATACTACAAATTAAAATTAATAAAAATAATCTTATATATTCTTGACTTTATAGTTTTTAAGCGTTTAAATCTTACACTATTGGTAGCAACAAACTCAAAATATGTTGCGAATCCTTCGCTTAACCATAAATAATCCCACCAAGCAGGACTAACTTCGTTTCCAAACCACATATGTCCATTTTCATGGTTTATAATTGTAGCTATAAATTGAAGCCCTCTAGTAGTTTGTTCATCAGGTTGATACAATAAATACTGATCCCTAAAATGAATAATCAAAAATATAGTTAAATAAAATTTAAAATATTTGGAATATATAAATACACCATAATACACCTATAAATAATAATTCCCCAATTTTCCATGGCTCCGAACGACAAAGCAGGAACACCAACATTATCCAACTTACTAAAGGCATAAGTAACGTTTGTGAATTCTTCTAGGAATTTCATACTATTTTGTGAGTTTTCCAAGCCAAAATTCATATATTGTTCGGTACCTGGCTTAGCAAAAACTCTTACTTTTTTAGGAAATATCAGATTTCCTTGATCAAAATTGGATATGTAGGTAAAATCAGACACAACAAACGCGATCAAATAAGAAGACATTTTGACACTTCTCTCAAAAGCAAACAGCGATAATCTATTCTTCTTCTGAGGTCTAAAAGAATATTAATACATCATATCTTTTATGGGAAATGTTATATCGAATGTAAATATTATGGTTGAGCTTAGGTTTCTTAATTCTAATAATTGAATTATCTAATATATAGTTAATAAATCTTTGTTAAAAATTGAAATGTCGCAACAAATTTAGTTTTTTCATTATTAATTTCGTTTCTTTAATGCTATTAACATATTTTCAATATATAATATAACAATTGTTATATAATTTTCAATATCAATCAAAATAATCAACATTAAACCATCCATCACTTAGAGCAAAAGAGATAAATTCAGTGATATTTTCATATTCGTTTTAATTGAATTTTATCTCATCAACACTATTAATTTAATTTGTTTACATTTTGTTGAATTTATTTAAATTCACTTACAGGGTTGTTGCATTCATCACATCGGTATTCGATATTGCAAAATATCCATCAGGTACGTAAATATTTAATTGAAATGTTGCCTTCATACCAGGTTCATCGTAACATGGAAAAGCATTTCTGGCAAAAACGGATTCAAATTGAGTCGTAGCTAAATATCTGAAAAAAAATAGAATTTTAGATAAATCTAGATATTGGTTAAAACATTAAATAAATATATCATATATTACCTGTCATTATTGTTGTCATCCTTGTATGAACTTAAATAAATTCCATCCACAAATCTACCATAAATGCCATAAAATTTCATATTCACCACATATGATGTGTCCACAATAAGATCTTCTGTTAGTCCAATAGTCAAAAAATTCGTATCTCCTCCAGATAAAGAATAATTGGCATAAATATTTGTTTCATTAGCCGCTGAAGATACGACCTCAATACTAGTTATATTTTTTGGATTGGAATGCATTACAATTTGTCTGGTAGTAGTTTTTGCCCAGATCAAGATGCTAATTTCTCCGTAGAACGACTCTTGCATATCAGGATCTATGTTTAATATAACAGTATAATCCGATGGTGTCGTTTCACTAGGAAGTCTGTAAACGCTTGGGTCCGCTCTCATTTTTGGCAAAATCTTCAAGTTATCCTCATTATCTGGTCTATATGGTCTAAACGACTCTACATTTAAGACTGAGATGGTTAAAACCATCAAAATTATCGACTTTATCATGTCTAAAAATATGATAATTATAAAGTTAAAAAAAATATTTGAATTAAAAAAAAATAGGATAGATCTATTTCGTTACCAATTCTAATGGATATTAATAATTAATACAATTTTTATGACTTTCTTAGTTGAAAGATGTAGTTAAAATGATAAAAGTTATCTATATAATATATTTCTGAATGATAATTATGTAATCATATTTTTCGTATATATCTATAATCAGTAGCGTTACTAGGATAATAATTACTCATGTTGCATTATTCTAATTCCCTATTACTATTTTTAAACACGAGATTTGTATTTTATTTTTTAATACATCGAACAATTTTAATTTCAATAGCATTAATTTTTTTTTATTGACAAATTAAAAAAAACTATTTCTTTAAAATTTTATAATTTACTACTATAAAATGAGTAATCCGATAATCTTCTTTACTAAATGATTATATTGTTATTTTATTTTAAACCAAAATAAAAATAATATCTCATTTTCTTATAAGAAACGCCTGTAAAATTTTTCTTTTAAAATTTATCTGAATTTTGGAAATATATCACAAAGTTATACTAAATATTGGAATATTTTTAGTCTAATTATTAATTAAACATTATTGATAATTATTATATTTTAATATTAAGTCCAGTTTCACATAGAATTAGAAAGTTTTTATCTCTAAAAATAAAAAAAAACTAATTATCTGAAGAATTAAATCTTTATTAACAAAATAAATTTATTTAATATTACAATACAATTTATTAATATAAAATATTTTTGTAAAATTTAAATGTTTTTAATTAATTTTTATACATAATCTGATTTCCTGATATTTTGCTATTTGGTTGAACGTTTTCAGCCAACCATGGATCAAGATCGACCAGAACTGCATCCAACCAATTTCTATTACTTCTTATATTATTCAAAGCGTAGACAATTGTGAGTCTTTCTTGAGCGTTAAAATTTGGAAAAGTCTGATAAAAGTTCTGGAACTGCGATGAAAATAAATAAATAAAAAAAGATTAACACTCTAGAAAATTAATAGATTTTTCTAATAATATATTTAAGCTTACTTTATCGATATTCTCGTTAGAGATAATTCTTTCGCCTAACAAATTTATAATGTTTACAGTTGACGATTGCATGCTGTGAATGTAAATTATTATTATATTAATATATAATAATGATTTTTATAAAAAATATTTTGTGAATTATAATAATTTTTACCTAGCTTTGATTGCATCAAAATTGTTGACAACAAAATCAACTGCATTATTAACACCTATATAACCGGAATTTAGAACTGATTGTATTACAGTATATCTGTGGGTATTTTCTAAATATCCATCTGCTATTGTCATTGCTAAGTAACTAAAAATTAAAAATAAATTTATATAATATTATATTTTAATAATAAACAAAAGATAAATTAAAAATATGCATGTAATATGTACTTTTGAAGTATAGTGCTATTTTCAGAGCAGGCTAAATTTCTAATTATAAGTGTTTTTTCAGTACTTGAATTGGAATTTAAATATCTATCGTAGAAGGAATTCCATAAATTGTCCGATGCTCGTCTAATTCCTGAACAATATACGATTGTTCTCACATCAGGATGGAATGTAATAGCTATTGAAATATTTAATCAAATATATATATATATATATATATATATATATATATTAATATTATTTTTTATATGAAAAAATAAAAGTATAAAAAGCATCTTACAAGAATTTTGCGATAATTGATTGAGTTTATTATTGGAATCGCGTAAACAATCTTCATTTCCGGCATTACAAGCAATATTTGTGATGTAATTTCTCTTCATTTTAGCCACATAGGCGTCAGATGTTGAAGTATCTAAGCCTACTGAGTCATAACTTTTTTTCGAAATTTGTCGTATAAATTCCTAAAAAAATAGTTTAAATTTAATTTTCAATTTGATATTGTCAGATATATTATAAAACTATTTTTCATTTTATATTAAATTATTTAAATAATTTTTTACTCTGTATAATTGATAATTTTCGGCTCCAGGCATAAGACTACTCCACATATTTATATTACTATATATAGTTAACCATGGAAGATAATCATCATCATCTCGCAAATGTGATAAAACATCGAACGCTATATTAGGAGACTAATATATAATAAATAAATTATTAAAAATATACACATTTATACAATAAACAAATTTTAAATATGAATTTCATAAAATATATGCTAACGATTCTTAAAGTCCTCGAGAATTCCATGAGATCATTTAAAATTTGTAACCTATTTCCCAGATGAATTCCTCCAAAATTCGCTGTCTTCAAAGCATTTGCAATCAGATTCCAATTTTGTTCGTCGTACATTATTCTATAATATCCTTTATAATATAAAATAAAAACAATAAGATCAAACAAATTAACTTTTAATTGATAACACATGATCTAGTTCTATAATATAATATACCTGTGGCTTTCTTATTTAAAATGTACCAAGTATTGTTTGTTAAATCCAATGGAATTTCATGAATATCTTCGAATGGTCGAAGCCAATCTTGAGGAGAGGTGTCTTCGAAATCCACACTTCTAGACGTAACCCAATTAATAGGTACCCACCATGATTGGTTTGAACTCAAACTTGGACTCTCATAATATCTTTCCTGATTAAATAAATTTTAGTAGTATCAAATAGTACTAAATATGCTAAGAATTTATATTTATACCTGAGTTAATGTTAAAGTACGACTATCACTAGATTTTATAGCTCTGATTAGTGGAAATCCTGCTTGTGTCGACCAAGATCCGAATACATCGTGAACTGTTATACCACTTGGAAATATTGGTGCAGATCCAACTGCTTGTTGTAAACCATCGAATAAAATTTCTGGTCTTCCAACACCCAAAGGACTAAAAATATATATAATTAAATTATAAGATAATTTTAGAATTATTTTTTAAAAGAAACTCACATTGATTTTAAATAATTACTAAGTCCTAATTGGAAACGTTCTGCTCCTAAGATGTGTTGCATCATACGGATCACACTTCCTGCTGAAATTTAAAATATTGTATATATACATTATATTTTACATTTAAATATAGTTTTTAAAATTAAAAAAATACATTTATCGTAAGCGATGCGATTAAAATTAAGTTGAATTTCAAGCGGAGATACAACCGATGAGGACATTGGATTCGAATATGAATGAGCATCGTATGACATAGCACTAAAAACTACATCAGGTAAATATTGATCCATCAATCTCCATTCCGGTGCATACTATAAAAAATAATTAATTTTAATTTTTAATTTGAAATCAATATTTTTTAAATTATTGATAGAAATATTAGATCAATGTTCAAAACTCACTCCGGCCGTAGCAAAGAATTCAAAAAATGTGGCAAATCCTTCACTCAACCATAAATAACCCCACCAAGCGGGACTGACTTCGTTTCCGAACCACATATGTCCATTTTCATGATTTATCACCGTCGCTATGAACTGAAGTTGCCTTGTTGTTTGATCATCAGGTTGATACAATATATATTGTTCTCTAATGTGGACAGAGATTTTGTCTTATTTTTATTTTAAAAATTATCTCAAAATATTAGTATCGCAAATTACCTGTAAGTAACGAGGCCCCAGTTCTCCATAGCCCCAGCTGAAAAGTCTGGAATACCAACGTTGTCAATTTTGCTAAGGGCGTAAGTGACGTTTGTGTATTGTTGAAGGAATTTCATGCTTTCTTGTGAATTTTCTAAACCGAAATCCATGTACTGTTCGGTGCCTGGTTTTGCGAATATTCTAACTTTTTTGGGGAATATTATGTTGCCTTGATCGAAATTAGATATGTATGTGAAATCGGAGACGACAAAGGCAATCAAATATGAAGACATTTTAACTGTTCTCTCAAAAGCGAATAACGATAGTCTATTCTTTTTTGGAGGTCTGAAAGTGAATGAATTTCATTATATATATATATATATATATATATATATATATATATATATATATATATATATATATTTCTTGATATACTATTCGAGATATTTTTTTAATATTATTAAAACAATATTAAAAAAACTATATTGTAATGTATCAATTTTACGAAATGAAATTTAGAAAAATGAGAAATATTTTAGTCATCACAAATTTTTATTCTGAATAATTAAAGACATTTTTTAAATTATTTTAACAATTAACTCGGGTAATATTATTGAATACATTTATCATTGTTTGCTATTTTGTAATCAAATATATCAATGATTTAATCGCCTATGAAGATAATGAAAATCATAACAAGACTAATTAAAATTTAATGATATTAAACATATGTTGTAAATTATTTCTTTATAATAAAGACGTCATTTGTGATTATTACTAGCCTATATTACTTATCATTAATAATCAATATATTATTTCATTAATATTACTTGAAAATAATTTGAGATCCATAAGAACTAGCGATAATAAATATTTTAAATAATTTAATTAAAATATATTGTTTAATGAAAAATTTCTCTTTTTTACTTACAGACTTGTTGCATTCGTCACATCAGTGTTCGATATTGCGAAATATCCATCCGGTGCATAAATATTGATTTGGAATGTTGCCTTTAATCCTGGTTCATCGTAACATGGAAAAGCATCTCTTGCAGCCACGGCTTCAAATTGAGTCGTTGCTAAATATCTAAATTAAAATATATGTATTTTTTTTATGAAATGATAAAATTAAATAAAATATTTTACAATATAATATCAAATTTACCTAACAGTATTATTAACATCCACGTATGAACTCAAATACAGTCCATCTAATAGTCTACCGTATGATCCATAGAATTTAATATTTACTATATAAGATGCATCCACAACAAGATCTTGGGTCAAATCTATGGTTAAAAAACCAGTATCACCTCCGGACAAGGAATAATTAGCGAAAATATCTGTCCCATTAGCCGACAACGGAATGACCTCGATGCTGGTTATATTTTTAGGTTTAGAATGCATTACTATTTGTCTGGTCACTGCTTTAGCCCATGTTACGATGCTCACTTCTCCGTAAAACGATTCTCGCATATTTGGATCTATGTCTAATATAATGGTGTAATCTGATGGTATGCTTTCACCGGGAAGTCTATAAGCACTTGGATCAGCTTTGATCTCCGGCAAAATCCTTTCGGAGCCATCTTCAAGTGGAATCAGTGGTCTTCGTGATTCCACATTTAACACCAAGATGGTTAAAACCATAAAAATGATCAATTTCATTATTGCTAAAAAATATATTATTATAAATATTTAATAGTCACAATAAAAAATTTTATTATAAATTTTAGAAAATTGATTCATTTTTGAATTAAAAATTATATATATATATATATATATATATATATATATATATATATATATATATATA
The DNA here is from genome assembly GCA_024500535.1 of Leptonema lineaticorne. Lineage (NCBI taxonomy): Eukaryota > Metazoa > Arthropoda > Insecta > Trichoptera > Hydropsychidae > Leptonema > Leptonema lineaticorne. The sequence goes on along the minus strand of JANIJI010000030.1, from coordinate 12,547,032 downwards.
TATATATATATATATATCATCAACCTTCTTTATTCACTAGCAAATAAAAATAATATTTATGCCTTTCTTGGTTGACTTATTTGTTGATAATGATGAAAATTATCAATAAAATTAATAATATTTTTTTTTAATTATCTAATATATTTACAAACAGTAGCGTTATTAGGACAGTGATTTCATTTATTATTTTATTAATCTGATTCTCTTATAAAATTAAGAGATGGTACGATTATATATATATATATATATATATATATATATATATATATATATATATATATATATATATATATATATATATATATATATATTAATTATAATTAGTTGAAAAAATTAAAAACAATATAAGTCTTCATCAAAAATAAAAAAATCATTTTTAGTCTATATATAACAGTTTAGCGGTTTGAAACATTTTTTGTGGAAATATATTCTATTTAACAAAAATAAAAAAACTTAAAAATATTTTCACTTACTTTTCAGTACAATGGTTCTTTTCGTAAAACTATGATATAACTTAAAAATGTATCAACGAATCAAATATTCATTATAAAATTCAATATACAAATATTGATATCATATTTTGGGTAATTTTGAGAAAAACAAAAAAAAAATACTATGAAGAATCTCTATAAAAAATTATAATGAAACACGATTTCAGATAATATACGACACACTAAAAAATATAAGTAAATATACTCATAATTATTTTAAACAATCACAGGCAAAGTTCAAAATAATCAAAAAATGGAATTCAATCCAATCGACTACTAGTATTTTGCAATTTTTCATATATAAAAATTCCATTTTTGTTTCTTTTATCTTTTAAGATTTTTGTATCTTTTAAGATTTTTACCTTGACGTTAATAAATAAAATATCAGATATCGTCATTTAAATAGATTTTATAAATCTATTTTTATTAATAAAATAATGAACGCTTTGATAACAAAAACGTATCAATATTTGTCTCATCAAAATATAATATTATAAATATTTATCACAATTTTATAACTTGATCAATTTTTGTTTCATTATTGATATTTAACGATTAACTAACAATTACATCAATTTAACCACCTTTAAATTATTCTTATTTTTTTACTAAAAAAAAATTGGTTCAACAAAAAATGCAAATCTAATAGTCGAATCTATTATTTTAGATTGGACTGAATTCGTTCGGATATATTTATCTAACTACAGATTTTTTTTAATATAAAAAAAATATTACTTTTGAAAATTAAAACTTTTATTAAAAATATACAATTGATATAATTAATTTCATTGCAATACATGTATAGTACATTATAATTAATATTTATACATAAACTGTATTCCTGATGTTCTATTGTTTGGAATAACATTTTGGTATAACCATGGATCTAGATCAACCAAAATGGTATCCAACCAATTTCTATTATTTCTTATTGTGTTCAAAGCATTGTCAACAGCACTTCTTTCTTGACTGCTGAAATTCGGGAATGTTTGAGAGAAATTCTGGAACTAAAAATACAAAGAAAATATATTAATATTCAAACAAATATATTTTATCCTATAATACGAGACATACTTTATTGATATCGTCGCTGGTAATAATTCTTTGACCCAACAAATTTATTATGTTCACAGTGGAAGTTTGCATGCTATAAATATATATATATATATATATATATACATATTATATCAATATAAAATTTTTTTTTTTTAAGATAAATTATTTTAATTAAAATTATTTTTACCTAGCTTTAATTGCGGCAAAATTATTAACGACGAAATCTACAGCATTATTAACCCCGATATAACCGGAATTTAGAACCGATTGAATTACCGTATATCTGTATGCAGTTTCTAAACTTCCGTTTGCAATTGTCATTGTTAAATAGCTGAAAAAAAATAAAAATATGAAATTTTATTATAATATTAATATTATAAAACAAACATTGATATAACATTGTGATCAAAAAGTAAGGTGAATTTGTTTATAAAATGTAAATTCTTTATTTATTTTTCCAAATCAATTTCATCCCCATCAGATAAAACGCACTTTTGCCAACATTTTTTCCCGTCCCCGAAACAGTCGGAATAGTCTATTTCCGGTATAGCATTCAAGATCTTTTTCGATACGGTTTTTATCTCCTCAATCGTCTCAAAACGGCGTCTCTGCATTTTACCTTTTAAGTTTGCTAAATAGCCAGAAGTCACACGGAGCCAAATCAGGCGAATACGGTGGTTGTGGAACGATATGAGTCGAGTTTTTGATAAAAAAAGTCGCAAAGAACCAATACAGTATGACATGGTGCATTTTCGTGATGATGGAACCAAGAGTTTTAAAAACACATATAACTCGGAGATAATTAAACCTTTTGACAAATATATGCTTGGCAAATATTATAGACAGTTCTACCAACCTAGGAAAAAAATTTACAATTTACGTGCCTTCCTATGGCCCGGGAATTTTAAATGACAATTTCACCTCACTTTTTGATCACAGTAGTAAAACACTGAGTGATTTATATACTTTTGAAGAATAGTGCCGTTTTCAGAGCAAGCTAAATTTCTGATGATAAGCGATTTTTCAGTATTTGAATTGGAATTTAAATATTTATCGTAGAAGAAATTCCATAAGTCAACGGAGGCTCTTCTAAATCCGGAACAATATGTTATGGAACGCACATCCGGATGGAATGTGATAGCTGTTATAACATTTCACAAAAAATGCATTATATCAATAATGTCTTTTTTTCTATAAAAATGTATAAAATTTAGAAATGCATCTTACAGGAATTTTGCGATAATTGATTGAGTTTATTGTTGGAATCGCGTAAACAATCATCGTTTCCAATATTGCATGCAATGTTTGTGATGTAATTTCTCTTCATTTTCGCCACATAGCCGTCAGATGTTGAAGTGTCTAAACCTACTGAGTCATAACTTTTTTTAGTAATTTGTCGGATAAATTCCTAAAAATTATATCATTATTACATATTACCAATATTTATTCTCATCATGATTTTATAGCCTCATTTAAAATTTAGAAATATTAATTAAAAAATATATATAAAAATTTCCTTACTCTGTATAAATGATAATTTTGTGCTCCAGGCATAAGATTATTCCACATGTTAATATTGGAATATAAAGTTAACCACGGAAGATAATCATTATCATCTCGCAAATGTGATAACACGTCAAATGTTATACTTGGAGACTATATATAAGAAAATATTAATAATCGAAAGAATAAATAATTTTATATTTAATTTATTATTTTTTTTTAAATTAAATATGATATGTACTTACAATTCTCAAAGTTCTGACGAATTCCATTAAATCGCTTAAAATTTGTAACCTGTTTCGTAGATGAATACCTCCAAAATTGTCTGTTTTCAAAGCATTTGCAATCAAATTCCAATTTTGTTCATCGTACATTATTCGATAATATCCTATAAATAATAAATATAAAGATCAGTTAAAAATAATAATTGTTAAACATTATTCAGTTTTATAATATACCTGTAGCTTGTTTATTCAAAATATACCAAGTATTGTTTGTCAAATCCAATGGAATTTGATGAATGTCACCAAATGGTCTCAACCAATCTTGAGGAGAAGTATCTTGGAAATCTACATTTCTAGAGGTAACCCAGTTAATTGGCACCCACCATGTTTCACTTGAGCTCAAACTTGGACTCTCATAATATCTTTCCTGATTAAATAAATTTTAGTAGTACCAAATAGTACCAAATATACTAAAAATTTATATTTATACCTGAGTTAATGTTAAAGTACGACTATCACTAGATTTTATAGCTCTGATTAGTGGAAATCCTGCTTGTGTCGACCAAAATCCGAATACATCGTGAACTGTTATACCACTTGGAAATATTGGTGCAGATCCAACTGCTTGTTGTAAACCTTCGAATAAAATTTCTGGTCTTCCAACACCCAAAGGACTAAAGAAATTTAATAATATGGTAACATATCCAAAATTATATAATATACAATATTCTTAACTGTGTAATAATGATTTTAAATTTATTTGTAAATAATGATAATACTCACATTGATTTCAAATAATTCCTAAGACCTTGTTGGAAACGTTCTGCTCCTAAAACGTGTTGCATCATACGGATCACACTTCCGGCTAAAATGTATTATAATCATAGATCAAACATATTACTATAGTATATTATTTTTTAAAATTGAAAAATACATTTGTCGTAAGCGATGCGATTGAAATTATTATCAATTTCACTTGGAGATGCAACAGATGATGACATTGGATTAGAATACGATTGTGAGTCGTACGCCATCGCACTAAATACTACATCAGGCAGATATTGGTCCATCAATCTCCATTCAGGTTCATACTTTAAGATATTAATAAATATAATTATATATGAAATTAAATATTATTATCATATATTATATATTAATTACCCCATCTGTAGCAAAGAATTCAAAGAATGTGGCAAATCCTTCACTCAACCATAAATAACCCCACCAAGCAGGACTAACTTCATTTCCAAACCACATGTGTCCGTTTTCATGGTTTATAATGGTAGCTATAAACTGAAGTTCTCTTGTTGTTTGTTCATCGGGACGATATAATATATATTGTTCTCTAATATAAATAAATAATTAATTAATTTTTACGTATATCGACTGGAATAATATCAAAATAATTAGCATCACAAGGTTACCGGTATGTGACGAGACCCCAGTTCTCCATAGCACCAGCTGAAAAGTCCGGAATACCAACGTTGTCAATTTTACTAAGAGCATAAGTGACGTTTGTGTATTGTTGAATGAATCTCATGCTGTCTTGTGAATTTTCTAAACCGAAATCCATGTACTGTTCGGTGCCTGGTTTTGCGAATACTCTAACTTTTTTGGGGAATATTATGTTGCCTTGATCGAAATTAGATATGTATGTAAAATCGGAGACGACAAAGGCAACCAAATATGAAGACATTCTAACGGTTCTTTCGAAAGCAAACAACGACAATCTGTTCTTTCTTCGAGGTCTGAAAATAAAGCGGTTTCATATTTTTTTTTCACAAATTCGATAACCTGATTAAGAATAATAATATCCTAAATTTTCAAAAAAAAATAATGGAGAATGATTAATCATTATCACATTTTACGAATATTTTCAAACCCGCATTAAATAATACAAGGCAACGTAATAATTAACTTTAATTTCAAAATATTTAGTTCAATACGTTTAAATTTATATAATTTCAATAATTCGCAATATTTAATATGAATTTTTCAACATATTTTTGAAGTAAAAATATTTCTAGCTGTATTTTTAATCTATTTCTGCCAAATAAAAAAAATAAATTATTTAATTAACTGAAAAAATCTAAAATTATTATTTATATTTCATAGACATAATCTAAAAATATTAATATACTTTTAAACTGATAAAAATGCTGACATACTTTAAAATAAAAATTAAAAATCATTGACCCGGATTATAGATAATTTAAAGATTTTCAATGTTAATTATATAATCTTGGTATAACATTTAATCCTATTTCATCACAATTCTACAATTTTTCAATGTCAATTTTTAAACGCAATTGATTGAAACAATCGATATGTGATAAAATTTTGAAAATTTCCAAAATTCGTCGATTAACGTTTTTAAAAGCTGATAAATTTTATGGTTTTTTCCAAAAGATAAGACGATAATTAATATTAAATATAATATAGTCTGAATGCCGTATTGATTTATTAAAAAAATACTCACAGAGTTGTTGCATTCGTCACATCGGTGTTCGATATTGCGAAATATCCATCAGCTGCATAAATATTAACTTGAAATGTTGCCTTTAATCCTGGTTCATCGTAACATGGAAATGCGTCTCTTGCAGCCACTGGTTCAAATTGAGTTGTAGCTAAATATCTAAATTAATAATAAAAAATAATATTGAGATGGTAAAGACATAAAATGACGTTTAAATCTGAATTACCTGACAGTATTATTGACATCAACGTATGAACTCAAATATAGTCCATCCAAGAATCTACCATATATACCGTAGAATTTGATATTTACTATATAAGATGCATCTACAACAAGATTTTGGGTCAAATCAATGGTCAAAAAACCAGTATCTCCACCGGATAAGGAATAATTAGCAAAAATATTTGTTCCATTAGTAGACAATGGTATAACTTCGATGCTGGTTATATTTTTAGGATTAGAATGCATTACAATTTGATTGGTAGCAGTTTTAGCCCAGGTTACAATGCTTACTTCGCCATAGAACGATTCTTGCATATCGGGATCGATGTCTAATGTAATTGTGTAATCTGATGGTATGCTTTCGCCGGGAAGTCTATAAACACTTGGATCAGCTTTGACCTTTGGCAAGATCTTCGCGGAGCCATCTTCTAATGGCATCAGTGGTTTGCGTGATTCCACGCTTAATGTCATGATGGTTAAAACCATCAAAATCATCAACTTCATCATGTCTGCAAAATTACATTTCTTTATTATATGAACGTTAATAAATAAAAGACAATCATAAAGTTTACCTTTTCTATATTAGAGCAATATAGAGAAGGTATTTTTTTCTAAATTATCATGTATATATTACTAAGATCAAAAAGTTAGCAGAAATTATCATTTAAAGCTACCGATCATTAGGAAAGCAGATAAATTGTATTTTTTTTCTAAATTAGTAGGACTGTCTATAACATTTGCCAAGCGTCTGTTTGTCAAAAGGTTTAATTATCTCTGAGTTACACGTGCTTTTATAACTCTTGGTTCCTTCATCATGATAATGCACCATGTTATACTGTATTGGTTCTTTGCAACTTTTTTGCCAAAAACTCGACTCATATCGTTCCGCAACCACCGTATTTGCCCGATTTAGCTCCGTGCGACTTCTAGGGCTATTTAGCAAATTCAAAAGACCAATGCAGAGATGCCGTTTTGACACGATTGAATAGATAAAAACCGAATCGAAGTAGGTCTTGAAGGTTATCCCGGAAAAAGACTATTCCGACTGTTTCGAGGACTGAAAAAAGCGTTGGCAAAAATGCGTTTTATCGGACGGGGATTACTTTGAAGGGGATGAAATTTTATAAACAAATTCACCTTACTTTTTGATCACGGTGTTATACATACATATATATATATATATATATATATATATATATATATATATATATATATATATATATATATATATATATATATATATATATATATATATATATATATATATATATATATATATATATATATATATATATATATATGGAGAAAGAGAGAGATTTTATACTTACTTTCAGATACAATTAGTTCATATACAACTTTAATGATCCTCTTTGGGTAACAGGTAAAGTTATAATGCCACAAAGAACGATTTAATTAAATAATATATAATAATTTAAAAGTTACATTATCACTCTACTGATATGAAACAATTAAATCCGGTCTTAATATATTATCCGATTGATCTAGTTTTTTATTATTCATTAATGATAATAATGATACTTAATCAAGTATTTTGTTTCTAGTATTATAATTTGAAGACATATTAAATTGTCAAAAATGTCTAACGAGAGAGTTTAGGATATTAAAAATAATAAAAATGAACACGATTACAAAAATTATATTATTTTTTTTTATATGTGAAAATATCACAGCAATTTAAGCACGTTTTTTATGAATAATTTACATAGTTTATAATTAACAAATTAAAATTATAATTATCTTTAAATCAAATAATAATAATATATAATTTGGTATAAAGTAGAAAAAAAAATTAATTGACATCATTGAAAATTTATATATTTTTATAATATTATTTAAAATATATATTTTAATTATTTTAAATATATTTATCAAAAATATTTCAGTCATTACAAATATATATAATGCATGTCTAGATCATATAGATATTATAATATATTAGAACAATTGAAAAAAAAAACATATATCTTTCACGTATTAACTATCAATAAATCGTGTTTTAATTCATTTCACACAATCGTTATTTTAAAAATAAAACTTGCAAAAAAAAAAACATAGATTATATCTGAAATAGAATAACGATGGATAATTTTATCTAAAATTCATAATTAACGCTAGTATTAATGATAGGAATAGTATATTTTTAGATATTCTATCCAAATATCCGAAACTATAGGCGTTTTCTTCAATCCATGCGTCGATATCAGCCATTGTATTATCGATCCATTCTATCTTTTCTTCAATGATTGGATAATATTTTTCTATTATTTCTTTTTCATCTTTTGTCGTTTCGTTATGTGCCGCTATAGCTTTCAGCTGAAAATAATGAATATTTTCAATATAAAAAAATAGCTTATTAAACATTTTTATTATATATATATATATATATATATATATATATATATATATATATATATAATACCTTATATAAATTTTCCAATGTGACTACTCTTTTTCCAATTTCATTCAACACTTCGTCTAAATTAGAACTGAAAACGTATTATAAAATATATATTAGAATTAATTGATTTTTATTTTTATAATCATTTTTTCACATACTTATTTTGATATAGAGTTATATTATTATATATGCGATCTAACACCATATTTAAACCGTCATGACTTCCGATAACCGTCGATTTAACCATAATATTTTTATACATTTTATAAATTTTATTTGTCTCTTCGACTTTTGATATGTAGCTGGAAAAAAAATATACGCAATCAATGTGACTATAAAAACGATTCGATTTTAACGAACCATATAGAAATTTGACGATTAAATATTAGTAACTATATTTTTTTTGTGATATCTAAAAATTGTACATACAATTCTAAATTTTCCATATTATTCGTGTAACCCATATAAGTTATCAACATTTGTTTTTCTTCGTCTGATGTATATTGAAAATCAAATCGATCCCATAAACGTTTCCACTGATCAACAGATGCACTTCTTACTCCGTAACGATACATCAATTCTCTAAGATCCGGATGTAAATTGTCAACTGAAAATATTAAATTATGATTATTTTTTTAATGTCAAATGGGAGCGGAAAGTGAAATAGATTACCTGTCTTATTGAAAAATTCCTCAGATCTTAAGTTTACGTCTGCTAAACATTTTGGATTATCAGAGCCGCAAGCTAAATCAACCATTATAATTCTGTGCATTCTCGTTATAGAATTATCATTATCAATAACGTCCATTCCTAATTGTTCGTATGCTTTGCTCGTTATTTTCGATATAAAATACTAAAAATTAATACAAAAAAATATTTAAAATAATATAATATATTTTTATAATTAATCAAAAAAATAATAATAATTTACCTGATATGAAGAATAATTTCTTGATGCAGCCATATATTGATTTAAATGTGTAATACCAATATTGGCTACATACCATGGTATATAATCGGTTTCATCGCGTAAATAATGCATTATGTCTAAAGACGAATTGTAACTCTAAAAAAAAATTCTTTTATATTAATCGAATATTTTATAATATTATTTTTTTTCTTGTAAATATTCACCATATGTAAATATTTAGCAAAGAATAGTGAATCGTCCAAAAGTTGTGCTCGATTTAATAAATGTATACCGCCGAAATTTTTCGATCTCAACGATGAACTCAATAATTTCCAATCACTTTCTTCGTACATAACTCTGTAATAGCCTTAAAAAATATATAAAATATATTATAATAGAAAAATTTATTGATATTATAATTTTGAATTATTATAATAAATTAAACTAATAGATAACACTGTGATCAAAAAGTAAGGTGAATTTGTTTTTTAAAAAAAGTTCTTTATTTATTCTTCCAAATCAATTTCAACCCTTTCAAAGTAACCCCTTCAAGGAAAAAAATACAATTTACCTGCTTTCTTAATGTTCGGGAGTTTTAAATGACAATTTCACACTACTTTTTGATCACAGTAGTATAACGATTACCTGTTTGTTGTTTATTTATTAAGAACCATGTATTGTCGTCTACCCAAAATGGTAGCTCTAAAACATCTTGATTCGGTTTGAACCAAACTTGTGTAAGTGTAGATAGAAAATCAATCCTTTGAGCGGTTGTCCAAGTTATCGGAATCCACCATTTTTCATCTGTTTCGATTGAATTATTTTGATGAAGTCGTTTCTTAAAAGTAAAACATTCAATTCTCGTATGAAATAGATATATAAATAATGTAAAGAGTTTGAATTTTAGAAGTTAAAAAGTACCTGTCTCAATTCTATGATTTGTTTTTCTCTATTTTTAACCGGAAAAACTACAGGCACACCCTTCTGATCTACCCATGTACTGAAAATATCGGTGATTGTCACACCAGCCTCTAATATATTTTGACTTGCGGCTATTTTATCTAGTTCATCGAATAAATTTTTAGGTTCAACATTGCCAAATTGACTGCAAAAAATGTATATAACAATTAAATGAATAAATTTTATAAATTTATATAACTTGAAATCTATTATACTTTGTCTCTAAATATTTGAGCAGACCAGTTTCGAAATTATTTTCCACCATAATATGAATCATCATCCGTATAACACTAGCGGCTATAAAAAACAATGATTTTGTTTTAATATTAAATCATTTTTTTATGATATTTGATTTAATTTTAATCACCTTTTTGATATGCGATCAGATTGAAATTGTTCATGGCATCATCGGAAGTTATAACAGTGCTCGACATTGGATTAGTGTCTTCGCTCGAATCAAAAATCATTGCTCTGTGATAATTTCTAATTGTGAACTGATCTAAGATTCTGAACTGTGGCTGAAGCTAAACGATAAGAATTAAAAATTAAATCATTTGAAATTATGATAAATGTAGAATATGATAAAAATCAAATTTAATACCTTTTCAACTATGTAAGATTCAAAATATGTAGCGAAACCTTCACTGAGCCAAGCATAACTCCACCATTTTGGTGAAAGAAGATTTCCAAACCACATATGAGCAATTTCATGAGCAACAGTTACAACAAGTGCTTGAAAATCTTCTGGAGACGTATCTTTTTTATTGTAAATTATTCTACTGTCTCTATTAAAATGTATATATATATATATATATATATATATATATATATATATATATATATATATATATATTATTCATTAAAACTGTGAATCGTAATAATTTAAAAATATTTAATATTGAAACACATTTAATTACTTGTACATGATAAGTCCCCAATTTTCCATTCCGTTAAAATACATGTCATATATTGCAGCATGATCCATTTTACTTAGCATATATGGTATACCGGTGAATTCTTCCATTAATTTTGCTGCTCTTTGTCCATATTCCATGGAAAAATCCATATCATCACACGACATACCTCTGGCCCAAATTCTAAATTTTCTATTATATATTTGCTCCGATTGTTCCATATTAGATTTATATGTGAAATTCGATACTAAAATAGCGACCAAATATGAACTCATATCGACTGTTTTATTGAATACCGTTAATTGTTTAGCACCACTTATATTAGGATTTTCTCTGTAACAATTTATATATTTAGTTATATTTTATAATAATAATTTTAACGATTTAATTTTCGTTATATTACGGTGGTATAATTTCGATTATTTCTTCGTTTGACACAACGTGAAATTTTGTAGGCGTATAAATATTTAGCTGAAAACTTGATCTGAAATATGGTTCGTCGAAACATGGAAAAACGGTTCTGGCGCTCGACGGAGCCATTTGTGATGCAATCAAGAATCTGAAAAAGAATAAATTAAATATTTTAAGATGTGTACGAGTTTTAAAATTTAGCATAGAGCTGACGACTCGACTTGATGAAAATAAATCGGCGCTAAAAAATGTATAATTTATACGTTTTAGACGCATATAAATATTAAAATATTTCATCATGGATAATTTGATACTAGTTTTTGTGTGAAAAAAAAAATATTTTATGATACATAAATATTTACGACATATTTTATTTGCATCATATATTATTTTTATTAATGGAATTTAAATTTGGAAATTTGGACGTCTTTAGATAAAATTTGCGACAAATTTTAACATTTTATAGCTGTGAAAATATTTATTTTTCCTCACTTGGAAAATTATTCTGTATTTAGAAAATTTTTCCATAGATGTCTCTCAATTTATTATGTTTATTTTTTTATCGTGTTTAATTACAAATTTATATATATAGTTTGAAAAAATATAAACTTCATATTTCATATTTATAATGAAAATAAATTAAAATATCATTTTATAACTATTTTATCTATGTTTCAAAATAGTAAATATCTCTAAAAAAATTATATTATTAATTAAAAAACCAGTTTTAAATAATTTAATAAATACTCCTATATATTTTTAAATATTTATCAAAATAAATTTTACAATATTGATAAAAAAAAAAACTTAAAATTTATTATAAAATCAGTCAGATCTAATAAACTCGTATAATCAGGTTCGATTATTGTATATAATTATCGATTAATTTTTTTTACGTTTTTAAATATAAATTTGAATTTTAATATAAAATGAAATAAACGAATAATACTTAAAATATTCATCGTAATATTCGGCTTTGTACAATCCACCAGTTTTGGTTCCATATTCTGAATCATATTTAATATTGACCTCCAACACATCACCGGGTTGCGGATGACCCGTTACGTAAATAGTAAAAAAATCCAAACTATCCTTGGATATCGCATAGTTTTTCACTAAATTTCCTTGATTTTTTTGACCCTTTTTGAAAGCGGTGACACTTTTGATTGTTCTCACTTTTGAATGCAACGTCAAATAGTCTGTCGCGTTCAACACTTCCACGTCTATCGTGACTTCACCGGTAAATATTCCCGTTTTATCGTCGGGATTGATGTCTAAAAATATTTTATAAAATCTCGGCGAAACAAATGTCGGTAGACGATACGATTCTGTTTCATCGTTGTTGCTCCTTAAAACTCTGTGTAGTTCGTGCGATTCAAATCCAGATATTAAGATTAAAAAACATACTGTTTTAACGAGCAACATATTTTGTCTACGTTAAATGACTAAATACTATCTAGATGATGTATAATTTTATATATATATATATATATAAATGTTCATCACATATATAAACAATATAATCTTTATAGATAACAAAGACAAAGAACTCGATTTTATAAATCAGTGATATTAAAACTTGTATAATATTCTGTTGCAGTCAACATTCTTCCAACATTTTCTTAATAAAAATGGGGGACACGTTGAGATTTTACAATTGTAAAGAAAAGATCGTCGAAACTCTGACAACTCTCAAAAAAAAAGTTCTCCACTTTGAGATCGAGTCTCAAAAAAGGGCCTCGGTCAAAAATAAAAAAAAATAAATCATTTTTGTCGATTTAGAAATTTTTAAAAAATCTGTCTAATACAAAAAATTTACAATAAAAGAACATAAAGGAGGACAGAAGAATTTTCTTTTATAAGGAGGACGATTGATTATCTTAAAATAACTAATTTATAAACATATAGTTTTAAAGATTTTATTTGTATTGTAAAATATTTAAATATTTCAGATTTTTTATTTCATACATTTCTTACCAACAATGAAACAGTACAAACGATTGTAAAATATATTATGATGTAAATTTGTGTCACTGCAATATTTTTTATTATAAAAAAGAAAATATTATACAACCAGAATATACAAAAAATATTTTTACAATTAATAATCTATCAGTTTTCGTTCTAAATTCAAATTTTAAAAATTCATTCCGGTATTAAAATTGTTTTGAACCAAAAACTGTTTATTTGAATCAAGATAAATATTAAATGTATAAAATATTTTACATTTTTTTCTTGTAACATACTAAATGATTCCGATAAATCTGTGTTTATTTATCATAATAATAATAATAATAAATTATGTAAAATAAAATAAATTTTATTTTATTAGACTTTAATTTTTAATTAGACTTTAATTTTAATTTTTTTTTAACTATAGAATAATTAAATATTAATTGAATTGAGTTATCAGTTCTACGTTCTAAAATAAATGGATGTGTCTATTATTACAGAAAAATAATAAAATTTTATATTTTATATAACATATTTGAGTGATAAAAAATTAATAACATATAAGAAAAATTGAAAAAAAAATTCAATTATAAAAAAAAATTGTAAAGTCAAAACGGGAAAAATGAGACGTTTCCTAATTAATTAACGCGGAAAACTCGCTCAACGCCGAATATCCGCATCCGGAAAAGTTTTTCCGAAATCGAAAATCGACGGTCACCAGCCACGGAAAAACCGTCGTAAAATCAATTAGTATAATGGTTCAATAGTGTAACTTTAATATATAATGAAAAGCAAGACGTTTGTTTGACCCGCGTTTCATTTTGACTCATTCGTCGCGATCATTTATCTTCAACAGGCGAAGGCTTTAAGGCCACTTTGGCAAGTTTACTCTATTTTATTATTATTATTATTATTATTATTATTCGACGACCGACTCACGCTTATATGTCTCGTGATAGAATTGAAAAGTTGAACAAAAAAAAAAGAAAACTGTATTCTTCGAAGCGCTTTTCTTTTTAACGTGGTGGCGAATTTTTTTTATTTTTAAAAAGATTTTTTTTTTTGGATAACGGTGTAAAAGTTGGATTTTTCTCATACCATTGGAGTCCGTTCGCCCCTTCTTTATTTGTTAAATAAAGCCTTGATGCGAGAAAGCATTAGCGGCACGAGCAATCGTGTGTCCTTAGTTTTCAGTATGAAATGCGAAAAAAAATTTTTTTTTTTTTTTTTGGAAAAAAAATGCGGACACACAAATTTTATTTTATTTTATTTTCACTTTGAAAATGCGAAACGAATAAAGCCGCATCGAAAAAAAAACGCTGTTTGAATAGGCGATCGAATGAACTTTTCGTCGAAGAGCTTTTCGTATAGGTTGTATTGTAATATTATTCGGTGATTTTTTTTTCTCGAGTATTATTTATTATATATTTGGACGTATAGAGTTATAGCAATATATTTATATAAAATATTTATATAAATAAATTCCTCCATTTACAAATTGATAACGTAATCCTCTTATATGTATATAAAAAAATATGGACAAGAATATATATGTTATAGAATTTTGATTTATTATATAGTAATTAATAAAAAAAAATATGTAAGATTTTGTTTGTAAAATTATATTTAATCTGATATTAGACATATATATTTGATATAGAAATAATTTAATTGCACATATGGATTCAAATATCAATGTTAAAAAATATATTAAGAGCATTATTTTAATTCTGAATTTCAAAAATTGAATCAATTATAATTTTTATCAAAATATTCGAAACATATCAGATTATATGCAATGTTTAGAATAGTTATTAAAAAATAAATATATTGTAAATAATAATAATTGTAAATAATTATATCAATAGATGATAAGAAGTGCTTAGCGGATGTTTTATAATTCAATATAGTGGAATCCGTTCTAGGAATGGATCTCTCAACAAAATGTCAACAATATAGCAAAACGGTAAATAAAATCGTCGTAAACGAATAAAAGTCCAGGGAATAAACAAAAGATTTCATAACGAACGATAAATATTTGCGCATCTAAAATAAGATCTAAATATATTGAACAAGTGGACCCGCTACTATAATACGCGCACAGTAGAAAGAGGTGAAATACAAAAAAAAAAAATGTTAAAAGATATATCAGATATATTTTATTATATGATGTGTAAAAAGAAATTAAAAATTGTTAAATTTATATTATTTTTCTATATATATAAATATATGTAAAAAATGTATAAAAGAAAATATACTAAAAAAAATGCGTTAAATATTATTTATGAGCTGATTATATATTTAAATTAACTTAAAAATAATAATATATATAATAATCTACTAAAACATAATAATTTATGCAATATTTATTTAATTTAAAATTTAAATGCCATTCTAAATTCAACATGAAAAAATAAAAATAATATATATATATATATATATATATATGTATGTGTGTGTGTGTGTGTGTGTGTGTGTTTAAAATTAACCAAATTAAAAATGTCATATGAATTTCTATGATAGTTAAAATTATCGCGGTTTACAGTAACAAATATTGTCATAATTGACTCGTGGTGAATATTGACTTCCGGTTTGTTCATCACGAGTCGTGTTCTCAGTGAAGGGTCCAATTTGATACACACACACACACACACACATATATATATATATATATATATATATATATGTATATATATGTATATATATATATATATATATATATATATATATATATATATATATATATATATAAGGTTTGTGGTAATCAATATCCTCCCATGCCGTGTAACCGTATTCATCAACTATCAAATTGATTCCTTTGTGTTCCGACGTCGGATGTACGGCGTTTGTCGTTTGTCCGACATTAAATATTGCCCGGTAGACTTGGTTGACGAATCAGTGATAATATATCACTGATATACTGATGTCAGCGTTGAGACGAAGACATTCAATAATCCGACAACATATACGCACAAACAATCGACAGCGTTTAAATCAAATTATCGTTTTTTTTTTATCTTTACAATTTCGGATAATGTTTATTGCTGAAAAATTTGATACATTGTCTTGTTTTAATATATTTTCAGTTAATTTTTATATTATTTTTGATATATCTGAAAAAATCTGGAATACGATATCGGTTACTATGGTATCTGATGTTGGAAATTTTGTTTTTTGAAGATCTCCAAAAATGGTATCTGATCTCCAAAAATATTTTTAAAATAGACCAATTGAAAAACTAAACTAAACTACGTATAAATAATAATAATATAAAATTTTTCAGTAAAAAATAATTTTAATTTTAGTATTGAATCGAATTCAATACCTTGAAAATATTACATAATTGAATGCAAAAAATATATATTATGATACTAATATATAAAAATATAAAACATTTAATATAATAATAATTTGAATTTGTTATTTTTATAATAGTTACCGTGTTTTTTCTTACAAATTTCTCGCTTTATCACATTTTTATTCCGATTAAATCTTTCAATAAAACATTGATATCGATTTTAATTTACAATAAAAAAACGTATTAAATTACTTATACAGAAATAAATATTTATTAATAAATCAAATAAAATGTCAAAATATACTCTACTCGACATTTTTTTAACATCTCTGAAATGGAAAAAATATACTCTCTTATTTTTGCTCTTTCTCTCTCTCCCTCTCTTTTATTCATGTGAGAAAATGCGTACCGAACAATTATCATAAAACACAATTAAAGCAATTAAAACAGACCTTTTTGTCGTCGTCGGTTTTTTTTTCAGCTACACAATTCGAGATGAATCTCATCGGAGGAGGGGTGGGGATAGAGGGACGAGAAAAACGTAAAAAAACCCGAGGCGAATTTGAAAAAAAAATCAAAATAATTTCAACATTTCTATATTATTATTGAGAATATGCAATTTTTATATCGATTAAATTCATCTCAAAATATAAAATAAAACAAATTGATTAAAATTAAAAACGTTTAAATATGTGTCAATTACAATGCAACGCCATCTAACGACGATTTATTATAAATCACATAAACAAAATGTATGATGATTTAAAATTTTTTTATACTATTGTATATACTATTAAGAGACATTATGTATTATGTCGCATATTAAAGAACACACATATACGTATACAGGGTGCACTTAAATAAAAAAAAAGTACTTTTAGTTAGTTTCAAAGGGATAAGATCGAGCCTTTTATTGGTCGAGTGGACGTTCGCAATTTTATTGAATTAATAATTACGTATGTTGCGGTATCTGTGTCAAACTGGTCATCGAATTATGGCAATTTCCGCAAATGGCCCTAATGGACTGTGCAGTATACAAACTATGCCTTAGACATTCACAAAGGGACGCACGGTGTATGCATAACACTCTAAAGCCGGGCACAGATTTAAGCTAACTTAATTTTTGTCTTTGGCCAACGTTGATTACATTAAATCCTGCATCGCGTTCAATTAAGGCCTAATAAGGCCTACATATATGCTCATACAAAAACGTGAATACAATATGAAGTATAATGCGTTAGTAAAAAAAAATACCGAATTAAATATTTAAAATGGTTCAAATATATATTCAACTTTAGATATTTTTTAGTAGGCCTTATTTAATATATTTTAGATTAAAATATTTTTACTTAGAAATCTGAAATAATTTCATTTGATAAAAACAGATTTTTTGAAATTATATTATGTTAAAATATGACATATAAATCGAATATTAATAATTAAATGTTCGAACGTATTATTGAACCTTAATAAATATTAAAAAAAAATAAATAAAATACCAGAATATATCATAATCAAATTGAATTTTAGTAAACACGACTATCAATCACAAATAGGTAAATTTATAATGATAAACTATAAATAGTCCGCGGCATTCAGAGTGTTAATACGTGATGCGAATAAAACGACGACGATCGACCGCATTTACAGATTCAAAATTTTACTATTACGACACAATTTTACAAATTTTTTTACACGCTTTTAACAGGGCGCACTGAAAAATTTACTGAATTTTTTTTTTTTTTGCAAATTCTTACCCGGGGGGTCCATTAACGTAATCGACGCCGGCGATAAATAGTCGTAAAAAACGCGAACGAATTCATAACGCCGCCGTTATCGAAGCGCTTATACAATCGCGTCCTTTATGTGTATTTTTGTTTTTTTTATTGTTGTGCATCTTTTTACGACGGCCGTAAAAAGCAATGTTGCCAACGGACGAAACATTTCATTTGGCCATAAACACCGCTTAGACGTCCGTCTTTTCGATACATACATACATACATATATATATATATATATATATATATATATATATATATATATATATATATATATATATATAACGAATTATATTTCCATGTTAACACCTAAACATGGAAATATATCATATTCGGTAAAATATAAATAAAATTGTCAAATAAATCGATAATGTTAAAGACCTTGTAGATATAAATTTTATTTTTTTTATATTTCATAGAAAATTTTAAAAAATATACTGGGGTCCATATGTACCCCGGTAGTAATTTTTAATTAAATATCTATTAAATTCATCACTCATATAATAATTTATTTTCTATTAAAATCAAATAAAATATATTTTAGTATATAAAATTTAACGCACTCTTAAATTTTAAAATGGTTGTTTACAATGTAACATTTTTCACTTAGATCCTTCGGTCGTATCGGTCTAACAGCGTCCGTTGCCAAAAGGTGTATCTATAAGAAAATATAATTCGGTGCAAATGATGTTAAAAGTTTATAACTGTCGTATATTTTGCACGTAAAACTCGACATGTTTCGAACTAAATTGCAGTACCTGTTGCATATATATAAATAAATATATATATATATATATATATATATATATATATATATATATATATATATATATATATATATACTTATGGTCGCCGTTGTGAAATTTTCAAGTTTATTTCATATACATTGTCAATAGATCGTGATCATTAAAATTAAAAAATATGACCATTAAATATATATATATATATATATATATATATATATATATATATATATATATAAAGTATTTTAATTATTTTGAAAATAAATATTGTTTACATCGAAAAAAAAATATTATAAAATAAATATATACATTTTTGAGTAGACAATTTCATTGCACTTGTATCGTTTGGCGTTCAATAGTTTAGTTATAAACATTGTTTTTATATCTAACTTACAATGTAATTAATTTATATTTTTAAAATAAACAGTGCTTAAAGTTGAATTTAAAAAGTTGCATTGAAAAAATACACCCTTGTCGTTTGTTGTATATGCACTTTTACAAAATATTTTTCCAGATGTTTCCAACTTATTTCATTGAACTTTTCTATTTATTATATAAAAATTATACGATTTATATATATATACATATATATATCTTAAATTTTGCACTATATATATAAATATTTTTTTTATAATTATAGTTACATATTTTATTTTGAAAATTAATAATATTTTATTAATCGTAATTATTTAAAAAAATAATAATAATTTTAATATAAAATTAAATAAATAAATATATATATATATATATATATATATATATATAATCGAGTCATCAGCTCTACACTAAATATTAAAATATATTATTTTATTAAATAAATATTATATTTATTTTACAAAAATACTATATTTAACGTTCTGAAACACTTGTATTTGCGTTTTCAAAAATATTGTCTTACAGACGGTTGATTACCCCTGACGATCGCCATGCGCGCTACGGTCTACGGTTTCGCTTGTTGCTACGACGTGTATACGCCAGTCACACGCCAAACCTTTCGGCCGCGAAAGCCTTCACAAGTCTTTTCCATTCGAATAAATTTTCGTCGTAACTCGAAACCGAACACCTTGCAATACGAATTCGTCATTAAAAACGCCGAACAAAATTTGAAACAAAAAAAAAACATAGAAAAAATTCCGCACCGATTTTAAAAATAAAAATTTAATTTTATATATATATATATATATATATATATATATATATGTATAAATATATATTTATATATATATATTTATAAATGTAGAAAAATTAGGAAAATTTTTTTAAAGAAAAGCGTGCGATGAAACCGAATCGAAAGTATGAAAACTTTCGATGCGTCGTTCGTTTCGCGCCTAGTTTTAAAACCCTTCTGAAAAAAAAAGAGATCTACGATTTTCATTAATTTATAAACATATTGATTAATTATAATGATAGTTAAAGGGACACGTCTACGATGACTTTTACGAGTTTTCGGTGAGTTTTTTTTTTCTATATATGATATATATATATATATATATATATATATATATATATATATATATATATATATATATATAATGTATAAAAATATTTGTGATTAGCGCGCAAAGTTCGTAAACTTTTTAAACGTACCGCAAAACTTAATTAAACTGCGCGTTCGTTATAAATCGTGTATATCAAAGTTCGTTTACGTGTTGGATTAAGTTGTATTTTTCACTTTTGTATTGTATATTAGTTTAGTTAAACTTTGTTTTTAACTTGATATTTACAACTCGAAATGTTTACCGGTATTCTTGGTTCCCTTGATACGGTTTTTCTTAATTTTTATTATAAATCGTTATCATAATAATATTTACATTTTATAAATTTCAATATATATATATATATATATATATATATATATATATATATATATATATATAATTGAAAATTAAATAGCAATTTCACTAAAATATTCTTTTAAATATGAAACTTTTTTCA
Organism: Leptonema lineaticorne; assembly: GCA_024500535.1. Taxonomy (NCBI): domain Eukaryota; kingdom Metazoa; phylum Arthropoda; class Insecta; order Trichoptera; family Hydropsychidae; genus Leptonema; species Leptonema lineaticorne. Next base: position 12,525,739 of record JANIJI010000030.1, on the reverse strand, counting down.
AGCTTCATTAATATTAAAAAAATATTTTTTTTAATATTTTCAATTTTAAAATATGCTACATAAATATTTACCTTACTAACGATATTTTAATATTACTTTGATCATTAAAAATAAAATATTTTTAATGATCAAAAAAAAACTATATATAATTTTTAAAATATCTAAACTTTAAAAAATATTAATAACTATTTATATGAATTTTAATAACAATTAAAATTCATGATTAAATATTCTATATATTAAATTATTTTTAATAAAAAAACAATGAATTTATTAAAAATATTTTCATATTATATTATGTCATATTTTATCAAATTTATATTAATTTTGAATGATAAAAAAATAATTAAGTAATGATATTTTTATAAAATATAACATAAGTAGACCAATATATAAAATTCGCGCATGATAAAATTTTGCAAAAATTACCAAAAATTTTCCAATTACAACGAATTTATATATATATATATATAGAAGAAAATTTACCGTAAATCGCTGAAAAATTCATCATCAAACGACAATTTTCGAAGTGGACGTCGCGATTAAATTATATAAATTCTTCCCGACTTTCGGCATTAATCCCATTATTATCCCAGAAACCGCCGCGGGACTCTCTTTCCACTCCGTCCGATAGAAAGTAGAGGATGGAAAAAAGTAAAAAAAAAAGAAAACGAAACGAGAAGAAGGATTCCTTCCTGATTTTCTTCCGTTTTTGTAAAATTTAATTCGACCAGAAGCGACGTTTATTCGGTCGTTTAACGCGAAAAATCCAATAATCCATATTCTTCACATTAATATAAATAAACGTATAAAAAAAATAACACGAACGCTATGAAAACGTAATTTAATCGTTTTATTTTTTTTTTTGTTGGTAGTTAAAAACGATAAAACGGACGCGCATTAATAGCGCACAAACGAAACAAGTGCGTCGAACGAAAATAAAAAAAAACGCTTAATATTAATATCGCGCGAAAACCGCTACTTTTTCAACGCGTCGCATTTAAAATAATTACTTTATTATTTGTATTTTTTTTATAAATAGCGCTTGTACCCTTTGGCCTTTGGAGCGTCATAATTTTGAAATATGCTCACTTTCCGAGCGTTCGAATATTTTTGTATACGCTTCCATTGTCCTTTTAAATGTCAAACGTTTTTCTTCTTTATATCGGTTTAAAACTGAATGTCACACACATTCACGTATACATACATACATACATATATATATATATATATATATATATATATATATATATATATAATAAAATATATACATAAGTATAATAAACATATTGCCTATTCGTATGTGCGTGTGTGTGAGTGTGTGTGTGAGTGTTACAAAAAATAATTTCGCCATAGTGAAATTCAACAAGTAGCTTTAAAGCTCGAAGGCTTTGCGCTTCGTCGACTTGCGCAACTAACTTAAAACTTTTATAAGAATCGTACTGCGGCTCATTTTATTTCCTTTCAGTACTTTATATATATATATATATATATATATATATATATATATATATATATATATATATATATAAATATTTATATATATATATATATATATATATATATATATATATTTATATATATATATATATATATATATATATATATATATATATATATATTTATATATATATATATATTTATATATATATATATATATATATATATATATATTTATATATATATATATATATATATATACTTCAAACTGTATTAAAATAATATATCAAAATATAGATTATCATTACAATTAATTATTATATATATACAAACAATTCACATTAATTATGCCATTCTATTACATTTATGTAAAATAAGCTAATATCGGAATATTTAGTTGAATGCTAATCATTATATAATATTATTATGTATGGTATATATTTTAATAATATACATATTATAATATATATATATATATATATATATATATATATATATATATATAATTATTATTATTAAATTAATATATATTAAATCTTGTTAAAAAGAATGTATTCTTCAACGATAACTAATTTTAAGTTTTTATTTAAGAATTAAAGATTGACTAATATATTTTTATATTAATACCGCAAATTTCTATACATTATTTAAAATTATTCTTATTATGAATTCATAATAAACATCTTACGATTCATATATAATAATTTCATACGAATTTTTGTTGAAATACATTATTATTATAATATAAATATTTAATATACTGAAATAATGAAAGATTCCGCGGTGATATTTTATTTAAATTACAATATTATAAATGGAGCGCTGTTAGAAACAGTTGTGATTATTATTTATTAGATATATCCTTTGTGCTGCTGACGTCACATATTCCATTCTATGAAACTCGAAACTTTAAATCGTGCATGAAAAAAAGAAGAAAAAAAGAATCGTCAAAGAATCTTTGCATGATACGACGTCATGAAAATTCACTCTCGAGAGTGAAATCGTGAAAATAACACTTTTTTTCATTTTATTTTCTTTTTTTTTTTAGAAAGAATTGAGCGTGCTAGCATATATATATTTTTTTCTATTTTTCTATTCGTAGAATATGGAAGGAAAAGAAAAACAAAAAAAAAATATCTGCAATATTCGCCGACGTCAACAGTCGAAAAAGATGCACTCGAGTTTTCTCGAGAGTGCGAGAAAAGCGAGAAAGAAAAATTTATGAAAAGCGTGAAAATTGCTCATTATCAAGTGTGAAAAAAGTAGAATTTTATTTATTATAAGAGAAATTTATTGTTTGGCAACGATAAAATGTTCGTTTAATATTGTGGCAAATTTCGAATTTAAATTCTGGAAAATCTCATAAAAATAAATCAACACAAATACAATGTCATAAAATACGATAGTTTAATTAAAATTATTTATATATTATTTTAATTCGCTACGATCAAAAATAGAATCGTATCGTATTATATAATTCGTCGATACTTTTGCATAATCATACGTATGATTGAACATCGTCGGCATGTCGAATGTTTGAAAAACACTGAAACATATACACATAGAAATAGATTGATGCTCCTTTTTGCGTATGGTCCGATTCAATGGTGCATTTATATATGTCGATTTCAAAGCCTTAACTCAGGTGTATAAATTGACCATTTTATACAAACGGTCCTTAGACGTTCACGACCGCGCATAAACATGTATAAACTATAGGGTGAATCGAAATTTATATCGCCAATTTTAATATATAAAAATATCTTCCAAATTTTTTTTAGATGGATATACTCTATATATATATATATATATATATATATATATATATATATATATATATATATATATATATATATATATATATATATTCAAAATGATTAATCTTAATAATTTTCATTTTCATATATAATATAAAGTCGATATAACACTGCGATCAAAAAGTAGGATGAATTTGCTTATAAAATGTATTATTTATTTTTCCAAATCAATTTTATCCCCTTCAAAATAATCCTCGTGCGATGAAACGCACTTTTGACAATGCTTTTTTTAATCCTCGAAACAGTCTGAATAGTCTTTTATCGGTATAGCCTTCAAGACTTTTTTCGATTCGGTTTTTATCTCTTCAATCGTGTCAAAAAGGCGTCCACGCATTGGCTTTTTAAGTTTGACGAATAGCCAGAAGTCGCGCGGATCCAAATCAAGCGAATACGGCGGTTGCGGAACAATATGAATCGAGTTTTTGGTAAAAAAAATCGCCAAGAACTTTCGTGTAGAAGGAGACAAGAGTTGTAAAAACACGTGTAACTCGGAGATAATTAAACCTTTTGACAAACATATGCTTGGCAAATGTTATAGACAGTCCTACCAACATAGGAAAAAAATATAATTTACCTACCTTTCTATTGCCCGGGAATTTTAAATTATAATTTCACCTCACTTTTTGATCCCAATAGTACGATAAAAAAAATTAAAAATAATAATATTAATAAAATTTAATTTTGAACGATTTTTAGTATGAAAATATATTGAAATCTATATAAAAAATATAGTAAACTTAATTAATATATAAATAAATTGAATTTTAATATGAAACGTTGTATTTATTTATTCAACGAATTCAACCTTGATATAGGGTACAATTTTTCAAATCACAGTACATATACACACATATATCAATATATATATATATATATATATATATATATATATAGACTTGTATGCATATATATGTATGTGTGTGTGTCTGTGTGTGTGTAATCGGTTGTACCATTTGGGTCATTGCGTTTTCGAGTACCCAAACCGTAGCATTGGTCCAACAACGAGTCTATCCGACGTTTTGTTCACATTTAAATATGTTCAAGCTTCAATATATCTTCAAATTTTATCTAAAATATTTTTATAGACCATAAAAATTTGTATAACACAAAAAAAATCGACACAATAATTGCTGAATTTTTGCTTGTAATATCGAAACACCAAACATTTTTAATAGCCGTATATCATTTTTTTTTACCATACACTTTATATCGTTTTACTATTAGATTAATTTATTGCGATTATTATGTAGTTTTTTTTTTAATGAAAATATCATATAATAATTAAATTCAAAAAAAATATATATCGCAAAATCGTACTGAAAATGAAAATTATACCCATATCAACGAAGTTGATAACGATCGATAAAAATGTTTATAACGATATATTTTACAATCATATAAGATAAATATTTTTTTATATTATTATAAATATATTTTATGTTTATATACTTGTAAACAGCTGGTCACGGGATCAATTCCCGCGATAAGAAAAAAAATCAACTTTAAAAATATAGCATAATCAAGTTATGATATACATATATAAATAAAAATAATTAAAATAATATTTATTAATGATATATTCGTATAATATAATCATATAATTGATTGTAATTCCATATAATCAAAATATTGAAATTTCAATAAATTTTAGTAAATGAAATACAAAATGGTTCATTGATTTCTATTCACGATTCTTATTAAATATTTTGTATTATGTCAAAGAAAAACAATTATTTTAATATTTTCAATACGGTAATTAATCAAAATTACCTGTCGACATTAAGTGCTGCGATTAAATCAAAAAAAAAAAAAAAAAATATATATATATATATATATATATATATATATAATACATCAATCAATATCAACACTAAGTAAATTCTTTGTGAAAAAAAAAAGATAAATCAAATATTAAAGAAACAATTTTATAGTACTTCATATAAAAAAATCCAACGTTTTGTAACATAAAAGTGTGTGTGTGTTTTTTTTTTTTTTGATACCTTTGTAAGATTCGACAATTCTTCATATATGTACTATTCTATTTTTAACAGAAAATTAATGATATTCTATTATATTTTTTTTTTAAGAATTAATATGACATAATAGTAGAAAAAAACTTTATATATATTTTGTTATCTTTTTGTTCAAATGACAAATATTTCAATCAAATACTAAAAATTTTTTTTTTCTAAATATTGATGATTTTTATTTTGTATAACATTATTTATATAATATTTTAATACTTGTATATAAATAATGATTTTAATTTAATAAAATTATATCAACAAATTTAAAAGACCATTTCTCTTCAAGAGATTGATGATATTAAATTATTACATAATCGCATAAATCTTTCCAGTCTTTCTTTATTCGTCCTAACAAAAAAGTGAAAATAAAAAAAATAAAATAAGAAGAGATATAATTTCTGCGACCGTAAAGTGTTTTAAAATTACGCTCGAGAAACGTCAATTTTTTTTCAATTTATTATACTATTCGCATTTCGGAGATGATCCCTTTTGATTTTCAAAGCGCTCTTTCGTCTCGTCGGGAGGAGGGGGGGGAGGGGAAGAAAAAGCGAAAAGATGGACGAAACGGGGAGAAGAGAGCGAGTTAGAACAAAAAAGAAAGAAACGAGATATAAAAAAAAATAGAAGAAAAAGAAACTCTTTGATACAGAAATCATTTTCCGGTGCCTTTGCGCGAATGCAAAAAGGGTCGCTTACCTTATTTTCTATCGCGTTTTTCTTTCCTCCATTCGAATCGTTTTCGTTTTAATATTTTTATTATTGCCGTTCGACAAGTGTACATCTTCGGTTTTCGCCGGTGAGACGTTTTCGTTTTACTTTAGGCCAAAAGGACACCGGATAATATAAGCATACACATATAATATAAGCGAAAAAGAAAAATTAAAATGGCCGACTATTCGACTATTGCGACGATATTTAAAATCATAATTGGTCTTTCAAGTCATATCCGTCCTTTATATATTATATAATGAATATGTGTACGTGTTTCAGAAATATACAAATATCTTTATTTTTATAAAGAAAAAAAAATCTTATATTGTATTAAATAACTCTTCCTCCTTATTCGTCAAATACGACTCCTTGCGATTTCATCAAAAAAAAAAATAATTATACAAATAAAAGAAAATGCACGAACTTTTCGCTCGGATCACTAACGCGCATATAATAAATATACAACCTGTTGAAAGATTGAAATTCTAAATCGAATCGAGTTTGTTTTCTTTTCTTTCTCTCTCTCTATCTTTCTCCTTATCTTTTCTGATGTTTTTTTTTGGTCTTTCTTGTGACGTTTTCTTTTATTTTATCTTTCCATTTTGCGGTCGGAATAGGAAGGAAAAAGGAACTGTTCTTTAATTTCCCCGACTCGGTCTATTTGTTCCAATTTCCATTCGAGGCGGCTACAAAGAAAAACCGGAAGCAGATGGCGTCTGCCAGAGGAAACTCTACGGAAATAGGCAATCATTGGCGATGGGAAAAGCGTCGCTCGCGCACCAAATGTTAACGCGCCCTGCACCAGAACCCAATTATCCGTGTAATAATGAATCGAAATTATACTGATCTATAGAATATCGAGATTAAAGCTTCATATTGATTGACAACGTCAAAACTATATATTTCTATTATATCATATAATTGTGTACAGGTTGCTTAACAGTAATCGTAATTTAATATCATTTATATACATGTATATATATATATATATATATATATATATATATATATATATATTACTTACTTCTTATGAATCCTATTCAAAATTGTGATCAAAAAGTAAGGTGAATTTGTTTATAAAACGTAAATTCTTTATTTATTCTTCAAAATAGTCGGAATAGTTTTTTTCCGGTATAGCCTTCGAGACCTTTTTCGATTCAGTTTTTATCTCCACAATCGTATCAAAACAGCGTCCCCACATTGGTCTTTTGAGTTTGCTGAATAGCTGGAAGTTGCACGGAGCCAAATCGGGCGAATACGGTGGTTGTGGAGCGATATGTATCGAGTTTTTGGCAAAAAAATCACGAACAATCAATGCAGTATGACATGGTGCAATTTCGTGATGAAGGAATCAAGAGTTGTGAAAACACTTGTAACTCGGAGATAATTAAACCTTTTGACAAACAAACGCTTGGCAAATGTTATAGACAGTTCTATCAACCTAGGACGTTTATAGGTTAAAATTTTTAATTTAAGTCTGTCGTGTTTATTTTATCGTTATTAGCTCTATGTCAATAAAATATTTTAAATATCTCTATTTTTTTATATAAAATATGTATATAAATTTTTAATTAAAATGTCCGAAATACTTCAAATTAATCTTATTAATGAAATAAATTTTTGATTATGACGTTATTTTAAATATTATATATATATATATATATATATATATATATATATATATATATACCAAAATTTTCTGCGATGTTGAAATAAATATTTCAATTTTAATTATTTACAATAAAGACAGACAAGTCAGTTAAACGTTTAACGGATTCGTTAACAATACTTCGACTATGTGCAGGATATTAAGAATTCTTCATCGAGATTTTCTTCGATTAAACGTCGAACTGCGGACCGAATTAGGGCAGCGGGCATCGTTTCGAAACGGCTGAACTTAGGTGGAACGGGATAGAAGGTTTTCGAAAGATGAAAAGTAAAATAAAGGCAAAAGCGAAAGAAATCCGGATTCGAAGAATGGGAGCTTTTTCTTGTTCAGAAGCCGTGTTCCGTTTCCTGTAAGTCGAGTGTTAATTCACAACTAGCGGTCCGAATACGTATATATTTTCCACTTAAACCACTGTAAATCATATATATATATATATATATATCACATGATATATATACAGTGTGATACGAAAAAAATTGGATCACATCATTACAAGCATTTATTATATAATATAATTTTATCAAAGTTAATCTATAAATTATTATACATTATTTATATCCACCTTATTAATTATTATTTTTATTTAAAAATATTTAAAGCAATCTTTTTATATGAAATTTTTATATAAATATTATAAAAAAAAATATTTTAATTTACTTTTAACTATGATTCAATTAATATACATTTTTCTTAATACAATAAATGTTTTAATATTTTGCCTCATTAAAAAATAATAAATATTTAAATTTATTTTTCATAAAATAAAATGATCAATATTATATACGCTATCGAATTGTTATATAAACAATTAAAAAGTCAACTCATAATATATTGTTAAATGCTATGATTAAAATCGTTGACGGCAGCTAAAGTGTTTAAACGATATTTTTTTTAAAACCAAAGACAAATGAAAAAAAAAAGAAAACAACAGATAATTAAAATCAACTTTGATAAATAATCGAAAGATTGATGACTTTAAAAAAGATACATTGATGTTACTCTCAATTAATAAAGTTTAACCGATCATTTACTCGGAAAATACTCGAATATTTTCCACGACTAATTTGTGAGGCCTGCCAGAAGGAAAATCGACTTTCCAGTTTTATATATATATATATATATATATATATATATATATATATATATATATATACGTGAAAACAAAAGGCGAGATTCTTCGTTAAGTGCGAGCAATTAACGACGCGTCCAAAGAGTTTCCGCGTCGATTTCAAAGTTTTTCCACTGAGGTCTCCGTCGTCACAAAAGACGGATTATATCGCGGAAAATGGGGTTGAAGATTATCCGCGGGTTTAGAATCTAAATAAATATATATATATAAAATATAATATAATATGAGACGGAATCGGTTGTGTTTTTTTTTTCGATGATAATGCGATGCGACGCTCGTCTCTTTCGCTTCAACGACGATGACAACGTATCGAATTACGTATTTTTTTTTCTATTCCGGTTGTTTGATTTGTTAAAACTGTTTGTCTTTGGCTGATTTTTTTTTTCGACGTAAAATAAATCAAATAGATGTGTGTGTGTGTGCGCTTACACGTGTGTAATATGAATGTGATTATATATAAATTTGTAATTCGATGATATGTAAGTCCGAAAAGTTCGCGTCCGTTTCGTTCTAAATAAAATCTATTCATGCTTATTATCGATAAGTAATGTTATTATTTTTTTAATATTTTATAATTATAGAATATTTATAAATTATAAATTTATAAAAATATATAATTATATTAATATATAAATATGTTAAAAGTTAATTTATATAAAACAAGTTGGACGCGAACTTTTCACATTATCGTAAAATTTTGTATATAAAAAATATGAATTGGACAACTTTTGATTAAGAATTTTTTTCTAGTTTTAAATAAATAACTAATATAACTAAAATAACATGTCGTTAATTATTCTCAAAATATTTTAATATATATTTTCACGGATTAAATGAACAGTATTTTTTTAAATAAAATAATAATAAAGTATAAAAAAAAATTTTCAATTTTATATTTAAATTAATTAACTTTCAATATTATATACAAATATTATATGTATGCAAAATATATCATTGCATATATTATATATGCGCTATCTAAATATTAAATTCCGTATTTATATGTATTTGTTGAGAACCGCAGTTTTAAGGAAAATAGCCCTTCGGGGTATAATTCCTTGTAAATAAAATGTGCGACATCGCGTTTTTCCGTCGTTTTTCATCGGGAAAGCAGAAGAAAAACGTCACTTATTTACAGCGAAAACTTATTTTCCGTTATTTTTTTTTTCTAAACCGTTTTACACTTTTCGCCATGGAAAAATTACTTTTATATATGCACACGTTTATATAATATAAACAGTGGCGGATATCTATATACGATATAATTATATTTTTTTAAGTATTATATATATATATATATATATATATATATATATATATTAATAATTTATTATCAGAATGAAAAATTAAATATTTAATAATAAAAAAAAAATATTATACTATATATAAAATTTAAAAATTGACGTTTTATTTTTAACTTAATATAATCTTATATAATATTGTATGTGATGTATAAACATTATCATATTTTTTACTTATTTTATAATAGTAATAAATATATATAATATATAATATAACGTCCGCCACTGTATATAAAATGAAGTAAAATAAATTCAAGCACTTATAACGGAAAAACCTTAACGTTTCGTATCGTAAAAGCGCTCCTATTTTTTTTAACGACGCCGTCGCGTTTGTAAAATTCCCCGGTTCGAATCACGAGCGACGGTTTAAAAGGAGACGGTTAAAAAGGAGAACGGCGCAGGGGAGGGGGGGGAGCGCGGGGAACGGCGGCGGGTGTCGTTTGAAAAAAATAACGGCGCGCGTTTTTCTTCTGCATTTTCGCGCCTTCAATTTTCATATTTTCCTTTTTTAAAATGCGACGCGATTTTTCTTATTAATAGACGCTCTCGTGTTTCGAGCGTGCGGAAAATTTGCACTTAATTATTCACGGAGAAAAAAAAAATTTATATAAGCTAACCTTCATACCAATTTTCAATATATAATATATATATATATTTGTATATTATATAATATATAATATTAAAAAAAATCGATTTTACTTCTGTCATCAATTTTGATATTCAATATGGAACGTATAAATCAATGACACTCAGGGATTGAATCAATGGAATAAACCACAATTCCATTTCGGTTATCGATCTTATTTAGATGGACATATCAAATTAACGTTTGCAAACTTAATTCCATTGGTGAGCATATAGAAGGCAAACAAAATGTAAATTTGGGCACGTGCACAGATCGTCACTGCATCAATTTTCCTCTATTAACTCAATCAATGTCATAGAAATATATATTTTTATTATGATATAATAATATTAATATGATTTTTCCAGTAATATTTATATAATATTGTGATCAAAAAGTAAGGTTAATTTGTATATAAAATGTAAATTCTATATTTATTCTTCCAAATCAATTTCATCCCCTTCAAAGTAATTCCCGTCCGATAAAACGCACTTTTGACAATGCATTTTTTAATCTTCGAAACAGTCGGAATAGTCTTTTACCGGTACTTTCTTCAATTCGGTTTTTATCTTCTCAATCGTGTCAAAACGGCGTCCCCGCATAAGCTTTTCAAGTTTGCTGAATAGCCAAAAGTCGCGCGGAGCCAAATCGGGCGAATACGGTGGTTACGGACCGATATAAGTCAAGTTTTTAGCAAAAAGTCGCGAAGAACCAATGCAATATGATCACAATATGATCGCAATGTAGGAACCAAGAGTTGTAAAAAACACTTGTAACTCGGAGATAATTAAATCTTTTGACTAACAGACGCTTTACGAATGTTATAGACAATCCTATCAACCTAGGAAAAAAATACAATTTACCTGCCTTCCTAATGCCCGGGAGTTTTAAATGACAATTTCACCTTACTTTTTGATCACAGTAATATATATATATATATATATATATATATATATATATATATATATATATATATTTATAATATAATAAACTGAAAAAATATCATCGTAAAATTTACAAGTATAATAAAAACGATCGAAAACCTCATTATTAATTGCATATAAAATATGAAAATAACACATTAAACGAGAAGGGCGAACGTTATAGAAAATAATTAAACATTTTGCACGACACTATCTGATCGAAGTGTGTCGTCCTCCGATATGAGTACACAGGCGCTGGTCGTGTCCTATCTAGATCTTCGTCTTTCAAAGCACTTTGATAAATTACCTTCTGATAATTAATCACTTTTAACGCGCATCGAATAGATCGCCATTGAACCAGGTGCTTCGGCGCCATCTTGAAACTGCAACCACTACTGAAATTTTTGAAAAATTTATATATATATATATATATATATATATATAATTCATTCATGCGATACAATAGAATGACCAAAATATATATATAAGTATATATTTAATCATTTTACATTTATTATATAATTAATATTATAGTTAAATGTTGCTAATCGATCGGAAAAATCGTTTAATATCACGACTATTTCGAACACATTTTCCGTTTAAACGCACGTGTGTGCGTAACGTTTGTGTCCGATGGCGATTTTCCTTTTGCCCCGTGTTCAGATACGGAATTTTCCAGACCGGAAATTGCGGTCCGAAGCGTCCGTCGAATTAATTGGCCTCTCGATTCCGGTAAATCGGATCGCTTCGTTAACCTCGATCACTAGTTCATTAACGGTTTAATTCACGTCAAACTACGATGGATACACGTCTGAAAATCGGATCCGTTTCAGCTCTGAAATCGTTCGAATCTTTTCTTTTTTTATTATTATTATTTCAATATCTACGATGTCGCACTGTTTAAGCGGGAAAATATCGAGAGTCTAATGAAAAATCGATCGGCATCCGAGTTTCGGTTATTCTTTGAAGTTCCACTGCATTAATTTTATTACCTATAAAGTCATTATTACGTATAGAAAATAAATTAATTTATAAACTTTAAATTTTATTAGAAGACTTGTTTGTTAAAATTGATATTTTAATTTATTTTTTTTAAATATAATATATGAAGTATATCATAGATCTGATGATTCAAATTTATATAAAAATGTATTAAGATTTCATAATTAAATATTTATAATATAAATATTGTTTATTAATATACATAAATGATGCTTGAAAAAAAAAATCGTAATTCTAAAAATAAATAAATAAATATATATATATATATATATATATATATATATATATGCGGACGTGTTGCTTTATATAATATTAAAATTTTCCCGTTTATTAAAACAGAAAAAAATTACAGCGTTTATTATAAAAAGCTCGCATTAGAAGCGTCGGTTTTATCCGATAGACAAAAAAGCTTTGTCGACAAATCAACCTCAAAATTGGCACAATTAAAAGAATTCGCGTTTCTTCGTCGTTTTTCCACCAACGTTCGATTTTATACTAAAACAATAATAATAATAAAAATAATAGTAATAATAATAATAACGGCAGTAGACGGTTTCGTTGGAATTTTCCGGCGTCGTTTTGAAATTTTGACGCTTTTCCGATTTAATTTTCTCGAACGGCGGCGAACGAATAACTTGTTGCTTTAGTAAACTTCGTTAAATATATATATATATATATATATATATATATATATATACGAAAAATAATACAAATTTTATTATAGATAAAAATAATATTAAATATACATCTATTCAATAATAAAAATAAAGTATTTTATATTTATTATATTTAGAGATTTCTTAATAATAACTATATAATAATTATATTGAATCTATTATATTCAAATATGTTAGAATAGAACGATAATTGAATTTCATAATTATCACGTTAAATTATTCATTAATAATAATTATGTTTTGTATAACAGAAACAATAATAGGATTATATCAATGCGAAGTTGTCTAAAATTCTATAATTTATGTATCAGGGATTCTCAATATTCTATAGAAATTATTCAAATTTAATATTCAGAAAATTCAGACGTTATTTTCTAATAAATTTAACAAAATATTATTCAATAATTATTTTTTTGTAAATATGAATATTTAAATGTATTGAATTCGAAATTAAAATATTTTAAGTATTAATTTATATAAGAAGTATTCTAAAAATATATATATAAATACAATTATTTCAAAAATCGATCAAAGAACTGACGACTCGATTTTATAAAAAAAAACATATATTAAAAAATATTAATCGCTTACTAAATTATCTTAAATATTCGTAAAAATTGTACACATTTTGAGAAACATTGTTTCACTTGTAGCTACACTGCGTCACACAAATCGTAACAAAACGATAATTAATCGCTCCGATAATTCGATATAATTAATTATTTATAAGCGTTTAAAATTTATACTGTTCTTTGAAATTAACGACGCGTTCGATTCTCATTTATTAGATTCGGCCATATTTATTCGATTAATTACCGAAAAAATGGGGAAAATTTTAAGTATTCACCTGATTTATTATCAACATATATTATAGATTATATCGGATTTTTTAATTATTTATTTTATCATAAATCTATTTGTGAATGACTATAATAGATTTAAAATCGATATAAATACTAATTATATTGCTTTTATATATATTTTTTTTATCTAGATAAATGATACTACTGTGATCAAAAAGTAAGGTGAAATTGTCATTTAAAACTTCCAGGCGTTAGGAAGGCAGGTAAATTGTACATTGTTTTTCCTAGGATGGTAGAACTGTCTATAACATTTGCCTAGCTTCTATTTGTCAAAAGGTTCAATTATCTTCGAGTTACAGGTGTTTTTACAACTCTTGGTTCCTTCATCATGATAATAATACACCACGTCATACTGCATTGGTTGTTCGCAACTTTTTTGCCAAAACCTCGATTCATCGTTTCGCAACCACCGTATTCGCCTGATTTGGCTCCGTGCGACTTCTGGATATTCAGTAAACTCAGATAGCCAATGCGAGGACGCCGATTTGACACGATTGAGGAGATAAAAACCTAATTGAGAAGGGTCTTGAAGGCTATACCGGAAAAAGACTATTCCGACTGTTTCAAGGACTGACCGAAGGATTACTTTGAATGGGATGAAATTGATTTGAAAAAATAAATAAAGGACTTACATTTTATAAATAAATTCACGTTAATTTTTGATCACAGTGTTATATTCATGTTCATAGAAATAATTATATAAATGGACTCTGAAATATCATAGACAAAATTCTGCAAAAACCCATTTTGAACAATCGCAGCTTCATATTTCGAAATCAAACAAACATCAAAAAAAAAATGAAAACTTTCAAAAAGATTGCATATATGAAGTACGTTTATTTTAGTATGAAAAAAAAACCAGCGCCTCGATTTTTTTTCCTTCTTCATCCTCTACAGTGCTATTTAAAAGCAAATACTCTTTATATTGTCCTCAAACCCTCGAATTTAACCAACCCTCATACGGTAGCCGAAAGGGAACAACAACACGTGTTTGTTCGACCATCGGAAAACGTACATACCGAACGAGCAAAAGGACACAAGTGCATAAAATAAAACGCCTTTCTCTTTCGTACTACATGTTATATACGAACAGACATGACCGCTTATTGATCGTTAACTTTACACACACATATTATATATGTGAATATATTCTATATCTAATATAGTTACTGTAAATCTAGTAAATCACTTCAGTGAACCATATGAATATTATTCATATGTACATTCGAACCAAAGCGAAGCATTGTATGAAAGCGTATCTGTATGGATATTCAAAATTTCTAATATAATATATATAATATAACATTGTGATTAAAAAGTAGGGTGAATTTGTTTATAAAATGTAAATTCTTCATTTATTCTTTTAAATCAATTTCATCCCCTTCAAAGTAATCGTTTACCAACGCTTTTTCCAGTCCTCGAAACAATCGCAAGTCTTTTTCCGGAATAGCCTTCAAGTTCTGGCATTGGCTTTTTGAGTTTGCTGATTAGCCAGAAGTCGCACGGAGCAAAATCGGGCGAATACGGCGATTGCGGAACGATATGAGTCGAGTTTTTGGCAAAAAAATCGCGAAGAACCAATGCAGTACGACATTGTGCATTATCTTGATAAAGGAACCAAGAGTTGTAAAAACACCTGTAACTCGAAGATAATTACACCTTTTGACAAATAGACGCTAGGCAAATTTTGTAGACAGTCCTACCAACCTAGGAAAAAAATGTACAATTTACCCACCTTCCTAATGCCCGGGCGTTTGAAATGACAATTTCATCTTATTTTTTGATCGCAGTAATATATAAATTTAAATATACCATAAATCATAGTCAATACAATAACAAATCATCAATAAATGATTCAATTTATTAATATTATATATATTAAAAAAAAATATAGACAGTTTAACTTTACACTTTAAAAATCTGAAAATTAGATAAAAATGATGTAAAAGATATTCGTACCATTTTTTTTTTCATTAAAATAATTATAATTATTATTCCACATATGTAATGATGATTGTCTTTGTCGAAGTTTATCCAGATTTAACTGCAAAATCTTCCCACATATGCGAAATGAACTTCGAATTGAATCACTGACTGTCAAAGAACTTTGATCGTTGTGCTTTGTATGTCAATATCTATAATATTATATATATATATAAATTGTTAATAATAATAAAACGGTGTCTTTGATCAAATTACTTAGAAAGATAAAGTTCATAAATCGTGTCGAATATCGTATATAATGTAAAGTAGCCATTTTAACTTGAATACCGCATTCTTAATCGATTAGCAAAGTTAATAGAGAATTTATTTAATAGTTATTTATATATATATGTGTGTGTGTGTGTTTCTTGTTAAATTATGTGTTTTTAGTAATAGTTAATCGTAAAATCAATAGTGAATATTATGTTTATATTCGATAAATCTAGGATTCGACGCTTAATAATCGTTTTAATTTCTAAAATACATACATGAATATATATATGCATGATTATGTATATTAAAAATGATTTTTTTTTATGTATGAATATGTAAAAAAAATAATTTATTAATATTTTAATACCATTCCGATAGTGAATAATTAGATATATGTTAAAATTATATATTAAGTATTTGAAAAATTTTAAATAATTTTAATCATAATTAATTATTTAAATAATTGTTGTTTCTAATTTATTATAAAGTGGGAAAATATTTAAAAACCATCGTTTATCATAATTACCAACTATACATAGTCAAATAGCACCGATGAACTAACAAGACGTTGAATATTCATGATCTCGTTAATTTATTATTGAAATATTGTATGTTTTTTTTTATATATGCGACATTAATAAAATAAAAACTATTATTTATTATCTAAACTAAAATATAAATATATTTATATTAAATTGTCAATCGTATTCAAAATAATATAAAATAAATACAATAGATATATTCGATTGAATTGAATCGAATACGAGGCCAAGGCATCGCATAATTTTACAATATCGATTATCATATTTATTATAAATATTTAATCGATATATTTGGTACGAAATTTTAACGAAAAATAAAAAATAAAAAATATTCGATATTAGATTAATTAACGAAAGACGTCATCGTTATTGTTTTCAGTTTATCGCCGTAAATAACTGTAAATTAAAAAATGTTTTCGTATTGCAACAATTATTAAATAAATCGTAATCTACAATTATAATGATTATTATTATTATTATTATTTTAAAACGTCGATACATGTAAATTTTTAGATGTATGAATGATAAGATATATTTTTTTATACCAATCGAATTGACATTATTTTGATTGACTACGGATTAATATTGATAAATTACGATATTTACGGTTAATAGAACAAAAAAATTGACATTTTATTATGATATAGCACTCATACAACTGTCAACAACAACAACAAAAAGCGGTACAAATCAAAGTTTGTGACGAGAACAAAAAAAAATTATAATTAAAAAAAGAAAAAAAAACCGGCGCTTTGTAACCGGATATAAAGACGCTGAATATTTTGCTAGCGTTTTTAATACGGCTTTGGTATAATTTCGAAAGGACGAAAATCGAATAATCAGAATCGTATTCAGCTAGTAGGATTTTAATCGGGAAGTAATGCGATATTTGAGTATTTAAACGGATCGGACGACAAAGGAGATAAGTGCGCAAAATTGGATTTTTTTTTTGTTTTATCTCGAAACAGCGTTCGAAACGATCCGCTATAATGGAAATAACGTATTTTTAATTTGTCACTCATATTTCATAAAATCGATGCAATATATATTATATATATGTGTGTGTGTAAATATCAGGAAAATTCATTTTGCTATTCGTAGAACAAATTTAATTATTTTTCATGAATTCAAAATTTGTATATATTTAAAATAAATGATTGAAAGACAAACATATAAACAAAATTATAGATTTTTTTTAATTATGGAATATTTAGTATTAAATTGATATATCAACAAAAAATTGTACTAATTATTGTATTAAAATAATATAAATTTATTATAATTAATAAGATATTATTATATAATATTATATTAAAAATTTATTATGTATAATAATAATAATAATAATAATAGAGCTCAGTTAAAAAAAATATAAATTATATATGACATAGATGTATATATAGATTAAAAAATATAATATTACGATCATAATTATTTTGTATACGTTTTTTGGCGGTTTATAATCGTTTTTCGCCGTAGCAAGTTTCGTACGTTTGCGCCCTTTGCGCACCGCGTCACCGTCGACCGTGCGGCCCGAACGGGCGTCGAACGGGTTAATAATAGAAAATTTTTTGACACATTGGTGACAAATGGCTAAAGTGTGTTGCCCGTGTACCATATATTTAAATAGACGCGATGTTCAACAACGTGGAAAAATCAATGATATAAACAACGTGCCCCGAGCGTATAATTAGTAACGCTCGTTAGTAACACCCGAGAGCACAGATCGTACGAAGATTTGAGAACCATTAAACCGAATCGATACCTTATGATCATTTAAAATCGTCCACACGCTGCACGATTACAATTTTTCATTTTAATTTATATTAAATATAAAAAAAAACACACTTTTGCCAACGCTTTTTCCAGTCTGCGAAATATTCGGAATAGTATTTTACTCCGGTAGAGCCTTCGAGACCTTTTTCGATTCGGTTTTAATCTGCTCAATCGTGTCAAAACGGCGTCCCCGAGTTGGTCTTTTGAGTTTGCTGAATAGCCAGAAATCGCACGGAGTCAAATCGGACGAATACGGTGGTTGCGGAACGATATGAGTAGGGGTTTTGGCAAAAAAGATGGAAAGAATCAATGCAGTATGACATGGTGCATGATGAACCAAGAGTTGTAAAAACACGTGTAACTCAGCAATAATTAAACCTTTTGACAAACAGACACTTGGCCAATGTTATAGACAGTCCTAATAATCTAGGAAAAAAATACAATTTATTTATATTTTAAAAATACAATAGTTGGTTAAAGAATATATTGATATTTACAATACATTAAATATATCTTTAAAAAAATGTATTTTAATAAAATAAAATAAATTTTACATTGAGCAAAAAATTTTAACATTTATATGTATAAAATAATTCTAAGAATTATATAAATTTCTCATTGGACAAAATTATTAATTTTATGAATATATATGATTCATTTTAATTAATCGCTGAATCTCAAACTGTTAATACCATATTAATTATATATATATATATATATATATATATATATATATATATATATATATATATATAATTTTAATAAATTCTTTATAACATCACATTATATTGATAATAATAATAATAATTCTTTAATTGTATAAATTAATGATATTTTTATTTATTTCTTTTCAGGCGTTGCAGAGCCGACGTCGTACTTCGAACCGTTGTCAAAATTCGACTTTCGACATTCTCCAGACGTAATCCATTCTCGCATCCGAACCGTTTGAAAACGGTTCAAAATTGAAAAAATATATATTTATATGCATATATATATATATATAAATATAAATAAACAAAAAAAAATACAGATCATCCTTAGAAAATAAAGATTTAATTATAAATTTTTAAATATAAGTCGCATATTTTTTTCTACCCTTATTCGAAATAAATACGCGTTCAACGAGCGAAATGAGTTCCACGCGCTGTCCCTGGACGTAATTATATCGCGGATATAACGAAGTTCGTTATAGCGAAAAATGGACGTCGATTTTACGACGTCGGATCCCGTGAACGGAATTGGAAACGAGAATGGAAACAAGACTACACCGGTTTTGGCCATCAGCAGAGAGTTTATGACTCAATGGTGAGTGATTTATTAATATATATATATATATATATATATATATATATATATATATATATATATATATATATATATAAATATTTTAATAATCGAAAAATATATATAATTCAAATCTAAATTCTTTTTTTTTCACTTTATTTATATACAAAAGTAAGCGAAAAATACTTATATGATAAAAATTATTTAATAAATATATAACAAATAATTTCAATAATTATTACTTATAAAATAATATTTTTAACATTATATAAAAATTATTTTAAAATTATATTTTTTAATGTTTAAAAAGACATGTATTTTATTAATCGGCCGTTTTATTAATCAGAATTGTTATTCGTCAAACGCTCATATATAATATTTATACAGATGTATTCAACAAGTTAATTTTTTGGGGTCGCGTTCAGTGAAAAGAAATTATCTTGAATCGTACTTTTCATTAGCATTTAAAAAAAATATATTTTTTTAATCTTTTCATATACAAGGATATTTTTTTTATTTTTCGCTTTTAATTTACATTAAAATCATTAAATTTTAAAATAAATCATTATTAAATCCTAGAACATAATTATTTTTTATGGCGTCCGTGAAATAGGCAACTTTGAATTAGTTCAACTTTATATTTTATAACAGTATGAATATTAAAATATATTTTTTTATTATTATATTATATTATATTATATATATATATATATATATATATATATATATATATATATATATATATATATATATACCATAAAATATTGTTTTTAATTTTTTATTTTGGCTAATAAATCACTCATATTTTAAAAAATAAATTATTATAAATTTAATCGTTTAATTTTTAAATGAAAATTTATGAGTATTTTATATTGAATAAAAAATATATTATTTTATACTATATAAACAGAAAAAAAACAATATTTTTAATTATAGAACGATATTGAACAAAAAAAAATTATACGATTCTTGATGAAAAATTGCGCTGAAAATAAATTTTAAACGCCAATAACTTGAAGTTTTTAATAAACGCGCGCTTTCTTTTTTCTTCTCGTATATAGAATGTGCTTTGAATGATTCCAATTAGTTCCGGAGATTTTTTTTTTACAAATTTCACTCCGGAAGAACGCCATGCAAACCTCCTAGTCCCTATTTTTTTTTCTTTTTCAATTTTCCAATATCGGAAATATCCCGAAACAAAAGGAGAAAAGAAAAAAAAAAGAAAAAGCGCACGCGAACCCCGACGCATCCGGATTCCGTGTGTGTGCAGGAATTTTTTTAACGGTTCGGCTTGTTTTTTCTTTTTTTTCACGTTCGATTGAACGTCAAGAACATCATAGAAACGCCCACCCGATACGTCGTAGGACCACCCGATGCTTCCTATATATCTTTCCCGTTCCACGTTGATGACTAGCGAATAATTAATTATATATATATATATGTATGTTCGACGTAATTCAAATAGAGAGGAATTTAATTAGTTACCTTTCGCGAACTTTCAAACTTGACGATCAAAAGCAAAATTTCTCCACTCTCGAAGGTCTCGAAAATTTATTTGGTACCTACTAATTACCCAGGTATTTCCCGGCGCTCTCTTCTGCTCGGACTCTATACGATGCAGCGGTTTCAATCGATGTGTTTCGTAACTATTTCGATTACATAAACTGTGTTTAAATCAAACTAAACCTAATATAATATATCTCCTTCGTACAGAATGTGGTTTGTTTCAAAATTGAGACATTTTGCATTACAATCTATTAATTTAAAATAATTTAATATAGATTGAAAATGATTTAATATAATTTTCATTATTATTAAGCAATTTTAAATTATTTTTAAAAGTCATTCAATATATATAATAAAATCTTTATACTGATTTTTTTATAATAAATTTTGATTAAAATATTACCAATACAACAAACCTAACTTAAAACACTATTAACTTGTAAACATATATAAATTAATTTATAAAAAATACATTTTTTCAACTACGTATTAAATTTAAACGAATTTTTTTTATTCCTGCAAACTAAGTGTTAATTTGTTACAAACCAAAGTTATTCTAAAAGTTTTTTTTAATTATATATATATATTTGGATATGTAAAGAAATAATTGAAACTAAATTATAAAAATTATTTAACTCACTAATCAAAGTATCAAACGATCAGAAAAAAATTTTTTTTTTGAAAAAATTGATTTTATGATACAACAATTAACAATTTCATTAATAATTATAAGTACATATTTTTTTTTATAAAACACAATGAAATCTGATGAAAATCAATGTAAACTAAAAGTATGTCGCAATTTTGAGATAATTCTGTAAATAATTCTGAAATATAACTAATCATCGAAAATGAATTTTATCTTATTTATAATATAAATTCTTGATCGATATTAATAAAATATTATTATATTTTTAACTATAGTATTTTTTTAAGAAAAATGTTAGACATTACTGTTTATGGTGAACGGCGTCCTTGTATTTTTCAGCTGAAAATTTTAAACATGTTTGTGTTGTATAATCGAAAAGGGATTTGGAACCCTTTTGTCGTCATGTTTTAAAACATTCAATTCCGCATTAATACACTAGTTAAAACTAGTTTGTCCTATTCAAAAAAACATGACAAATACTAAAACATCACATCTATCATATATCAAGTAATATTTTCTTTTCACTATTCATATTTTACATATTATAATAATTTTATCATTATCGATAATATCATTTCATATAATTATTGTTGGAGAACATGTTCGTTACCTCAGAATTATCATGAATATTAATCGTATTTATTTAATATATAAATTTATATATTTGATAAGCAACAGAATTCTTTATATATACAAATAACCATAACTAAAATATTGTATGATTGACTATTTTTTATTAAGGTGACCAAATTTTTTACAATGAAATGGAGGACGTGGCGAAGGATTATTTGTTAAAAAAGAGGAGGACGCGTTGGAATTGTAAAAAAAACCCGTCTAAATTCCAATGATTCAAAAAATAAAGGTCCTCGGTCTTGAGGTCGTCTCCAAAATACAGACCTTTTTGTCGATATAGAAATTTTCAAAATCACAAATACATTAGAACAAAAAAGGAGGATGGTTAATCGCCTTACTTTTATACAAATAAAATAAATCGAAATGTTCATTATATGATTTTTATAAAAAAAAATGTAGTAACTGATAAAAATTATTATATAAAATGCGTTTTTTCAAACAATTTTACATTAAAAACGCATATATAGTACATGTTTGACTTTATTGAGGAGGACAGTCCTCCTCTTGAAAATGTTCTCCTTTTCGTTTTGTTTTCTTTTTTGGAGTCATCATAGTTTTGTCAACATTTTTTAACATCTTTTTCAACAATGTCCTATTTCACAATTCAAACGAAAAAAAATGATTATCTAATGATATTTCATTGTGTCCTCCTTAATGTCATATATATTTCAAATTTGATATCACTGATATATATATATATATATATATATATATATATATATATATATATATATATATATATATATATATATATGCTTTTAAATATTTATGTATAAACATGTATGTGTGAAAATATTAATTCAAAATTTAAATTCACCGCGGAAAAGTCATTGTAGCACTTCGTCGTATCGTAGTAACGTCAGGAGGAAACTTTTCGATTTTTTAATTAAAGTTCATTATTATTGTGCTTTTATCGTCCATTATGAGCAATTGTTATCGCACTCGAAACTTTCATTAATGATCTATTGAAATTTCGTCACAAAGCATCGCCCGAGATTCAATTTAATATTCATCATTGTTTTCGGGAATCGTCCGTTTCGCGTCCCCCTTTCGAGATTTGAATATTTATATTTGGGGTGTGCGTTTTCAATTTTGAACGCGAGCATTTAGAAATGAGAAACGTCTAAGATGCTCAGAAATCGACGAATTTATGTGATGAAAATTACATTTTTGCAATACACTCTTTCAGTCAATCGATTTAGAATTCCGAATATTGATATATGTAAAAAAAAAAGAGTAATTATGTTCACTTATTTAGTCATTAATTTAAATATATATATATATATATATATATATATATATATATATATATATATATATATATATATATATATATATATATATATATATATATATATATATATATATATATAGTTTTATTAATGTGGTTAATTAATCGATGAAATTTAATTGGAAGCGATGCAATACTCCCCCGAATAGCTAGGCGAAAACAATCATCGCCACCCTTAACCCTTTAGCGCCCGTCGTCGTCACGAAAGCGTTGATTTATATGGGAAAATAAAAATGGAAATGAATTAATTAATCCCGAGAGAAAAGGTAATTGGATTCTAAATGGGGGACGGGGGACGAACGGGGGAGACTCGGCGCCGTTTCTGTTCTCGAATTTCTTACACATTTCTACGATTTAATACGACACCCTTATATATTTCACGGTCACAAAAGTCGACTTTAAAAATAATCGATTTTAATTCTGTGATAATTAGTAAATTTGAATGGCGACGTGAAACCACCGTTGTGTAAAAAATTCGTAGATAAATAACTAAATTTGATATCATGTATATGTATTTCCTGAAAACAAAAACAATATTTAGAAAAATTTTGTCTCATATTTATCAATATATTGTTACTGCAATCTTTTTTATCTTATAATCTTTAATTAACATGATATAATCATAATTTAATTATCGTATTTTATTAGATATATTTCATCTATTTTTTTCTAGATTTTTCATGATAATAAAAATTAATTTCTCTTCATTTTTTTTTGTTTTTAAAATAATGAATATTACAATAATAATATAGTATTATTTTCAACAATTTTTAAATAAGAAAAAATATATACATAATTAGCACCTATATTTCAAAAAAAAAACAATATATATTATTACCCCAAAAAAATAATATATGTAATAAAATATAATATAATTCCAGATAATTTTGTGAACATGTAAAATACATTGTTTACATTAATTACAACTGATTAATGATAATAATCCGACATTCGTTTGCATTGCTGAGACAAGATAATATCTAATTAAATATCATAGATTAATTTATTAATATTTTTTCAATAGAAATATATTATCTCGATAGTCTACTATATTGAAAATTAATAAATGTATTACACATTTATAAAAAAAAATTACAAAATGTTCGATAATTATTTTTTATGATAAAATAAAATATGTAACTCAAAAAAAAATCTATATATTAAAATAAATTATATTAATTAGTTAGTTGCTTTAGTCGTGATTAAGCGAATCCGTTTTCGCTATTAGTTAATTGTTTAAAATCAACGGTTTTCGTTTAACTCTAGCGATACAATTTTAACTGAACGAGTCAAAAACGATTTCGCAGATTTTATCGCGGACTCATAACGAATTCGCGTATATAAATTTATAATTAAAATGTTACGGCGACGTAAAACGAGACCCGCGCGAGAATCGTACAATAATGATTCATTATTATTACACGAAATTTATGTATTTTTTTTAATCATTAAAACAGTGCTAATGCGCTAATATATTATAACTTATCTAATAATTTTGATCTTTAAAAATTTTATATTTATATATTTTATCTCCGAACTTTTGGTTCCTTCATCACGATAATGCACCGCGTCATACTACCACCGTATTCGCCTGATTTGGCTCCGTGCGACTTCTGGTTATTCTTCAAACTTAAAATGGTCTTGAAGGCTATACCGGAAAAACACTATTCCAACTGTTTCGAGAATTGGAAAAAGTTATGGAAAAAATGCGTTTCATCGGACGTGGATTATTTTGAAGGGGATGAAATTGAAAAAATTATATTTCATAAATAAATTCATCTTACTTTTTGATCACGGTGTTGATTCTACTTAATGTGACAAATCTCTGTAGAAAAATCTGCAGAGTGCGACATGTTCACCACGAAATGTATGCAACACGTGTAACGGCACTAAAGCCGTATTATCACGAAAACTATTTTCATTAGCGAATCCGCCGAAACTTTGCGACGTGAAAAAGCTTTCTTAATAACGTCGGAAAATGGAGAATTTTCCATCCAAAACATGGTACGTTGTCGACGACGTTCGACGTTAATCCGTCGTATTATCGCACCGCGTCGTCGTTAAATTGCATTTTGTAATTATTTTCGATGCATTTAATATACGATGTGATACAAAATATTATAAAATTTATATAATAATATTAAATAAATATTTAAAAAATAATAATATTATGGTCGAAATGTTGGATTAACATTTTTTTTATATAGACGTATCTTATAGAAGTTCAATAAAAATATAAATTGAATATTATGACTTGTTTTCAAATTTATTTATAAGTGTGTATTAAAAGTTTTATAAATTCATTAAATATTATTTAATAATGATTATATATATATATATATATATATATATTTAAAGTAGTGATAACACAAAAATATCCATTTCTAACTTGAAATTATATTTCAATTTTTTATATTATTGAAAAAAATCTTTATAATAATAATATAAAAATAATATTCATTTGTTAATTTATTAATTATAAATAAAATGAAAAACAATTTGCATTCTAAAACTTGAAAAAGTGACTTCAATATAATAATTAAAACAAGCGAATTATTTATGTAATAATAAAAGATATATTTAGTCACCATTTTCTTGAAACACACAGACACATATTATATATATATATATATATATATATATATATATATATATATATATATATATATATATATATATGTATGTATATGTATATAATATATCGTTTTAAATTAAATTAAATCGAAACCGTACTTCATATACTTTTTTCTCGTTTATGCCGTTTATATACTTTTTTTCAACGTTGTGTTCCTGGAAAATTGGAAAAATATATTTCCTTCAGGATATTCACACTCTGGAATCCTTTTGGACGATGAGAAGGAGCAATTCGACGCGCGGTCCGCGCACTTGAAAGAAAATTAATTTTTCAAACGATGCGGCCGATGAAAATTCTCGACGAAAAGCGCTTCGTACTATGAAATTTTTCCTATAGCATTCGTTGCAAGCGGGAAAAAAAAAGAAAAATGAAAACTATAAAAACAAACAAACAAACAAATAAAATCTCGAACGAATCCGTATACGATCCAATACGATATCGTATTCGTTTTTTCTTGTATTACTATCACAATAATTTTCTTTCTACAGGATGATACTTTTTTTTATTATTTTCAGTTGCCTCTTATTATTATATTCTTGGACGATTGTATTCAATATAGTTTCACTATTAAGTAATATATTTATTATTTGTATACTAATCTGAAATTTTTCATACATTTTATTACTCAAAAATAAATAATAATCACGCAATATAAAATACTATTAATATAATAATACACATGTATATATATATATATATATATATATATATATATTCATACATAATCATATTCTCATATTTTCCACCATTGTTAAAACATACACTGTAAATCGGAATTGCATGGTTAACTCAAATTAAACTCTGGAATTAAACCTGAAACTAGGATGTATTTTAGTTACATTCAACTGCGGTTCTGTTAACAAGTTTTATAACAGCAGTTATATTCTTTAATTTAAAATGTATATAATTTTAATGCATATATTTTCTTTATATGTAATATATTAAAAAAATACATTAATATATATATATATATATATATATATATATATATATATATATATATATATATATATATATATATATATATATATATTTGAAAATCGACACGTTTTAATGTATCAATAAATATTTAATATTAAAATGCATACGATATTCGAATGGAAAATGTGTGAAAAAATCGATCGCGTTTCATAGCACTTTTCATACTAAATTATGCAAGATTTCATTCGAATTTATTACATGAAAATTTTATTAAACGCGAATCTTTTTTTTCTCTTCTTTTTACGTATGAATTATTAAAAATAAATTTATAGCGGTGTAATTCGTCGTGAATAATATATATATATATATATATATATATATATATATATATATATATATATATATATATATATATATATAATATCAAAGTCGAGTCGTCGGCTCTGCGTTGGATCATTTCTCGCAGCACGCTCGATATAAAACATGCGATATTCCGTTATCAATAATAATCTAGAAAAACTTCTTAATGGAAAATTAATAGAAATCTTGCGAATAAAGCCTCCAATCTATCAATTTTTATCTGGCTATCAAATGACGACGTCGTCGTTATTACGAAATGTGAAATACGCGTTTCTTTATTGCGTTAATGTCAATCAAAATGGATTTTCCTTCTGTTATACCTCGAACCGATTCGCCGTTTTTCCACCTCATTTTCCGATAGATCCTCGAGAAAACACTTCACTTTTCACCCCATTTATAAATGTGTGTATATATGTGTGTGTATGTGCGTTTATGTGTTGAGTTATTTCGCGATGGAAACGTCGTATCAAAGGGTTGTTTTTCTCATTTTAGATCTATATTAAACGGTCTGTTCGCGAAACCTTTTTCTTGTATTGATTTCGATTCGATAAAATAATTTCAGTATAATGTAATCATCTATAATAAATTTCAGACATCTTTTATACGCGTATATACTGAAAATATTTTATACTTTATAAACAGTGATTCTCAATATTTTTTTTTCATATTTTATGTAATATAAATTGAACGATATCTTTACGTATTTTCTATTTAGAAATAATTAAATTTTAATCTATGAATCTCTTATTATTTATATATAAAAAATATGATTTTTTACTAAATTTAAGTAAAAAAATATATTTATTCTAAAAAACTGCGATTATCACTGATTTATTCTTTTATAATGACAAAAAATCTTGATAGAAAACTTTATAAACAAAATATTTTTTTTGGATATAATAATAAAAATTCTCAAAATAATAATTGCAAATTACTCCTCTCGTAATAAATATGATCGAAATGCTGAAATATATTTTTTCAGGATTTACATTTATTTCGAGCGATAGATAAATATACGAAACGCTGAAATTATCCATTATTATGCTTCGACTAAAATGCGGCGAAACGTTTTATTTTTATTTTTTTTTATTTTTTGTTAAAAATTGATTACATAATTAATTAACGATATGTAAATTGAATAATACGGTAGCTCAAAAACTTCATTATGCAAATTTGTGCGAGTGTCCGTCATTGTCAGATGATGAAAAACTGAAAAATACGCTACGTCAAAAGTTTTAAAACGGCAAGAAAACGTATAAATAATTCGTTTTAAATAAAATTTATCGTTAAATTTAATTTATAATACAGAAATATAAAGTGAAAATATTATTAGCAATTATTTTGTATCGGTCACCGTTACGCAGACGCATACCTTATATATTATTATAACGTGTTTATTTTCGATCGTTTCATTAAACTCAAAAATACGTAATAATCGAATATTCATATATAATTTGACAACATTATGGTTACTATTTATATAAGCCGACTCGTTTATGTAAATTTTGCAATAAATTTCACGATAACAATCTAAACACTTTCCCAAATATGTTTATTTTTTTTATTATATATATTTATATATATATGTGTGTGTGTGTGTGATTTAAATCGATTTTCCGATTTGGAAAATTGTCGAAAAATGAAATGCGAAAACGCGAACGATTTTCATTCGGAAAATTACACGTTCTCCGTTTGACGCATTTCTTTCTCTTATTATAATTTTCCAATATTTTCACAAAATTTTCATATATTTTTGTATGAAAATTTTATAATAAAACAAACCGTAATATAAAATCGATGACTTTATTTTTACTTTTTATATAAATTTTCAAAAATAATATAATCTTAAAGAAATATTATTTTTATTTAATAAATCTCAATATATCAACATTTTAAGCTTTAAATTCATGATATATATATATATATATATATATATATATATATATATGATTATAATAAGCGTAGAATTTAATAACATTAAATTTTACGATTTTATATGCAAAATTAAGCTTTATGAAGATCAATTAAAAGCATTTATGAGTCTTTAAAAGGCAATAAGAACGAGTTATTTAAATGAGACATAATTATATTAGAACCAATTATATTTTTTATATATAAATTTTATTATATTTCAGTAATAATTTAATTATTGTATATGTTACTATACAATTGTAATTTATATTATAATAATATTATATATATATATATATATATATATATATATATATATATATATATATATATATATATATATATATTGTTAAGACTATTTATAATATAATATATAGTTTTAATGTGATTTGTGATTCCTTAAAGCTTCCAATTATGATATATAATATAATGAATAATTCAGCGGGGAACCGGTTTTAATATTGAATCGCGAATTTGTACGCTGGTTCCGCACGTTATAAATGTTTCGAAACAATCTTAATTAGTTTGCGCCGATTAACTTTGTATATGGCGTTACTCGTTTAATACGAATTAATCAGGTTTCGCGTTATAGCGGAAGCGAAGAAAAAAAATTGTGACAAAGTTTTTAAGCTTTCAATGCTCAAAAAAGTTTATTTTTTTATCAATTTTGATGTATTATATATCATTTTATATGGTGTGTGTATGTAAAAAATGTATATTATAAATATTATATGAATGAAAATTATTTATATAATATTTTTTTTAAATAATTTGATATGAAATATAAAATTTTTAATATTGCTTTTAAAAATATATAATTAAATTGTTATATATATATAGAAATATAATTATTCACATATAAAATTAAAATGTTAATCTAAAAATTTTTATTGTATTTGATATAATTTAATTTATTTAAATATTTATA
This sequence comes from Leptonema lineaticorne, assembly GCA_024500535.1. NCBI lineage: Eukaryota > Metazoa > Arthropoda > Insecta > Trichoptera > Hydropsychidae > Leptonema > Leptonema lineaticorne. The sequence goes on along the minus strand of JANIJI010000030.1, from coordinate 12,494,923 downwards.
TATAAAATCATTTTTTTCAATAATAATTTAAAATGTATCATAAAGTTTCGTCTTATTGCCAATTTTTATTAGAATAATTCAAAAAAAAAAAAATTTATATTTAAATGTATTTTTACTTTAAAATCAATCATAAAATAACTACAAAAAGACTTACGTAATATAAATTACTCGTACAAACACAAAAAATTAAATTACAATATATATATATATATATATATATATATATATATATATATATATATATATATGAAATTAAAATTTTAATATTTTTAAACATTGAATAATATATAAAATTCTACGATTGCATTATATTATAAATCTTTATATAAATTTATATATATATATATATATATATATATATATATATATATATATATATATAAATCTTTGTATTCGACATTATTTTCTTCGTTGTCGTTTTTATTTTATTTTTTATATTTTTTTTTCATTTTATTCTCGACAAAATTGAGTTCAATTCCAGACATCGAAACGACAACCGCTCATATTCTACTTCGATTCTCCGTTCTTTTGTGCTGAGCCCTTTTATCGTTGTCAGTCACTCAGTCAAGTCTGTCATTGTGACAAATATTTCGTAGAACGCGAAATGTAACCGAAACCAACACCCTGTATATGTATATATATATATATATATATATATATATATATATAGATTACTCATATCCTTCAAATACTTACAATATATATATATATATATATATGTCGAAAACGAATTAAAAATTTCTAATATATATATATATATATATATATATATATATATATATTAATAATTAAATTTTAATCTATATTTATTAAAATTAAAATTAAATTTATTTTTAATGAAAAAGAAAAATTTTTTTAAGCGAAAAGTCATTGTTTTTTATTATACGCATCTCTAATATAGAATTAATTTTCCGTGTAAATCGAAAAAAAAATACATATTATATATATTTTATATATTGAAATGTGTGTGTGTGTGTGTGTGTGTGCGTATTTTTCCGATTACGATGTTTGATTGAAAGCAATATAAGATTGTAACGAACAATAAATACGAAAAGAAAGAAAAAATACCTGAAAGGTAAGAATCTCTTTCATGTTGAAATTCTTTTATTTTGACTTCTTATATAAAAGTGGTTCTGTGGTGCAAATGTGAGGTTTTCTTTGTACTTTTATGACACTATTTATATATATACAGGTATGTGTGTTTAATATATTATCCCATTTTTTCGATCCTCTATGAAAATTTTAATGAAGTATTATTTAATTAATGTTAAAAAAATATTTTTTTAATATACAAATAACACTATATAATAGTAATCAGTTACATTTAAATGATTAATATAATATAGAATTTAAGCAATATATATATATATATATATATATATATATATATATATATATATATATATATATATATATATATATATATATATATATATATATATATAAATAGTTTATATATAAAAAAATATCATATAAAAGATCGGAAGTATTAAAATGGTTTTAATATTAGTTAAAAATATTTATAATAAGTATTGATATAAAAAAGACGATTTATATATTAATTTTTTTTTTTCAATATTGATCAATAAAAAAGTCTAGACTGAAAAAAAAATATAATCATTCGTGAAATTATATACCGATATTGCATTATCACTGTAAAAATATAAATCGGAAAATGAACAATATGTATGATGTAGATTTTTTTCTATTTTGTAAAATAATAATATACATATTTTATACAAATTTATGGACTTTATTCAAAAAAAAAAAAAAATCATTTGATAAATGTCGGTTGTTCAAGACGTTTCGCTTATTCATTACGCTTAATATCCATTATTTGTTTATTTTCTTTGTGCTTGTTGCCATTTATATTATTTCATTTTTTTTATTTTGTCCTCTTTTTTTCATATTTTAAGAGTGTTTTTCTTGTATATACATATATATATATATATATATATATATATATATATATATATATATATATATATATATATATAAATATAACAAATATATTTTTTATTTCATTCGCTACGGAGCTATTTCATATTTTCCTTTCTTCTACTCTTACTAATTTTCCGCTAACGATGAAAAACGACAGCGAAAAACGTTAACGGACGAGGTGAATGGTGAATTTTCTCAATTTCCTCGAAAGAATGTCATTTTTCACAATAGTTAGCCGTGATGTGTTCGTAAAATTTTCCATCGGAAAAATCTATACTCGTTCGCGTTTCGACTTTTGGCGCCCTTCGACAATTTATTTTTCTTTCTTTTTTTATTTATTATTTTCGAATTTAAAGAAAACGAAAGAAAAGTGTGTGATTTGCTTTAAAATAAATTTAAAAATATATATTCGCCTCTTTGACGAATTATATTTTATCAAGATTTGATTTTAGTTCTTCGCACATACAATTTACTCAAAATAATATTTATTCAAATTTCATACAAATAATTTTAACATTATTATATTTTTTTTTCATATTAATTTCAATTTTATTATATATATATGAAAAAAAAAACATTCGACGTACAATCGATTGGATTTTTTAATACATAAAAATTCCGAAAGTTTTTCACAAACCTCCAAACTATCGATTCGTTAAATAATATCTCGTTTTTTTTTTTTCAACCAAAGAAATTTTGCTGAACGAAAACTTTTTAAATATTTCAGTGTGGACGTTCATTTTCAGCGTAATTTTTTTTTTCGCAATTTTTCTCCATTTCCGATTACGTTTCTCTTTTGAATATAGTGCATGGACGCTAGTGAATATGCAATATATATATATATATATATATATATATATATATATATATATATATATATATATATATATATATATATATAAATAACTAAAAAAAACTAGTAGAAAAATAAAAAAAAAACGGGGAAAAAATGTTGAAAATTTCGAACTTTTTCAGCGTAACAATAGATAATGACAAATAAGCACGGCTCTGCACAAAAGGCTCATTGTAAATATGTACAAATGCGGCCATTTTATAGATTAGTTCCTTTTCGGTTTGAAAAACTGAGTCTAGGTGGGAAATAAAAAAAAAAAGAAAAAGAAAAAGAAGGAGTGAGAAAAAAAAATGGAAATAAAACCGACGATTCATTTACGCGACGCCATTATTTCAACCCGATTTACCGTCAAAGCTTACCGTTTAAAATCACCCTTATATTATATGACCTGTTTAATAATGAAAATTTCTTTACATTATATATGCATAGTTATTTTTAAAGTATTTTAAAAGTATATTGATTATATTTTAATATTATTATTATTTATATTTATAATACATTTTTTTTTACATTTGTTCTCGTAGAATTATTATAATATTTAACAATTTAATATTAAAATCTAATGGTGTCATATAGAACTGATGACTCGATATCGTAAAAATGATTTAATAGTGTAATATTATATTTACAATAAAAATAAAATATTAATTTTTATTTTTAAATAATAAATAATAAATAAAAAAAATAATACCATCTATGGATTTTTTATAAAAGTTTTATATTATTCATTATAAATTTTCATCGATTTTTTATATATATAATCAATAATATAAAAATTTCACTACTTCAAAAAAATATTAATTATTTTTAATAAACAAAAAAAAATCTCTTTGTAAAAGTCCAATATTGAATATAAATTTTTAATAATTTGATGTGAGATTAAAAAAAAACCATCGTTTTGAAACTAAAAATCGAGATTGAACTTTCATGTCGGTTATAATACACCGATTTTTCATTCGTTTGGATATATTTATATACTCTTCCATATGCGAATATATGTGTGTGTGTTCGAATATGCATGTGTATATGAATATATATAAACTCATAGAACTTTTCAGCGCATTCGCTGAAAAACCTGCGCAATTTCACATGCGATTCTGAACGGGAAAAATTTTTCACTTTGGAAACTTGCGTTCAAAAGGTAACATGTATAAAATATATAAAAATACGTTTCAGAATATCTGAAAAATGTTTGAAATTAAAATTCACGCTATTTTCAAAAAAAAAAAAAAAACACTAATAGTCAATGCACATGTTCGTGAACTTTGATGCATAAATAATTTTAATGGACTGAAATATTTCAGTTTTATGAAAAAAAATCGTTATTTAACGACTTAAATTATATATGTATTGATAAATTTATTAAAATTAAATTTAATTAATCCGAAAATATCATGAAAACTGACATTATTTTATATTGGATATAATTTTAAATACGATATTTAAAAAAAATCATTATGAATATATTTTTTATTTAAACTACATTAAAATTCATAAAATATCACATTTAAATCCTCCATATTTACCTAATTCGGCTCCATGTGATTAATAATAAATTTTATAATTTATGAAAAAAAAATATTTATATCTAATATAAATTACTTTTTTTTTAATATTCACATTATATTGAATAAAACAAAGCCGTTTAAAGTAAAATAATATATATTTTAATATAATATATAAAATGTAGTGAAATGCGATAAAGTTGTTTTTGAAACCATGAACTTGCCTCTGTAAATATTTTATTGTAGAGTTAAGCTATTTTGTGCGGTCCAGTTTGGACCCGCTGGCCGCAGTTTGAGAACTTCTGGTCTGTTCGGTGTCCAAAGTTTTGTATGTATTACAATATCATATTTAATATCTTGCCGTACAAAGTTTTAAGTATGTTTTAAAAATGCATTATCATTTCCTCGTTAGTTTAGTTGAAAATTAATCGTTTATGTTCTACCATAGAAGCTAAGCAACGTTTTATATTGTCAATGAACAAATGTATTGATATTAAAATGTACTTATTAAATTTTTTATTTTATTTTTAATAGTATATATATATTGTTTTAATGTGAAAAGCAGTGTTATATCATAAAAAAAATTCTACTTCATATATTATTTATATAATGCGTAATTTTCAACCGCGTGTAATTTTAGTCCCCACGGGATTTTTCCGTATTTCAAAGCCGGAAATGGATGTCGTATTTAACATTCTTTTATATATGAAGCGTTACTAGAAAAGGGGCTAAGTTGCATATTTTAAAACCTTTTCCAACTATGAAACCGCTGTTGACATAGTCACGTGCATACAAAAACTTTTCATTTCTGAGGCCATACATTCAGAATTTTTCATGAATTCTTCATGGGACAAGTCTGGAGACATCGTGAGAGTCTGGAAGAATTTTTTTCCAAGAAATAAAAATCTAAACCGACATTTGAAAATCTATTTTTATGCATATATTACAGTGTTATATATATATATATATATATATATATATATATATATATATATAACACTGTAATCAAAAAGTAAGGTGAATTTGTTTGTTTGCCGAATAGCCAGAAGTCGTACGGAGTCAAATCAGGCGAAGACGGTGGTTGCGGAACGATATGAATTGAATTTTTGGCAAAAAAGGCGCAAAGATCCAATGCAGTATGACATGATGCATTATAGTAATGAATAGTTGTAAAAATACGTGTAAATCAGCAATAATTAAACCTTTTAACAAATAGATGCTTGGCAAATTTTATAGACAGTCCTACCAACCTAGGAAAAAAAATACAATTTACCTACCTTCCTAATGTCCGGTAGTTTTAAATAATAATTTTACTTTTACTTTTTGATCACATTAGTATAATCGGGTACCTAGAAATTTCAAACGTAAGACTTGGAATCAAAACTTCATATATCACCGTCGATTTATATAGTTGATATTTATATATTTATAACGTGTAATAAAGTAAGTAACGAAATGAAAATCGATATTATAATGTCGCTGAAAATCATGACACGAAATTGAGATTTTTTCATCGCGATTAAACGATATCGTGTTTCATAAACAATACGCTATGAAAATAATAATAGTGAAAAAAAAAAATAAGAAAACTGAAACATGAAAACCGCACTCGCGATTATTATTTAATTTCATATGGCGATATCGAATTATTAAAATATACGGATAATGGAACCGCATAATTTTGATATAGAGCCGCAATAATAATTCAGTCATTTATAGAATGTACGATTCGTATAAAAATTTTCGATTAACACGTAATATAAATTAAATCTATTTTTTTTTTAATATAAAATGTTTGTTATTATGAAATTTTTATAAAATTTATTTTATATTATATATACATATAAATATATATTTGTTTATATTATAAAAAAAATTAAATGAAATGAAAAATATTATATGATTAATATATTAAAAAATATTATTTATATTATATATATTTTATTTCAAATATTTAAATATTTTTTATAATATAATGTCCTCCGACTTTTAGAAGAATTATAATTTTTAAAATATTATTTAAACAATTTATTTCGTGAAAAATATTAATTTTTATATATTTTATTTTTCAGTCTAAATTCAAAAATCTTATTATATTCACGTCGCTTATATAATAATAAATCGAGAACATTAATAATTGAAAAAAAAAAAAATATATATATATATATATATATATATATATAATAATTAATATTCATAGTTTGAATTCTGATAATATATTCACGTTGAATTATATCAAGGTTTTATTTATATCGCGATTCTAAAGAACAAAATATATAAAATAATATTTAACCTCGAATTCTTTAAATATTTTCTATTTCGAATCAATTAATTAAATTTATTGAAAATAAACTTTATCACTATAATTCATTTCTTTATACACATACAGGCATGTGTATATATATATATATATATATATATATATATATATATATATATATATTAAACTCACACACACACACATTATTTAAACAAAATAAACACGCACGTGAAATAAAATACACGCTGTCGTTTATCTTGTAAGACGAAACGGCAAAAGAAAACATTGTATTATATATATAAAGCATTTCGAATTCATTTACATCTCCCGCCTTTTTCGTTTCCCCCGCCCTCCATTCCTCCCCCTTCTCTATCTGAGAGAATATTTTAATGGATTTTTCGGGTTTTCAACGTTTACAACCGACCGACTCTAGACGACAGAGAGTCAATCTCTGGTCCCAGTTTTTGAATAAACTCGGCAGAGTAATTCGAGAAGCGTTAAATAACGGATATTGTTTTCGAATTTCCGTCGATGGTCGAATTTTATTTATTTTCGACCGAAAATAAACGTTCCGCCGTTTCGACTTTGTCTGCCCCACAACACCCCCCCCCTAATCTCCCCTCTCCCCACCCACTTCCCCCCTTTGGGTTTTTCATTCGTTTTTGGAATTCTTCGCGGAATTTCAAACGATTTTATTTGACGTCGAATGAGAAATTAATGGACGCCCGTTTTTTGAATTATTGCAAAGTCGAATTATATTTATGTACAAATTTTATGTATGTATTAAATTTTCTCCAATATATATATATATATATATATATATATACATATATATATATATATATATATATGTATATATATATATATATATATATATATATATATATATATATATATATATATATATATATATATATATATATACATATATATATATATATATATATATGTATATATATATATATATATTTATATACATATATATATATATATATATATATATGTATATATATATATATATATATACATATATATATATATATATGTATATATATATATATATATATTTATATACATATATATATATATATATATATATGTATATATATATATATATATATATATATATATACATATATATATATATATATATATATATATATATAGGAGAAAATTTAATACATACATAAAATTTGTACATAAATATAATTCGACTTTGCAATAATTCAAAAAACTTTATAATAATATATTATTATATTTTCATTATAAATCAATTCAAAACCCCTGCATTGTAGTCTTCAATAAATTAATATTACATTTCTTTCAATACATTTTTAAATTCCACTTCAATCAACAAACCGCAACCAGCTGATATTAATTTTAATATATATATATATATATATATATATATATATATATATATATATATATACATTAATTAATATATTATAAAAAAAATCTAATATAAAATTATTAATAATATTCATTATCTATTAACCGCAACAATTTGATACTGATTTTATTGTAAATTCCTGTTTATAATAACTCTTAATTTATAGTTTTAATTAAATTATCGGAAAATTCGTAAAATTTTCAACGTACAACAAATATATTCGTATTTCAAAAGCTTCAATTTTATTCAATTGAGATATATATATATAAATATATATTTAATATCAAAAAATTCCTCATTTTATTGCATAATAAAACTGATCGAACGTAGAATTCAAAACGGTTTTAAATTAAAGTTTTCATTACGTCAAAAATCTCGACAATTGCATCGCTTTACGAAACACCATGTATATATATATATATTATATATATATATATATATATATATATATATATATATATATATATATATATATATATAATACAATATAATCTGACGTATTATATTATGGAATATTTTTAACGTTAAATCAAAAATTGTTAAAATCCAAGCGCTTGGTTAAATTGTATATTTTTTTGTCGTGTGTAATTTCGTAATACAAAACTGTCGGATTAAAAGGCTTTCATGAAATCGCGTCGTGTCGGTTTAATGGCAGCCCTGCACGCGATAATTTTTTTAAATCGTTACACTGCGCTACAGTCCGCTAAGGACCCGAATCTAGTAACATTTTTTTTTTAAATCAATCTTGTATTAAAACGTTAAAACAACGCCATCTGTGAGTATTAATTGATAGCTAAATAAATTTATACATATTAAGTAAACGACAAAGTTCTGTCGTCGTTGTGCTTGGAAAAGTTTAATCGTAACTTTAATGGTTTGTTTTATTTTTATTTTTTTGTTAACGTATTAAAATTCTTTTTACAAGGCTTAACTTTTAAAATTAATTTAAATCAATTTTTAAATTATATATAATAATAAATGTAGAACAAATATCCAATAATAAAATATAATCATTAGGATTTGTATAATAATTTCACCCTTTCCGACAATTAATCGTAATTAATATCTGTTAATTAAAAAAAAATGATTTAAATATTTTATATTCATACTGTGCACGAATTTCTCGCGAAGTATACACTTGTATTAAAAATATAATAAATTATAATTCAAATTAAAATAATTGTAATAAATATTTTACGGGATATAAACGGCAACAATATTTTTTAGTTAATATAAAAAATAAACAAAATTATATATTTTATCAAATTTATTAATCAGTTTTTATAATAAATATCACTGAATAATTGTGAATACCTAGCAATAAATATAAAATATTAAAATATAAATTTTACCAATATTCATATATAAAACTAATTATTTATATTCGAATGTCGTCGATTCTCAAACATTTCAACGATAATAATCATTCATTAACTACGAACCGGAAAAAAAACACACATTAATAAATACAAATAAATAAGCCGAAAACGATTTATGTCATAAAGATTTACAACTTCAATAAATAAAAAAAAATAGAAATTAGCCGGAAAAACTTTGTCGACGGTTCCACCTGTCGAAGTCGAATTGAAAATACAATAAAAGAAAAGCGAAATGTAGAAGAAAAAGAAAAGAAAAACCGGCGCACCGTGACTTTATCGGCTGATATTGTTTCGAGATAAGAGTCGTAAAGATCGCGTGTTTACCGCACTTTAACCTTGGCCCCCTTTTTTTATTTTTTTAAATATTATTATTATTTCTTCAATGCACCCTTTCGATTCGCTTTTGCGGAATCATTTCGAAAAATAAGAGATTTTTTTTTATTAAATTTTTAATTTTATATTTAACAATTTTTTTCTCGCATCCTCCACATTCTTCAGAACTCGCTCCGTCAGATTATTGTTTTTTTTATATAAAAAGTGTTTTATTTCTTGTTCAAAACACTACAATATTGGAAAAAAAGTATAATGAAATTTTCATAGAAATGAAAGTTTTTTATATCATGAATTCATTTTATATTGGAAAAAAAGAAAAAAAACTTATAGAACATTAATCAAAACAATAGATACAATATTTTTTTAAGATAGTAATCTAGTGGTAACGCACTAGTTCTTCTACTTATTTAGCATAAAAAATACAAATTATATTCAAAGATTTACATTAATTTTATTTAACCGTCATTTTTCTTCATATTTAACCCTCAATTTCATATCTAAATGGCAATTGTATTCGATTATATTATATAACTTTACAATAATATTAATCAAAATATTCATTCAATTATTCAATTGTAAAAATTTAATTTATTATTAAAATATTAAAAAATACAATCGAATTTCAATATAATTTTTTTTTCATATATAAAAAAAAACTTTATACTATTTATATATACATGCAAAATTTTTCTTCTTTAAACGATTCACACACGAAATTATGCAAAGCTTTATTACACCTGAAAAAAAAAATGTTAACGATTTTCAGCGGCAGCCAGATGTGCTCTTTCTGAAATTAAATATAAAAATATATTGCGCACACACACACACACGTGGATGCCATTAAACCAATTACGTCGCGATTCCACGGCGAAAACTCGTAAAACTTGAACCGAGACTTTAATCCTCTCGTACACGTAACGGTTAACCGATAACCCCTTCGTATGCGGAATATAATCGTAAAAAAAATCAATGTGGCAAACGTGGAAATGGAAATATATATGTATATATATATATATATATAATTAAATGTCAATATATATTAATATTTATTAAAAAAAAAATTTTTTTTTAATACGTTGCCGTGTCACATCGATCGTTAAGGGATGAGCGCTATCTAATCGACGCGATCGCATTTTTAAATATTATATTTGCGTATAAATAAATATATATGTACGAGTGATATCATTTTTTTTGGTATATATATTTTTTTTTATTTTAATGATTAATGGCGATATCGAAACGATGTTTATTGTTTGATTTATGCGTGACGACGAACGATATTGTTCGGCGGTTAACGTGTTAAAATTATTATAATCTCATTTTTTTTAACCAAGATTATATAATAATTATTTTTAATTTTTTGTGTTAACATTTCTATGTGATAAATTTATTATTATTATACACTTTTATTAAAGTGCGCAATGTTTGTTTCTCTAGTACAAATGTTGTAATAGATTTTTTTTACTGACAATATATAAAACAATTAATTGATTTATTAATTAATTAAATAAAATTTTATGTATTTTTTTTACTTTATATATTTTTTTCATATAAAGTCGATATTTATTGAAGACTATTTAAATTTACAAAAAATACATTATATTCAAAGCATACAAATAAAATACATCATTGACAATTTTAATCTATATAAAAATGTATGTAATTAAATAACACTTTAACAATATCAATAGAAAATTACGAATAATATAAAATTGATCATAACAGATATATATATATATATATATATATATATATATATATATATATATATATATATATATATATACAATATATGAAAATAATAAAACACTTATAACTATTAGTTTGACACACATTTTTGCAGTGTGTCAACAAAATTACAAAGTCGATCAATATTATTGAGTGCCCATATGAACAGTTACTATGGGAATAAATTAACATTGAAACATGCCACCTTTGATATGACACCATTTGAAATGTGAAACAATTCAAATTTCGAACGAACGTTGTGTCATCAACGAGGCCGACGTGCGATCCGACGTTATTAAAACGAAATTATATTACGCAATGTCATACAACGGCGCAGAATTTATTTTATCAATATTATTTAAATATCAATATACAATATATTTTATGAATTTTGTATTAGTTTCAATATAAATAAAATATATACTTTTTGATCTGTGAACTGCGCAAAAAGTATTATATTATATTATATATCGGTTTTATTTCGATTTTTTGCAACGCAATGGATTCTCTTTTTTTTTCAAGTCAAAATGTATTTATATATATCAGCAGATTTTTGTGTTTGAAATCTTTTCTAAATCGCATTTGTACAGACGAGAAACACAAAGGGTATATCTGTAAAAAAAAATACTTCAATGAAACGATGTCGAAAATTCGGTCTCTGAACACGCTTAATTCCTATAATGATTCGTCATGTTTTAATATATTTTTTAAGCTATTATATATTAGTCAAAAATTTAATATTGGATTTAATATCAGATAATATCTATTATAGAAAATTAAAAATTATATAAAAGACTACGAAGATAGTTTTATTAATTTCAAAACAATAAATATATAATATGAAATTATGTTATTCTAAGAAAACTAGATATAAAAATGATTAAATTTAAATGATATATATATATATATATATATATATATATATATATATATAACAAGTTATGTTTTATATGCAATAATGTAGTCAAATTAAACGAAATATTTTAAACATTTATGTACAAAATTTGTTCAAAAATTTTGTTTTAATTTATCCAGAATTTATTATTAAATTTTTGATTACAAATTCCAACATAAAATTTTCTTTAATATATATATATATATATATATATATATATATATATATATATATATATATATATATATATATATATATATATATATATATAAATTTGAATTCGAAAATATATATTTTTTAGTACTATAAACATAAAAATATTTTTACTGAAATATAAAATGCCAGAATTAATATATAAACTATACATTTATTATGGATTTTATATTTTTTAAATAAAATAAAAATACGCATAAATGTAAATATATTTCCAATATTCATTCTCTCGTAACTTTTTTATTTTATAATAATATTCATATAAATCACCCTGAATAAATAATATATATATATATATATATATATATATATATATATATATATATATATATATATATATATATATATATATATATATATATATATATATATATATATATATATATATATACTAATACTACTACTACGATCAAAAAGTAAGGTACATTTTTACAAATTCACTTTACTTTTTAATCACAGTGTTATATATTTTTTTTTATATTATTATCAATGCTTCAACAGTTCGAAATAGATTTTCATCCATCTTCAATACTTGATTTTCAATCTTCATCTCTTATTATAATACCATTTTTATTTATATATTGTACATATAAAATAATATTTTTCTATACGATTATTTCATCTCGTATGCAATAAAGTGATAGTATCAACCCTAACGATAGTTGAAAGTAGAGAACTTCACGTTCGAATGTCGAGTCCGAAATGAAGATTCAATTTATCTGAAAAAAAAAGTAGGGGGTGGTGGTAAAAAAGGGGATTCAATGTGAAAATAATATTTTTATTTTGCCGACTTTTGATCGCAGAGTCACTTACAATTTTGACGCTAAAGCTCCTCTTGGTGAGAACCTTTCAACCCTCATATTGTTCAATATGAACGAAATAAGGGAGGAAAAAATGAAAGAAACTCCCTTATATTATATATATATATATATATATATATATATATATATATATATATATACATGTGTGTGTGTGTGTGTATTTCATTCGACGTTTCTCATGGGATTTAGCACGTTTTCGCCGTTTCGTAAATATACTTAAACGAACGTTACATATACAGGAGACGATTGAAAGTCAAAGGAATCAAGTGAATAATCAAGAAAAAAAAAATATATTTATATATATATATATATATATATATATATATATATAAATATATATATATATATATATATATATATATATATATATATATATATATATATATATTCCATTGCAAATATTAATCTTCTATTTATATCGAAAAATTATTAATTTAACAAAATATAATGGCATTGACATAATAAATTCAAAATGGCGCCGCGTTATAAAATATCTGATTATTATTATTATCCAAATTTAGAACAATAAATCACGTTTATAATTTGTAAACGACGTGAAAAAAAAACTATTAATTAATAAAGCGAACGACAAACGATCAACATTAAAAATATGTTTTGTGACCTTTTCTATTAATAAATATTAAATAAAAATAATTTTTTATACTATAAATATATTCTTTTTATAATAATTAATATTTCGATAATAATAATAATTTGTAATATTAAATTCCAATATTCGAAATATATGTATTCAAATACATAATACAAGGAATTGTAACAAAACACTACCTTTTCGACGTACAGATATATTGCCTTTTACATGAAAACATGCAATACAGTGCGACCACGCTTTACAATAATTTCAAAAATATTTTTAATATATAATAACACTTTTTTTTTAATATAAAATTTAATCAAAATCTATCATCTATATTGAAATTTACTCAAAAAAAAAAATTTTTTTTTAATAAAATTAAATTATGAATAAATGAAAATAATAATTTTATATACAGCGTGATCCAAATGTACTAGGAGCGCGCATTCTAAAGATGTCCGGTCACGCTTTCGGTCAGTTTGATACCGTTTTTCACTTGAAAAATAACGTTCGGTTTGCCGATTCTTCTCGGTGACGTTTTTCGTCGATTTTTCTTTTTTTTTTGTCTTTCTCCACCGGTTCCCGGAAAATTCGCATTTTCCATCGTAAAACGGAAACATGCCGTACGATCGGAAGCGTCGAATGCGACATATGACCGACTCGTAAAACACCATACAACGTCTACATACATTACATACACACGTAAATAAATAAATAGGGTACATATATATATATATATATATATATATATATATATATATATATATATATATCCAATTTTATACATTTTTGGATAGAAACGTGCGAAAGTATAAATTTTTTTGATGTACAAATTGGATATTGGTTTAGACTAAAATTTATACGTATTCTTACTTTATCTTATAGTAAACCAATATCTGATATATTCATTTTCAAACAGCTTTATATATTCTTTAATAATAATAAAATGTCAGACTTTAAATCTTATTATATATATATATATATATATATATATATATATATATATATATATATATATATATACTATTACACAATTATGATGATTCAGATAATATATGTATACCGTAAATTCAAAGTCATCGTGAAAAAAGTGGCATTATTCACCACAAACACATATCATACTATTATATTATAAATCGGAATTGTGTTCGATGTGCGGTCGTTGATGCACAATAACCGGTCTGTCGACAATGTAAAGTTTACATGTGATGTTTTGATGATGGAAAAAGCATTGTTTTTACTTAGACATCCTCTCTATTCACTCGATGCGACTCCCTCAGTGTTAGTTGTTTCCGTATTAACGTTATCTATAGAAAAATCGCGTCACGTGCAGATTAAAGATATCTTAAAAGCTTTTACGTACAGATTCTCAATCGCTTCTCGAGTTTTTATATTTTAAAATTATAAAAGGTTTTCACTATTAAAAGTATGAATAACTCTATGACAGATCAAAAATTTAAATTCACATTATTCATTAAGCGTATCAAAATTTCAATTTCAAATATTTTAATTAAGGAATATCATTAAAAAATAATTAAAATTAGATTTTGATTTCATATCTCTATTTTGAAAAGTTTACATCAATTTCTAAAAAAAATTTAAAAATATTTAATTTAGGTATGTTTAACCTTTTTTATATAAGGACACGTATTCAAATTTGATATACTCTAACATAATATATGATTTGGGACCACTAAATTGACCTCAGAAATAATGAGATGAAATTGATTAATTATAAAAATTAATAATGTTTTACCTGTCATATAAAAATATATAAACTGAATACTCGGTGCAAATATTAAACAACGTAACACTGTGATTAAAAAGTAAGGTGAATTTGTTTATAAAATGTAAAAACTTTATGTATTCTTCCAAATCAATTTCATCCCCATTAAAGTAATTCGCGTCCGATAAAATGCACTTTCGCTAACACTTTTTCCAAACCTCAAAAAAGTCGGAATAGTATTTTTCCATTATAGCCTTCAAGACCTTCTTCAATTCGGTTTTTATCTCCTCAATCGCGTCAAAACGGCATCCCCGTATTGATTTCTTGAGTTTGCTGAATAGCCAGAAGTCACACGGAGCCAAATCAGGCAAATACAGTGGTTGCCGAACGATATGAGTTGAGTTTTTGGCAAAAAAAGTTGCGAAGAACCAATGTAGTATAATATGATGAAGGAACCAAGAGTTGTAAAAACACTTATAATTCAGAGATAATTAAACCTTCTGACAAACACATGCTTGGCAAATGTTATAGACAGTCTTACCAACCTAGGAAAAAAAATACATTTTATCTGCCTTCCTAATGTCCGGGTGTTTTAAATCACAATTTCACTTTACTTTTTGATCACAGTAGTATATTCATCAAAATATACGCCGTTTCAAGACAAAATATAAAAAAATATCGCGCATTTATATTACATAACATATCCAAAACTAACAACACGAACATAATCTAAAAACAAAATCGGTCGAATACACATATGAATATTAAAAGGTCATTAAAATAATATAGACGTCAAACTCGGCTAACTAATTTGCGTTTCTTATCCATACGTCCGACGTGATAATGCCGACGTTCTAGGCTCGTCTGAAAATTTGACGCGAAATCGCTGTTAGTTCACTACTGAAATATATAAAGGGATATGAAAAGCGTGTCGGGTTTCGGCACGAGTCCGTGTCGCCGATGAAACGTATATTTCGTGTATATAATACGAAACGGGCCCGAAGACGGCCTCCGGGGAGTTGCCCTAGTCGCGTACGACGGCCCGAATGTGTGTTGTTGTCGGCTTCCGACGTGACTTCTTCATTAACGCTACTGTGATGACTAATATGACGACACGTCAACATTCTATTAATATGTTACTTAATATATGCAACGTTAATTATTGTGTTATTTTTCGTTCAAATTCATTCGAAAATCTTTTTGTATTATATGTTGAATATAAAGCTGTTGACTCAATCATTTTAAAATAGCGTGTGACCTTAAAATCTGATTGATTTGTATCAAAAAGCGACAAAAGGCCACTTTTTAACAATAGTTTCTTGTGGAGGCCGCATTCAACAAAAAAGTGTGTAAAGTTTGGTTAATTTGAGGAAATTCGAAATATTTAAATATTTTCACTTATATGTTAGACCATAAATATATTGAAAAAAATAGCTAACTATGCAAAAAGGTGACAAAAGGCCGCATTTATACTTCAAAAACTGTATAATTTTACATTTGATAAAAAAAACATTTTTATTTATTTAATTCCAAAAAAAAATTCAGCACATTATGGCGTAAAAGACCGCACATATTAACTCAAAAGGCCACATGCGATCTTAAGGCCGCAGATTCCCCATTCTTATTTCAGTGTTAAAATACACTAAAAATAAAATAATAAGTCTATTTATAATTAATTACATGAATATAGTTTAAAAAAAAGATTTAATTTCAAAAATAATCGCAACACACTAAGGCATAAAAGACCACACTCGTTAGCTCAAAAGGCCGCATGCTGTGTTAAGGCCGAAAATTCCACATTCTTAATTCATAAATATATAATATCATATAAATTTTCATTCAACCGTGAACACCAAGAAATAGCATTATAGTGCAAAATTTTCAAATCGATTCCCAAGCGTTCGATTTAATCACATTAAAAAAATGTGGATAATTGCGAACGGGGTAATAAATATGGAATATTTATTCGCGCTCGCCGTCGAAGGGTTAAGGGTCGGTCAGGGGTGCGCACCCCATTATCAAATATTAAATTAACCATTATGACAGGGTTGCCACACGAAAGCCGCTCAATTAATTTGCGCTAGTTTATTATTCAAGATGCGGGGCGCGAACGGCGCTACCTGACAAAATGAAAATTTGATTCGTTATAAATTGGACACGAAGCGACCGCATTTACTTATATAACGCGTTAATTTTGAAACCTCGTTTGTACAAATTGTCTGTTTTTTTTAACTGAAAAAAAAAATATTATACTTAATTTTGAATCAGTATTATTTATATATATATATATATATATATATATATATATATTACGAAGATGTTCAAAGTATGAATGTTGTTTATAATTAATAGGGGATAAAGTTGTTGAACTAGAGCAACAGATTGTTTTCGCGATGGTAAAACTAGGGAAACGTTCCAGATTGCTATTTCTAAAATGGCGTAATACGTACATTTGTTTGTAAAGAGGAGAGTGGGTCACATTTGGACCATGTGTTTTTTTTCAAGTATAATACGAAATACAGATTTGAATGTGCTTATATATAAAGTGATATAAAAAATGGCATAACTTCAATAGAAATTTATTAAATATTAGAGAATCCCAATACAAATCACAAATCTAATTAATTTTAGAAAAAAAAGTATATTCATATAGTCTATTTAAAAAAATATATACATATATTATGTTTCACGCGTGATGCGTTTATAAAAATTGAAAGCGTTACACGTCTTCAAACAAACACGCCGACTATTATGCATGTTTTTCCGTGGAAAATATGTATAATGATCGTTGTGTATTTTTGCCAGAGAAACAACACACACACATTTGCCGTAGTCGGTGATATGAGTTTGAAAAGCGCTGATTCAACTTTTCTACTTCGTGATCGTAATAAGCTCGCATCGTAAACCAGCGCTTCTCAAATTATTAAAATTTTCGCATACTCTTGCAGAACTATCGTGGTGATTTTTATTTTATATAATTATCATATTTGAAATATAATATAATATAACGTTATCGTTCGAATTAATATGATTAATCCATTATTTACTTAGTATTTGAAAATAATTAAAATTATTATCTATAAAATATGCGTTCCAATTTTATTAAATGATTTATAAAATTTAAGTTATTATTATGCTCGAATATATAATAATTTGTTAACGGATATTAAAAAAATATTGAATATATAATATTATAAATTATTTGCATTCAAAATATAATTATTTATAAATATGTTTTTTATATTGCATTCAGTCAAAATCATTTTTTACCGAATTATATTGATTTAAAATTTACATGTTAATAATTGAATTTTACTTACAAACATTGTATAATATAATAGATGAACAATTATTTACAATAAAAATTTCTAATAATATCCAATTTGAATCCCTTCAGATTCAATAAGATTTAAATGATTTATTCGATAATTTTTGCAAGAATTAATAATTTAAATATAGTTATAATAAGTTTTAAATAATAGAACATAACTTTTTTTTATATTGATAATAGATAAACAATTATTTATAACAAAAATTTCGAATATGATCCTTTTTGAACCCTTCAAAATTCTATAAGATTTGTGTGATCTTATCGATTTTTTTTGCAAAAAATATTAATATTAATATAGTTATAATATATTTTAAATATCAAAACAAACTTTCCTTATATTCATTATAGATAAACAATTATTTACATCAAAGATTTCAAATAGGATCCATTTTGAACCCTTCAGAATTTTATAAGATTTGAATGATCAATTCGATTTTTTTTTTTTGCAGAAAATTAATAATGAAAATATATTTTTAATCTTTTGAACAATTTTTTCTCATATTTGTCTTTAAAAAAAATATAGAAAAAAAACACCCTCTAAATGCGTATGTCATGAAATATATAGGTATATAAACGCAAAACAATAGCCAAAACGTGGCCGAGTTGCCGAGTTTTAATCAAAATAAAGTTGAACGTCGTAGACAGTATATTCGCTACATAATCAGACTTTTGCTACAAGTTTTACCCATTCTCCTATTTGACTACGACAAAAAGTTAAATTGTTAATTTTCTAAAATTCCCTAATACCAAAAAACCACGGATCCGCCCATTTGCGAAAAACGTTCGATTTTCACTAGCAATTTTGAATAAATAAACGCTCATTATATTTTTATCAAGTAATAATAATAATATATTTTTCCAATTTCGTAATATTTAAATTTAATTCTAATATTAATTGACAAAATTTTAAATAATTAACTCCAATCATTATTTTATATAGGTCACATTTTCACCGACACACACCATGCACATACATAATGCACGGTGTGTGTCGATGAAAACATTATAAATATGTAGGACATATTCCGGTCTCGTTCTAATGTTGATAAAAGCTGGATCAAATCTCTATACGTGTGTGCTTATAACGATATCATCTAAAGCTGATATTCGAAATGGAGTCCTATTTCTACTTTTTCAAAAATTGACCTTAATCTTTTGACATATAGTATATGAGGTTAAAAATATAAAAACAAAAATAAATTACAACAATTTTAATACATTGAAACTGGAGTCCATCACTACAATTTCTATATAAAAAAAATTGAATCATAGACACCATTTTCAACTTTCATATATATTATATTTAAACAAAATGTTTAATACATCGTAAAACTTAATAATATTTCATATTAAAATATAAATAACGATCAATTATTTTGTAAATTAATAAACGAAAATGTGCGTTACCACCGCAGGTGTTTTTTTATACAAATATAACTTTTGATTTTTTACGACTAATATTTTCATATATATCACGAGAAGCAAACGTAAAATCGCTGTAAAGAGTAATTATTTGCAGTAAATTTCAATTTTCCAGTATGAAAAAAATTTTCCGGTTTTTCTTCTCCGTCAACGAAAATAATTATAAATAATATACAGTAAAAAAAAATGAGTATTCTGTTTTTATCATTGGATCACACTTTTTTTACGATCTACATACATTTTTATTAGCTTTATGGCTTGTATAAAATATTAATAATATTATCTAATAAATTCTAATTTACATTTTTAATAAATTGAATTTTTATAAAATAAAAAAGACATATTAAAAATCTTATTGTAATCTTAATTGAGTGTGGATTTATATTTTTTTTTTTACTAAATCGAGTCATCAGCTCTACAATCAACTTTCGAATATTATTTAATAAAAATATAGATATACAACTTTGCTTTAATACTTCTTAATCAAAATAATTTTTTATATATCGATCGATAAAATGCTCAGTCTAAAAACTTGTATCCGTCGTTTTCCGAACATTTATATTCAAATTATAGTTTCATCATATATCACGCGGTATAGTGGTTTTTTTTCTATATTATATATATATATATATATATATATATATATATATATATATATATATATTGCATGAAAACGTTCGATTTTTTTTCAGCAAAATTTTCAGCGAACGGAAAAAATATGAAACCGTGGTTAGTTTCAGTCGACGATATCGTCTTACCTCAGAGCGGATTCGCTAGCGGCAACGATCTAAAATTTCGACGGCGCTTCTCAAACTTTTCGCCGATAAAATCGCAGCGAAATAAAGTGGAAAAAAAACTGGCATAGAGTAGAATGCAAAAGAAATAGCATTAGAGTGAGAGGAGCGATTCGTTTTGATGCGTCATTCGCCGTACTCGATTTCAGAGAGATGCTCACTATTTTTTTTTTATTCTGCATATATTTTATATTATATATGGAAAAATCGAAACGTGCCGAATTTCATCGTTCAAAAATATATTATTCAAATAGAATACAATATAATATCATATAAATATATGTATGTGTATATATTCTAAATTTTGCACATTTTGCATTTTTACCAGTGTGTATAATAGTATTTTTTCTTTCTATTTTCTAAAGTCGAAATCTATTTGCGTACTTTTGTCGTTTAGAAAAATATATATTGTATTATAAAATACTATAAAAAAATAGTATGAATACTTTATTTATGATTTTTATACATTTATTTATAGTGTTACAGTATTATTCAATACTATTCATATTTGTAAACGTTTACAAAATATTCAATAAAAAAAAATAATATTTATTTTTTTATATTATAAATATTTTATTATTATTTAAGAACTAATTACGATACATATTTTTATTTTGTTAAATATATTTATAATCGTCTATATAATAAAATATATTATTATATTATGAACGGCGCGAAAATTTCACGCGCTGCCAAAAGTCCGAATCAAATAAAAATACATATATATATATATATATATATATATATATATATATATATATATATATATAAAGAATATAAGGCGAGAAAAATACGAATAATATTTTTTTATCGTATCGAAAAATAAAGATAAATAATAGTAACGTTCGCGAAATTGGATACGAGGCTTTGACTTAGTTTCGGAAAACGTTATTCGGAATCCCCTAGTGATTCTACTAATATGGCGTAAAAAGGATATCGCGATATAACTTCATCGCATAATGGACACGTATTATATTATAACGTGTTATTTTGATAATACAATATATATATATATATATATATATATATATATATATATATATATATATATATATAATCGGATATAAGCTATTATAGATGCCGACATATAATGTATTATAGATGCCGACAGATGGCGCTATTCTACTACAAAAACTTTTTACTTTTAAAATTTATCTCTATATATAATATAAATTTAAATATTTTTATTCATAAATAATATTCTTCTAATCTATATATATTTATATATAAAATCATTATTATTATTATTGAAATACGTTGCCGTTTTTCGTTAAAAGATCGATAGTTATAAAGCATTCGATATTGGCCTGAAAACTTACGCTATTACGAATAAGGTTTCAACTAACTTTATTTTCTTACACTCATCTCCTATAATAATAGTACAAGATAATAGATTATCCTGAAATTTCCTCGCAACTTTCGTTATTTATATATATTATAATAGCTGTATTGTATTATCTATCTATAAAAATAATATTTTTAAAATATTTATATATATATAAATAAAAAATCATATTAAAATATTTTTACATATATTCAAAATTAATTATCAATATCGTATTTTTTTTAATTGTACTATAAAATATTTAATGTAGATATATTTTACGTTGTTTTAATATATTTTTCGAATTTATTAAATTGGAAATATGTTGAGGAATAAAAAAAGAAAGGGACATCGTCTAGTAGTTTAAAAGGTATACAATATGAAAATATTTCAGGGCGACGCTCTAATGTAATACATAAGTGAGTCATCTATTGTGTTCGCCTGAAAAGGAAACCGTAAAAGTGTCTTCTGAAAAGAATTGGAAGACTCGGTACACATTTAGACCACTTGTTCTCCATTACGACTGCAAAACGTTTATCGCTATTACTACAAAAGAATGCTAATGTATTATTACTATTATAATATATCTATAATATTATATATGTGTACTACTGTGATCAAAAAGTAAGGTGAAATAATCATTTAAAACTCCCGGACATTAGGAGAGCAAATAAATTTTATTTTTTTTCCTAAGTTGATAAGACTGTCTATAATATTTAAACAAGCGTCTGTTTATCAAGAGGTTTAATTATCTCCGAGTTACACGTATTTTTACAACTCTTTGTCAAAAAACTCGACTCATATCGTTCCACGACCACCGTATTCGCTTGATTTGGCTTCGTGCGACTTTTGGCTATTCAGCAAACTCAAAAGGCCAATGCAGAGACGTCGTTTTGATACGATTGAAGAGATAAAAACCGAATCGAAGAAGGTCTTGAAGGCTATACCGGAAAAATACTATTTTAACTGTTTTGAGGACTGAAAAAAGCGATGACAGAAGTTCGTTTTATTTGACGGGGATTACTTTGAAGTGAATGAAATTGATTTGGAAGAATAAATAAATAATTTTCATTTTATAAACAAATTCACTTCACTTTTTTATCATAGTATTGTAATTAAAAGAATATATTCCTTATAAAATAACAATTTAAACATTTTCTTAAGTATGATCATTTATAGATTAACGATGTAAAATTAAAAAAAAACTTTTTTATTCATATAAGGTTCTTATTTATATTTTTTTTTCGATAAATTAAATATTTATATGTTATAATTAAAATAACAATTATATATATTTTTATATATTTTTCATTTATCAATTATAAAAATAATAAAATATTTTAATTGAATTTAAAAATTAAAATAAAATTTTTTGAATACTGAAAACACCCTTCGAAATATTCAAAATATCCTCTGCTGAAAGCACATATTTATATTTATAATTAATACACAAATTATTATATTAATATTTAAATAAACAGTCGACATTCATTTTATACTGTATTATTTTTAAAGAAATGTAATTAGCGTTTCGTATTAAAACAAAATCCATTTTCCGCCCCATAAATATCAGGGGTTTTGAATTTTTTTTTTTTGTTTTTTAATTCGTTCGGTGATATTTTTAAATTCAGCCAGCGTACCTCGAGAAAATGACATTTCACTATATCCTTAGAATAAATAAATACGAGACCACGTAAAAGGGACACCACTATTCGTAATCCCTCACCGCTTAGAGTGGCCGGGAAAACGGGGGAAGAAGAAGAAGAAAAAGAAAATTCTACGAGAAAAACGAGGATCGTATCAAAAGCGTCGGATACTTTCTTATCTTTCGGCTTATTTCGCGTGTTTTTAATTGCCATTTTTTTATACACATAAAACAGTAAAAATATAAAATTAATTATTCTTATCGTATACTCTAAGTATTATATGTCATATAAATCAAGTGTAAAATTGATTAATTTCAAAGATAAATCGTATATTCAAATAAACATACTGTTGATATTTTTTTTATGAATAATAATTATTTTAAATCTGAATATATTTAATAAAATTGTAAATTTCAAGATGTAATATTTGTAAAAGTTGTGAAAAAATTCAGAAAAAACCCGCAGCAGACGCGTTTTCAGCGAACGAATCGCTCGTCGATGTATTTTATCATTCGGCTGAAAGGGGTTTCGAGTCTTTGTTTTATGTTCTGCGGACCAGACCTTACAACCTCTGCATATTCAAGTGGTCGACTGTGGAACGACATTTACATATTAAGGAAGACAACCGTTCGTCCTTCTGCTAGGACAAATAAGCCTAGAACGGATTCCGAAGACGGGGAAAAAATATTAAAGGACACAAAAGGGCGAAAAAAATATAACCCTCTTTGACTTATTATATGCTCGTGCGTAGAGGAGCTTTTAAATCTGGCAAATATCCGCGAATCGACTACTATAAGGATAAGAGCTTTCGTCTCAAGGCTGACGATTCTTAGTACGCAAATATTTATTCAGTGTAGATCATCTGAAAAAAAAAAGAAAAAAATCATTTTATATAAAATAATGTAAAAATATTGTTTTAGAAAACGTCATATAGTTGCGATTTTTCTAACTCTTTCAATGCCGCGGACCATTATGATCATTCATCACAAAACACGTCCTGTAAGTTGTGAACTTGTATAATATTATTCATACATAATTCATAATTAAAATTAAATCCGATATTCGAGTTAAAAATAAGCTCGTTCATATTATTATACGTACTGGTTATATTAGAAAACTTTGTGCACTTTTCCTAGGAAAAAAAAGGTCAAAGTTCCTAACATGCACTCTAATTACAATCTCTCTGAACGCGAAGTAATAAGATACGATATTGTAACGTTTCATATCGGGTTTATAGCATTTTCCGGTATATATATATATATATATATATATATATATATATATATATATATATATATATATTACACAGTTACTATTCAACATCATACTAGTGCAATTTTCCGAGTTGGAAAAGTTGAATATTTCACGGGCGTATATTTCGTTTCGGGCTTTCGTGCGTTTTTGCATATAAACGTCTCGGGGAAAACTCGTGGAAAACTCGTGAAAATCTTCGCGTTCTCCCGTTTCGCAATATGAAAGCATCAAAAAATAATTGAATCGTCTCATAAATGAAGAATTGCAATGTGAATTTGAATATTCAACGAAACGATCTAGATTTACATATAATAGACAGAAACTTTATACGCCTCTCTCTCTCTCTCTCTTTATGCAGGGTGTTCAGAAAATTTTTGTATTAACGCCAAACTTTTAATCAGTGGTCCGTGTGAAGTTCCGTAATAAAGATTATTTAGAATTTCATCCGTAAGAATCTTACAACGTTATATTACATAAATCCTCTTACATTAATCCAGGTAGTGCGATTTATTCTGTAATCTAATTATTCATACTTTTGTCGTTGTACCTGAAAATACACTTTATTTAAGATTAATTAAATTACACGTTTCTGAGCCCAATTTCGCTTTTAATCCTTTTTCGTGACGAAACATTAATATATATATATATGTTAAAATGTAAATTTGTGAAAATTATAAATTTGATTAAAATTATATCAGCGTAAATAGTGATATATATATATATATATATATATATATATACACACACACACACACATATATATATAATTAACATATCTTTTAAGTGGATCCGTGTACAAATTCGAATTAAAATCCATCACTATCCTAAATAGATTACATTTTTTTTAATATTAATATTAATAGATCACTTTCAATTTGAATTTATGAAAGTTTTAAATTTTAATATTGTCTTGCTTAATTTATAATAACACATTACGAACGTAAGTTTGTAAGTGAATTTATTGACTCAACCTGAAATAATCGACTGTAATCATGCACATGTTCACCTAAAAAAAAATATATATTTATATACATATACATAAGGTTTTGTGTCGAATTTCGTGAGCTTTAATATTACACTACGTGATGTGGAAATGGTGAAATTGACTTGAAATCAACAATTGAACATACTAATTACCGAGTATTATGCGAAACATAGCAATTAACCGTGTCTGGTTGACTATTTTAATAATTATATAGACAGTTTTCGCATATATATATATATATATATATAATATATATATATATATATATATATATATATATATATATATATATATATATATATAGTATATAAAGTTTGTTATATATTTCATGAATTAATTTATTATATTTTAATATGACGATATAGAGTAAAATAAATTCTATATATTATTGTTGTACGTAATAATCAGACATTTCGTCACACACTTGCACACATAAATGTGATCGACAAATTGAAAATACTAAGACAAACAGCTCATAATAATAATCGTCCGTACTTATCGAAAAGGACGAAACATTACGGAATCGGTTTAATTAAATGTGAGAACGTGCGAGCAAAAAAAAAAAAAAATTCTCCTCCTCCGCTTTCGCCCGTTTCATCCCCAATAAGTCTATGATGAAGCGGCTCATTGTGCTTCGAAGTGGAGACAGTTACCGATGGTCCTCGGATATTCTCCTGCTGTGGGGAGGGTGGAGGGCCAAATTGTTCGTTTTATTAAGGCTCTAGCGCCCGCGGGAGTGGTCCAATTGTGCCCGAAGGTCCTTAGTCCCTTCATTAAAGGACCGAACCTTTTCATCATCGACCGATTCATTCGTGGCCATTGTTTCGCCCCGTGCCGGATGAAAAAAATTAACGCCCTTTCACAGAACAATAATCGCACTCTGACGAATATTAATATTTTGTATTATGAAGTAGAAAAAAAAACAGTGTCACTGTTGCCTCGTGGGGATTGGTTTTGTCCACTTTTTTTTTTTAGTCTGAGACATCTTTGTTTTTTTTTTTTGCACGGTTAAATTGTCGATTTTACTCTGAATTTACTTTGAATTGGTGGATAAACATGTGGACTGTAAATTGAATTGAATGTTTAATGTTACTTATATATCTGAAAATCTAATATAAATATATACGACTAATGAGAATAAGAATATGTATATGTAAAATTAATTAAAAATGTTTTTTTTCACATTTAATATTTATTAAGAGTTCAATAAAAATGTTAAAAATATTACTATTAATATATCTATCAATTTTTTTTTTTTTTTTTTTCATATTTATTTTGAAATATAATTTTTTTAACAGCAAAAAAAATAATTTAATATTATTTAAAAATAAAAACGATTTTTTACATATATAAATATAACTGAAATAAATTATTAATTTATTTAATGAAAGCATCATAGGTAAAAATATTTTTTGAACCTTTTTCGTCTTTTAAAACTATATATAATTAACATTATAAATTGAGATGAATTTAAAAAAAAAACATTGATAACTACAAAAAAATATATATGGTAAAATGAAAAACTATTTTTTAAATAGTCCGATGTATAAGTAGAGCTTAAAATCTAAATATATTCTGAATATTCTCAGGATAACAGTTAAATGTCTTACCCATGTCTAGAATACCGATAATAATAATAATAAAACATTTCAAGTATTAAATTTAAATCAGATCATTCATTATGTCCAATATAAAAACTGCAAAAAAAATCCACTACAAATATTTTACTATATAACGGCATACACTTAACTTTTTTTTATATGGAGTCCGCCAATTTGGCCTCTGAATAACTCGTTAGTCTGAAAACGAGCATTTCTCCATTTTTTTTTTCTTCTTTTTCTTCTACAT
Organism: Leptonema lineaticorne; assembly: GCA_024500535.1. NCBI lineage: Eukaryota > Metazoa > Arthropoda > Insecta > Trichoptera > Hydropsychidae > Leptonema > Leptonema lineaticorne. Next base: position 12,466,677 of record JANIJI010000030.1, on the reverse strand, counting down.
ATCCATCACAAACGATTGACCTAAATCGCATACGAAACGATATGAATCATCCTAAAATTGTGGTAAAACTTGAAAAAAAAGCAAATCTAAAAATATACATCTTTGATATATAGTATAAAAATAATTAATATAATAAAAATATAGAAACGGCATCGTATTACAAATACTAAAGTGATATATTTTCGATATCAAAGCACACATGTATATATATATATATATATATATATATATATATATATATATATATATATATATTATGAAATATACTGCACAGTGCACACAAATTCGTGGTGAATAAAGTTCTCTTGAGTTAATCCGGCGTTCGACACGCTTTTTACGACGGTCGAGTAATCGTTTCCGACCGGACTTTCTCGGTCGAAATCAATGAAAGGATCCTTAATGGTGGTCTCGAAAGTCCTGAGAAAAGTCCAGTATATCTCCTATAAACGTATCTATATATATATATATATATTTAGAAATTTTCCTTTTCTTTTTCCCACGCTAGCTGGAAAATAAATTCTCGATACAAAAGCCGCGTGGATTTTTTTTCTTTTTGTAAATAAAGCGAAATGAGCGTTATTATCGCATTACGCAACTTTGTCCGTCGTCGTTATTATTGATAATATTGTTACGGTCTAGGCATTATGTGAAATCGGTAATCGCGTATATTTTTATTCACTATATTACGTATCGACGAATAATCGATGATAAGATAGTGTTTTATTCGTGTAAATACGTCGAAATTGCCTCTTTTTTTTGTCTTCAATATCGTATATAATATAATATTGTTTTATTTCTTTTAATACTTTGATAATATATATATAAATATTCAACAATTGGGTAGATTATCTTTTTTTAATATTTTTGATATGAGTAACAAGATAATTAATTATGAATTGTCTTTAATATTATTTGTTCGCTTTATACATATTTTATATGTTAACTTTTAAACTCAAAATTAAACTATTAACCATTCAATATAATGCTAATCGCTTTATTTATAATATTCGTAATTGATTAGATAATTTTGCATAATAATAATTTTCACACTTTAATTAGGTAACATTTATAATTATAAAATTATTATTTGATAAAAATCAGGAATAATAAATTCCATATATATATATATATATATATATATATATATATATATATATTTCATAATATTTTTTTTTAATTTATTTATTAAATAACTTCATCTAATTTTTATATGCGATACATTATTATTATTATTATTATTATGATATTATCGTTTTCATTTTCTTCTGTGTCACGTAACGATTGCGGCCGATGGAAAATGGACGCAATTCGATTCCGAAACGCCAAGAAAAGCGCCGAGGCCATTACATTTAGTGCAGAGGCACTAAAAATGGTCGTAACACACATAAATCGATATGCGCCAATGCAATTTTCCAACACAAAAGAACCGCACAGCACTAGATGCATTCGAATGCAAAGTGTCATTTGCTATCGATTCTAAACTAAAATGTTATCGATCCCTGCATATGCGCATGTAATGATATCTATAACTAAATCCGTACTATTATCGTCTACTATATCTATATATACATATATATCATTTTCAATTTTTCATATAAAATATATTATAATAAAAAAAAAATCATTTTATAATATATCGATCACCATTTCACCGAAACGCACCGTGAATATACCATACGCACAATATATAAATATAAATTTTGAATTATTGCACAATAATATTATTAATTATTGCGATCGAATCGATTGTATGATTATTTTTTTTTAGAACGATTTGCATAATCGTACTTTGTATGGTGTATTTTAATAATGTTAAATTGTATAATATTCAATTATTCGATCGGTGAAAACTGTCCGTCGACGATAGGCTTTAAAATCGTGCTAAACAAAAACATGATTGACATTTCGAACGATATAATAATAGGATTTCGAAGCGAAATAATTGAGAACCATTGTCGTTTTTAATTAAACGATATCGTATCATTGCATACTAAATAATGATATATTTTCTATATTTTATATTGTAAAATAATAATACGTAATGAATTCTATTATATTATACATATATAATATTCTATATATCAAAATAGCAATGCAAACAATACAGAATTTTACTTAAAATAACATTATATTATTATATTATAAATTTAATATGTGTTTATGAATATATTTGAATGACCAAGAAAATTCGGTCGTATATTTTCATACAATAGTTCATATGTAAACGACAGAACTTTGTTGGTTATTTATTTCACATATATATTAATAGTGACGAATAACCATTTAAATTATCAACATTCATAATTTTATATTTAAAATATTATATTTATTCTTGATTTATATTTTAAAATAAATTTTTATATCATATTTATGATTGTGTACTAAAAATGTACTTTCAAAAAAAAATATTATATATCGTACATAAAATCGTGATCAAATATATATTTTTATGATAAAAACTCTATGTTTTATATAGTTTAAGTTTATTTTTATTTTTTATTATATTTATGTGATATTATTGTTGCAATACTGCTGTGATTAAAAAATAAGGAGAAATTTTAAATAAAAATTCTTAGGCATTTAGAAGGCAGGTAAATTGTAAATTTTCTTTCCTAGGTTGGTAAGTCTATAACATTTGCCAAGTATCTGTTTGTCAAAAAGTTGAATTATCCCCGAGTTACGCGTGTTTTTTACAACTCTTGGTTCTTTCATCGCGATAATGCACCATGTCATACTGCATTGGTTCCGCAACCACCGTATTTGCCCGATTTGACTCCATGCGACTTCTGGCTATTCAACAAACTTAAAAGGCCAATGCGAGGACGCCGTTTTGATACGATTGAGAAGATAAAAACCGAATCGAAGAAGATCTCAAAGGTTATACCGGAAATAGACTATTTCGACTGTTTCGAGGACTGGAGAAAGCGTTGGCAAAAGTGCGTTTTATCAGACGGAGATTACTTTGAAGGGGATGAAATTGATTTGGAAGAATAAATAAACAATTTACATTTCATAGACAAATTCACCTTACTTTTTGATCACAGTGTTATATCTATAATTACAAAATTATAATATTAAAATATTTAACGCGTCTGAATATGATTAGTGTAATTGTTCACATTGGGACCGCAATTCTGCAATAGAGAACCACTGTCATAAACTATTACATATCAATAGCATTCCAGCCGTACGAAATATCTAGAGTTTTTACTATGAAACGAAACGTTCGGCGTACGATCGTTGAACAATGTGCGCGCACCTTTATGAACGAAACAATGATACGATCCTGAAAATTGATCCGACGCCGAATGAAATTTTCCCATACGTTTCACTAAGGACGACCGATCCTGCCGTTTTGTCTGGTACAGTATACACCGTTTTCAGCTGAAACGTTTCAGTTTCAACGCTGAAAAGGCGCACATTTGTATGGTGATACAGTAAATTTGCGTAAACAGGTAATAGACGTGATCGCATTTCAGGATATATATATATATATATATATATATATATATATATATATATATATATATATAAATACATAGGTGTGTGTGTGTGTTGTATGTATCGATATCGCAAAACGTGCCATCAGCACCGTAGCAAACCTTCGTTTATATATTGAATTGTTTCAATTTAAACGCGTGCCTGTATACTTATATAATATCAAAAAATATATAATAGTAAAAAAAATATAAAAAATAAGAGTGAAATTATTAAATTAAAAATATAACAAGTATTTTTCTATTATTATAAATCAAAGTCTATCATTAAAAATAAAAATGGATAAATTGATTATTGAATTTAAAAAAAAATCATCTACTTTGACTATTAATCTAATGAAAGTATTAAATAATTAGAAGAAAATTATTCAAAAACGTGTTATTATTTATACAGATAAAAATGGGTATTATTCAATTCATCTCTTATTAAAATTTGAAATAATTTATATTTACTGCAAAAATTTTGTTAAATCTGTGTAAAATCTTGAACTAAATTATAAACTTTTTAATAATGATATATAGATAAAAAAATATAATAAGTAAAAATCTAATAATATTTCAGGAATAGTAATATTATTAAAGTATATAAGAACGAACTGCTCTATTTTATTCAGAAAATCTTCGTGAGTTTCAAACTTAAGAAGATCACAATCCTTAGAAAATAGTAAATTAACTAGAAAAAAAAATTCACCTAATATTTTCACATTTATTTTGAACTATTATATCAAAAAATAAACTTACAAAAATTATTCGGCTATTTTAACATTTTTTTTCTCAATAAAACTGTGACCTTATTAGGTCTGCGTACTGTGAATTGAATTACCCTGATATTTAGCGTTATTTGTGAGAAATCAATCCGTAATTTTTATTTAATCGTTAAATAAAGTACGAAATTCGTGTCATTTTCTTGTAATGATCATAGATCTTGATCGACTGATTATTCACTCCTATTATATATAAATAATATATTAATGTAATATTTACTACAAGGTTATATTATTTTAACTTTCGTCCACTATAATATTTTTTTAGATCATTAGTTCAATAATATTATCCATTTTTTTTTTCCTATTATTATAGAAAGTATATATTTAGATATTTTTAGAATATTATGAATATCTAATCAAAAAAAAATTATATATATATATATACGCTTTATAAATAATATTAGATTTATCGAATCGCATATTAAAAATATATTTGTACTGTGAAATTTTATCGAACTCTGACCGCAAAAGACAAATAACAAAGTCTTAATAGAATTTCCAGTTTGTATTTCGATTCGTTTCGCGTTCTTTTATATATATATATATCTTTAACCGGAAAATACTCTTCGAAAGATTTCGGATTTTTACTCTTTTTTTTCAATTATCAAAGTGTCGCTTTTCTCCCTCGGCGTGGGTGGAAAATGGGAAAATTTCGTTTGCTTTCCGCTAATTTCGTCATACATTTCGATACAGATCGAGTCGTCGCGAATTTTCCGAGTTTTCTATCTGTTTTTTTTTTTTGTTGTATTCTTAGAAAAACATTTTAATTTTCGATTAATTTACATAAAGATACGTAACAAAAATTTAAATCATTTTTTTACGAGTAGATTAATACGTAACTTGTGTTGTTTTTTTTTCGTATATAAAGTTACGAAGGAAAAATTAAAAGTTTTGCACTTAGTTGTGCGATTAAGTTGAATTTAGTGAAGCATTATTAAAATTTTCAAAGGTTGTTTCAGTGCGATTAATTTTTTTTTGATTTTAATGAAAGCAAAATATGAAATTTATTTTGAAAATAAATTTAAAATTTTGCCTTACAACTCGAATATTACGAATGAACTGTTTATAAATAATATTAAATTATTTATTATTATTGAAAAATATATGTATATGGAAAATTGTTAAGTGTGATAATATCAATCATAAATAATCGATAAAACAATGCATATATAATAGCAACGATGAATGAAAAACGATTGAAAAATATCAAATCTATTACGTGAACGTATGAAAAAAAAAACGTTAACACTTTAAGTGCGGCCGTTTATTAGAATCGAGCATCATTGAAATCGCGTGAGAAACGCTCGTTAATATTGAATCAACGCCGCCATAAAAACCGTTTCGCACGCGCGTCTCAATCGCTTTTATTGTGTAGTACGCCGCCATATTGTAATGGCGATGCGGGCGCGCGCGGCCATATTTAAAAATGGCGGCCGAGAGAAGAACGACCGGTATTCGATCTGCGACTGGATGCGTTTCGACGTCGTCGTCGATTCGCTTTTATGCGAGATCGTTTACGGTAAAAATGGCGCAATTGCGAATGTACGCGCGGCAATATGGCCGCCGCTTTTACGCGCGCGAGATAAAAATTCAAAATGGCCAACGCGACGCAATCTTTAATATACAGGACTGCGACCGCCATTTATGCGTTTTCTTTTTCTTTTCTTTTTTTTTGTTTGAATGAAGAACAAAATATTTTTTTTTTCATATTATACATTCTATTATATATCTTGACATTCTTTTCTCGATTTTCAACTTTTTTTTAACGTTATATTATATTTATTTCACATGACTTAATACATACACAATATCTCTTGACTAAATTAATTGTTAATCATTACAATATTTACATCGTACATTCTAAAACTTTCAAGATATTTCAATCTCTCAAAATTATTTTAATAATCTATGAATTTTAAATCAATAATTTAACCGATTCGAAAAACAATGATAAATATCCGTTATAAAATTTATTATAGCGTAACGGTAACTTGAACATCCCTGCGACAAGTCATGAATTTGTACAACTTTAAAAAAATATGTATATATATATATATATATATATATATATATATATATATAACGTTATACACGAAGGCAAATGAAGAAGTCGTCACTTGCATTGTTTAACATAAATTTCGCGTAATTTTCGTTGAATTGCGCGCGAAATTCACAAATTTACCGCCCATTAAGCATTTAATTTATTTTTTACGAGCTTTTCGCGCTGACAAAGTGAATTGTGATATCCATTTTGAACTCGTTTTTTTTTCAACATCATCCATATATCAACCCTTATATATATGTATTAAAAAAAATATGCAAAATATTTTATTAAAGTGTACCACTGTTCGTTTTATTCGTAAAAATGTATATATATATATATATATATATATATATATATATATATATATATATATATATATATCGTCGCATTGTTATTTAAACAATAAGAGATTCTTTCGCTGCTGAAAAACGAGCGAATATTTTCTTTCAAACTTTTCGAAATTGTTTCGCGGAATGGTAGAATTTTTACATCTTTATCAAACAATGCATTAATTTTCTCATTCTTTATTATTATTATTGTTGTTATAAGGATAAATATAAAAAGTGAAATAAATGTTTATTTCGTTAAATATATATCCCGAATAATATTTGAACATATTTTATGAACTTCATTTACAAAAAAAAAAAAAATGTCTGACTTTATGTTGATATTTGTTTCTTAAAAATGAATAATTTATTATATATTTTTTTATATATATCAAATAATTTATTCGAAGAATATTTAAACTTACCATTATTCTTTTAGATAAAAAAAACAATTAATTAACTTCTTTGTATACGAATAATAGTATCAATATTTTTATGTACTTTTTCATTATAAAAAATTTTCCTATTTAAATTTCATAAAACTTTGTAAATATATATATAGTTTAAAGATAAAAGAAAATATTTTAGTGAGAGCGAAAATATCTTTTATTGCACCCTTAAATCATTTTAAATGTACCCATTTTTGAAAAATACCGTTGTAATCTATTATATATTATTATATAATACGTTTTTTCAAATATTTGTATTTTTCATAATTTATTTGAAAAAAATATTGTATTTTTTTATCTATTTTATATTTTTAATATTATTTTTATACAAAAATCAATTTTTCTTTCATTATAATAAAAGACGTTGATTTTGATAACTTTAGTTAAAAAAATTTTTTTCAACAAAAATTTAATATTTCTAAAAAAAACAAGTCATTTTCAAATATTTTTTTTTAATATAAATATCTAGCATAATAAAATATTACGATAATTCTACATCGCTTTATCCATTAACCAATTCGAATATAATTTGCAATAAAAACTCGCATCAAATTTTCACAAAATCTTTTGAAATTAATAATAAAACAGAAAAAAAAACACATTTTCAACACGCTAATAATAAAACTATTTACTTGAAAATCGTCGACATAACACTAAAAAAAAATAAAAACATCCTACAGAAGCACAGTCAAAACTTGAAAATTTTTGATCGACATTTTTTCTTTCTCTTCGCTCAACATTATTATTTAAAAAAAAATGATAAGAAAGAATATTTTTAAAGGCATGTTAAACAGTCGCGTTTAACCGAAGGCAGGGGTTTGTAAACGAGCGTTCCACCAGGTGTAGTCGACAACGAGATAAGCTCAGCTTCTTCCTTCTGTCGACGTGGCATTCACGAGCCAGTTTCCTGAAACGAGCAGTTTAAACTGTATAACTACATTATCTAGATTGTTCAACAACTAGTTGTTACTACACGTTATAATTACATACATACATTATATTATATATGTATATATATGTGTGTGTGTGTGTGTGTGTGTGTGATTATATAATAAATTTAATACGGTGAAATGTCTTCGTCGTTGTGTTTTAACGTTGAATATTGATTGATGAAAATTGCTGTGTTTTATATGCGATGTGTGTCAGTGAATATGTGACTTTTGTTATAAAAAAATATTTTTTTTTTATTGAAAATGATTGATATTTAATATTCGTATATAATTAATAAAAAATTAAAACGAGTCAAATCAGATGAATATGATTGAAATTTTTGATAGTAATAATATTTAAAAAAAAATTATGTAATATTTCAGATTTTTTTTTTGATTTTTAAAATTGTATATATTAGATTATGTAAAAAAAGTATTATTTTTTTAATAACTCGTATATAATAAAGATTTTTTTAGAATGTTTAAAATAAGAATTTTAAATAAAAGTTAGTGTATTTCAGTATTTTCATGTGTGAATGAATATTTTTAAAGATTGCTTTTTTAATAATTTAAAAATTTTCTATTTTTTTTATAATCATATTAAAAATCAAGCAAAACAAAATAAAAACACATCAAAAATAAAACTGTATACTAGAAAAAAATTAGAATTCCTAGTTAAATATATATATATATACGAAAAAAAATATTAATCGATTTATGACTAGTTTTTTTATATACTATATATATATATATATATATATATATATATATATATATATATATATATATATATATATATATATATATATATACTGAAAAAAGTCATATAAACGTAATTATAATTAAACGATGACGAATGCACGACACGACGACACACATATAATCGGATATACGACGAATTTGACTGCAAATTAACGACGAAATTCTAACACGTCATCAACGCACTTTGCTATAATCATAAATAATTGATTTACAAATTATCCCCATGTGAATAACCGATCGCGATTTGCATTTAAAAGCTATATATTCACGCTTTACAACGACCCCCAAAATTCATCCCCGTGTCTAAATATTGACTCAAACGTCTATATTAATAATATATATATATATATATATATATATATATATATATATATATATATATTAACGCATTATATTATTATCATTATTGAGATAAGTCGATATCTTCCGTTATTCTTTGACGCGAGCTCATAAATCGAGATTTTTTATCACATCGTGGGAAGAAAAACCTCACTTTTCCGAAAATCGAACGTTAACGGAAAAAATAAGGGTTTAAAAAAATTCGAAATAAAAAAAACGCCTTTAAATTATCGTACGCTTCCAAGATAAGACCGGTTTTGCTATATAAAATTTAATTTTTATAACGCGCCGCCCTCTTTTCTGTATTATTTTTATCGATTTAGATCGAATAAAATACTTATATTATTTATATATAATATAATAATTTATATGTATATATATTAGATTTTTTTTATAATTAAATTTAATATTAACATTTATGTTTTTTGATTATATCGGATCGGTTTAAGTCGTTTCGTGTATCGGCGACGTTTCGCAGCCGCTGGCGTTTCTCTGCGCCACATTCTGTACGGGCTTTGAACGTTGCACGTTTCGCTCGCTTATAGCATTTATTCTATCGGCTGTCGTTTCTCTCTCTCTCTCTCTCTCTCTCTCTTTGAACTACGAAACTTTAATGACATGAAAATCGATAGTGCACACTGCGATTTCATCTAACGAGCACCGACAGCAAACAGCACAGGTACTATCGACAGCTACATGGTTAAAATCAATTATGCACAGCGTTGAACGACTTTTGAAATTGGGTTTATTTTGATGTGAAAAATTGATTTATTTCAATATGCGAATAATCTATAATATTCTACAATATATATATATATATATATATATATATATATATATATATATATATATATATATATATATATATGAATTAAATTATTATTATTTTAAATAATTGATTTAGAAAAAAATATATATAAAATTTTACATTGCATATTAAACCGCAGACAAATTAGCTTTTCCGCAAAACGTCGCTCTGTTCGGTTAACGAAATTATTACGTTGAAAGTTTCCGGTAAAATTGGATTATTTTCACTTTTCATTTTTCCTCGTGAAAATCGACGACGTCTATCGAAAAGAAATAATAAAAAAAAATATGTATATATTGTATAATGCACAAAGAGGAAAAACTGGACGTCGTCGTTTTATTTTTCTTAAAACACGTTTAATGCAATATATTATGTAAATAATTGATACTGGGAACGGAAAAAAATAGACGGCATCGTTTTCCGTAAATTTTCGTTAAAATCCAATAGAAACACCTGCAGATTTTCCACGAATTTTCCACGGCGACGACGTCAGGGCAAAATGCACGCGAACGCGTCGCAAAATATCGAGATCGAAACTGTGATCGAATTTCATTTTGATATGTATGTATGTATGTGTGTGTGTGTGTGTGTACGTATTTTTCAGAAAACTGCTGAATTTGTTTTCGCTGAAATATATTCAAACGTAAATATTTGCAATGGATGTTCCGACTTTGAATATTTTTCAGTTCTGCTCCTGCATGGCTTTCATACGATAAGAATAAATATTTCAATATTTATAGTAAAAAAAAAATCAATATTTTCATGACATTTTTTATATGCAGTGTGATTCTGTAAAATTGTGACCGACTTCTAACAATTTTTAAATCACATTTTCATTGAAAAAAAATACATATATATATATATATATATATATATATATATATATATATATATATATATATAAGTGATATTGTCATTTAAAACACCCAGACATTAGGAAGGCAGGTAAATTGTAAATTTTTTTCTAGGTTGATAGGACTGTTTATAACATTTACCAAGCGTCTGTTTGTCAAATGGTTTAATTATCTCCGAATTACATACACGTGTTTTTACAACTGTTGGTTCCTTCATCACGATAATGCAACTTTGGTTCTTCGCGACCAAAAACTCGACTCATATCGTTCCGCAACCATCGTATTCGCCCGATTTGGCTCCGTGCGACTTCTGGTTATTCGTCAAACTCAAAATGGCCAATGCGGGGACGCCGTTTTGACACGATTTAGGAGATAAAAACCGAATCGACGAAGGTCTTGAAGGCTATAATACCGACAAAAGATTATTGCGACTGTTTTGAGGACTGGAAAAGGCGTTGACAAAAGTGTATTTTATCAGAAGGGGATTACTTTGAAAGGGATGAAATTGATTTGGAAGAATAAATAAAGAATTTACATTTACATTATAAACAAATTCTCCTTACTTTTTGATCACAGTGTTATTTATAAAAATATTACAAATATCACAAAGTATTACATATTACAAATATCTACTGTAAAATTAATTCAGCAAATTGTTGACATAAACTTTAATCTAGATCGAGGTCAAGGTGCTAAACCGAAGACCCTTGAAAGCTTTTATGACTTTAATAGAACTTATCCGCGTTCTTCTCTCTCTCTTGCACCCAATGTAACCGTCTCTTTCTCTCTCGTTCCCCATTTCTCTGTTAAAACGAAATTAAAGTGAAATAATAAAACTAGCTAATCCAATTTTGCACCTTATTCGATACAATGTTGACAATGTTTGCATAATATACAGTGTTAAAGAATTAAAATCGATATCGAAACGATTATATTCAGCAACAATATATTGTAATTTAGTTCAGCGTTTCTCAAAATGTGTATCGCAAACTATTCGATTACGTGTTATAAAAAATGCTGAAGAATTTATTTGATTATTTAATCGGAATATTTTTATTGTTTATTAATAAACTTAATATTTTTTTTATTTTTTCTTACTAGTTAGAAAAAAATTCTGTATTTTTTTGTGAAAAAAATTTTTTTTTCACAATTTTTAAATTCATTTTAATATTATTTCATATTAAAAAAATTATATTATATTTATATATATATATTTTTTTTTCTTGAGTTTCATAAAAGCGATTACGATTGCAAAAAAAATAATAAAATTGACAAACATAAATCGCAAAGAAAAATATTATATATATTTACATGTCTTCTCTTATATATTATATAATAATAAAAATAAATCATTTTGTTTAGATTTTTTAACATATCAACTACATTTCATATCATTACAGATTCGACGAAAATAGAAAAATCTATTATTTTATTTTATTTATTAAATATATATATATATAGTAAATATCATACGTCATATAATTTTTTTTTTTAAATTATATGTCGTATTTTTATAAGTTTTCATCTTAATATAATGTCAAAAACAAAGTGAAAACTTTTGTTGTTTTCGACGACAGAATATATTACTTTAATGCGATATATTCATGTTTTTTTATTATTTTGTATGTCGTTTTATTTAACTTTGCTCGGAAATTACTTTATAATGTTTTTTTTTATTATTATTTTATAAAGGTTGAGGATTTTGAAGTAAAAAGGGAACGTAATTTTAATATATTTAAATATATAAAAAAAAGTTCGTATATATAATTATAAGCGAATCTCTATGTGAAATAATTTTAAAATTATTTACGCTTTAAAATCGCACGTATAATCGGATCGATTTAAATGTAACATTATTATTATTTTTTTTTAATTATATTACTGAAAATCACGTAAACGATTAAATCGAATTTTCTTCATTTTGCGAGTGAAAAGCGCAAAAAACGCATTTTTATGCGTGATTTGAACGCAAAAATTACACGTTTTAAAGGTTTTAAAAATTATAAACTTTGCGATAAAAATATGATCTTATTAAAAAAAAATTAACTACAATATAATACATCATTTTAATATGTAATATTATTCAAAAGAATCAAAATTTAATTTTTATGTAGTCAAAAAAAAAATAATAATAAATTAAATATTTTTTTTATATTCTAAACTTAATTTTAAAAAATAAATCATAATTCACCTATTAATAAAAAAATATTAAAAAATAGATTTATATATTAAATTTCAAACTAAAAATAAAATTTTATTATTTAAACGTACTCTATATAAAAAATGTTAAAATTCTACGTAAATAGTTTTATTGCGCAATATATTAAAAAAATCAAGTTGCTATACCGTCAAAAATATATTTCGCACATAATTGCACCCCCATTTGCAACCCCCTTCACCTAATAATCGCATTATAAAAAAAAATTAACATAATATTCTCGACGTACAAAAATCGACCTAATAAATCATCATTAGACGCGATCGAGAAAAACGAGCGTCGAAAGAAAAATATTCGCAACCCCCCATTTACTAAAAAAATTCAACATCCTCATTAAGATGACTGATGTAAAATAGTCGATAAAGGGGGGGGGCGATTTTCGAATATTCGTCGCTTAATCGAAATTGACGCTCGCAAAAAGAGAATCCGTTGTCAAATAAAGGGGGGCGTATATTGAATATATATATATATATATATATATATATATATATATATATATATATTCGTTGGAAAATTCGACGTTTCGACCGAGCGACGTGAAAATAGAATAAAAATCGTCTGCGACCGATTTTCCATTAATCGTCGAAAAGCGAGGCCTATGCCTCCGAATCCTTCCGATGGGAATTATGCGATTTTTTTCCGTAATTTAATCATAAAGCGGTTGATGGGTTACCGGAACGGTGCCCCCCGAGGGCAAAGATTTACTCCCCTTCTAACGGGAGCACATGCTCATAAATAAATTTATATATATATATATATATATATATATATATATATATATATATATGTTTGTGTGTGTGTACATATAAAATATATCTATTAACTTACCCTCGAATGAAATTTTTTATATTTAAAATGCGATTTTTACCTCTTTTTTCAATAATAAAATTTCTGACGAATGTATAATAATATATATATGGATAATCAAAAATTTTTATTTAAAATAATTTATATATTTTTTCATGAATTATCGAATCTGGATATTTAAATATAATAATTTACAATAATATAACTGTGAAATATTTATTAGTAAATTTATTTGTGATCAACAGGTTGTCGGTTTGATCACGTGACACGGTTTATATTGTATATAAATTTAAACTTTAAAATAATAATTTCATACTGCAATATTTCTAAAATTGAGTACAGATTTTTATTCGTTTTTAAATAAATAAAAAATTTAACATCACAAGAAATATAAATAAAAATGAAATCTTATCTTTTATATTGATGTAAAAATAAAATAAAATTGAATACCTCTGGTTTTATACAGTATACAACACATTATAGATATGTGTACATATTTGCACATACATCGGTAAACGTCTGCGGAGGAAGTTTAGGGGATGATTTTATTGAAGCACTGGTAGGCGGCATCACTAGGGCGGATATAGGCTGATAAGGGATGCCTTCGGCGAATGTCGATACTCATTTTTATCTGCTGAGAGGGTCGTTCATGGTCGTAGACACCCTGATGCGGGCCATCATCGATTCTGCATTTGTGTGTTTCCATTATAATTTTCACGCTGAAAATCTTTCAGACGCCCTTCTTTTACATTCGCCATTTTTTCGAAAACCTTCATCAATATTACAATCATTGACATTAATATCGATATATAACACTACGAACGAAAAGTAGGGTGAATTTGTTTATAAAATGTAAATACTTTCTTTATTCTTCTAAATCAATTTCATCCCCTTCAAAGTAATCCCCGTCCGATAAAATGCACTTTGCCAACGCTTTTTCCAATCCTCGAAACAGTCAGAATAGTATTTTTCCGGTATAGCCTTCAATACCTTCTTCGATTCGGTTTTTATCTCCTCAAACGGCGTTAAAACGGCGTCCCCAAATTGGCTACTTTGCCGAATAGCCAGAAGTCGCATGGAACCAAATCAGGCGAATACGGAGGTTACGGAACGATATGAGTGGAGTTTTTGACAAAAACGTCGCGAAGAACCAATGCATTATCATGATAAAGGAACCAAGATAATTAAATCTTTTGACAAACAGATGCTTGTCAATTGTTATAGACAGTATTACCAACCTACGAAAAAAAGTACAATTTACCTGACTTCCTAATGCCTAGGAGTTTTAAATGACAATTTCATCTTACTTTTTGTATACTTATATAATCTTAGCAATAAATAGATTAAATAGAATTAATATTTTTCTACATATATTATTTTCTTAATATCAGATGTACTCAAACTTTTTTTTCTTGCATAGCATAACATATATTCTAATATATACAAATAATACTATATATATATATATATATATATATATATATATATATATATAATAAAAATTCGACCACCTAAATGTAGTTGTATAGGGAAATAATTGCGACTCTTATTAAAATGTCACGCTTGTCATAAATATAACTAACCGTAATTTCACGCAAATTAATTACACAATTTTTTATGTCATTTCACATCGTCGCCAAATTATTTTGTGATTGACGTACAAATATAATTTTCCATTTTATTATTATTCAGTTAATGATATGGTCAATCGATTCAATGCCAATTATTATAATTTGATATAAATGAACAGACCGAACACGGTTTAAAACATGTTCTCTCAATCTGCGGTCTGCGGACTGTGTAAAATAATTTATAAAGGAAAATTATTTTTTTTCATTTTATATATATATATATATATATATATATATATATATATATATATATATATATATATATTGAATCCTTGAGTCTGTATAACCCCATCTGATTCATTAATCATTTTGATACTGTTGACACTCTCCTTCGAAGCCTTATTGCTCTTTAGCCGACGCCTTTAATTTGTCAACTAGTTTTTTTTTTGAAGAGGCTTTTCTCAAATATTCACATTTAGATACATTGTTTACGAACCACAGTTTATTTTAAATCAATGATCTGCGTTTTCCATTAATCTTTTTTTTTTTTTTGAATAGTCGAATAAACTAAACTTGTTGATGTAAAACTTCATAATTTACAATCAAATTATATCCGAGATTTAAAATTTATTTGATATTCACTGCATTAACAAATTAATTTGATATTCACTGCATTAACAAATTAATGATTAAAATATTATACAAAGATCAAAACCTACCATTAATAAATTTTAATATTCGCAATACAAATATTTCGTTTCTATATTAGCTAAAATTAATAAACGACTCTGAGCACGGACGAAAAGTTAACTTCCGGTTTCGGAACGGAACGGAAGTTAACTTTTCCACTCGGACGCGAGATGTGCGCGGTCGCCGACAGAGTGCGCCGTTTTAAACACGGCGTAAAGGAACCAAGTGCCCCGTTTTACGACAGGGTTCATTCCGTATCCGAATCACGTACAGTGACGCGTGCGATTCGTCCGCAAATCTTTTTTTTTTATTTTTTTGCAATCCCCTTCCGCCTATTACGTTTTCTTTTTATTATGTTATACGTTCTTCTCGGTCATTATTTGCGGAAAAGTTTCGTATGAAAACTTGGCGGTGGATAAATATTTTTCCAACTTTACAATCGAAACGTCAGAAATATTTTATTAGATTTCTATTTGCGAAACGGAAAAGTTCGCTTTTATCGTAATTGCACTGTGGAAAATTATACAGGATATCTAAAAACACTATTCCATCTACATATACATATATATGTATAATTATCAACTATATACCATATATATGATAATTAAATCAGAATTATTATTTGCAGGAAAAAACTGTGATTTTCAACGTTTTTATACCCCGATTCAATTTAACCATAGAAATATTATACGAAATAAATATATTTTACTTTTTTTTGGATAAACTTTAGTACACAGCGTGTACATATAAAATGTAAAATTTATAACCAATCCCAAAAATATATAATGGATAAATAAGCATCTAAAAACGTGTACGTAGCCAAAAATAGAGATTATATCAGAAATATTAATATTTTGACCTGAGTTTAAATAGACTTCAAATATCAACGTCGACTCTATTTTATCTGCATAATGAAATATTCACGCTGACGAATTTCAAAATAATTTTAAAATCTATATATTTTACACGATATTTATGTTTATTTCAATGTTAATTCGGCTCCATTCAAAGCGATTTCGAAAATGAACATATAATATACAAGCAGACCCGTGTGCAAATTCGCATACGGATCAGATTAGTATATTATATTTAGGTTATTAAAATTATTAAATTTAGAATATTATTCAATTCAATATAATTTAAGATTGTATATTTTAATTTGTACAGATTATTTATTATTAAATTAAAAACTGCCATCATTATCGGTCGATGCTATTAAATTTAATATTACACTGTAATATAAATTTTTATATTAAAAATATATTTAATTTCATTACTAACGTATAAAGTTATATTATAATATATTTGATATGTTGTCGTTTACAATATAGCGCCATCTAGTTGTTGAATCGAAAAACTCGTCCATAAATGTCATCCGATCGCTACAATAGTACAAATATCGCAATAACTCACCGCCCTTTGTCACATCGTGTAGGCCGGAAATAAGATTTCTTAATGCAATACGACATACTTCCGGGGAATGATGGTGTGGGGCGGAGAGGGGGGATAGAGAAAGAAACCTTTTGGTATCCATTTCGCGAAACCGTACACATGATATCGCACAGGTTGTATATTGGACAAGCAATAAATATCGTCGTCGAATCTGAACGTTGGGTTCAAAAGTTCGAATGCTCAAGTGTATTTCACATGGAAGATATTACCTCATTTTTTCTTATCGCGGCCATTATTCACGCTAACCCTATCCCCGCCATTTTGTGCCGATATAAATATTTCGATCTATGAGAAATATTGACCGTGGGTCGTCTCGGGAACGTTAGACGTCTATTCTACGTCCAAACACATTTTTTTTCTATGGTTTCAATCAAATGTAAAATAGAAAAACGTAGATTTATGTTCGTATAGAATGTGTTATATATTCATAAAGTATTGAGACCGGGTGTCATACGACAGAAACGTCTCTTTTCTCACTATAAATATACTTAAAAATAAACACATATGTAACATTTTTTTTTTCGTCAAATGCTCTTTATTTTTACAATTTAATCTTAAATGATCTTTATGTCTCAAAATATAGATTCTTCGATTTTGACAGATGGTTTCTTACTTTTTGCCTATTCGAATTTAACGTAATAAAACAATACTTTTTGACACAATAATTATATATATATACATGTGCGAATTCGCACATGGATCCACTTGTATTTGATACTTTAATATATGTAGAAAATCTTTTATATTAATAAATATATTGTAATATAATATTTTATCAAAATTAAATCATTTTAAAAATTCTGATATTGTCAAAAATTATACGATATCAAAAATATATAAAATGTTGATCTTTATATATAAAAATGCTGTATAATTAATTCTCATAATACTCTACAAATAGACCACATATATTCAAATATTTACAACAAACACCGAACTGCAAAAATAGCAACACCATTTAATTCCAACATTTTGATACAAAAAAAAAAAAAAAAAATATATATATATATATATATATATATATATATATATATATATATATATTTCAATAATGAAATCTGATTAAACCGTGTCGATAGCAATTTTTCGTGTATATTACAGATCGTTGAAAATAATACGGCTACATAAATATGTCATGTTTTCTAGAAATGAAAAAAATAATAATATCGACGTTAATTAAGCAAGATTCGCGTGTCAAATGTCGTTTCTTGATACGAAAATTCGCATGTTTATATGGAATAAAAAAATATATAAATATTTCTATTTTTCCCGATTTCACGAATGACAACCCCCCCCCCACGCACTTTGTCCTTGCAGCGAGAATTTTTTTGCGATTTAATTAGATTTTTACCCATTATTTTTTTGGTATTATTATTATATAATAGTGTAATTTTATTGCGACGTTGAATTGAAAATACTATAAATAAATATTTTTATAATATTTTAGTTATATCTAAGATATGAATTTTTAGATATTTTTAATGATCACATTTTTTTTCTTTTTTTTTCATATTCATTCTTCGTCTGTCGGTGGAAACTTTTTAACGCAACAGGTATATCTATATATATATATATACATGAATATTATGCACTTAATCCCTTTTGTTGCATAATTAAATTATCTTTTTTAATTACTTTTTATTCCCTTTTTCAGTTAATGAGCACATTTTTTATAATCCTACACTCTTTAATTATTATTAATATTTATTAATATATATATATATATATATATGTATATGTATATATATATATATATATATATATATCTATATATATATATATATATATATATATATATATACTAAAGTTTGAGAATCTTAAGATTCCATTATTGAAAATCGCTGATCAAATTTTCATACAATATACCCGTTAATTTAAATCCGATGCATAAACTTAAATCAATACAATAATATATATATATATATATATATATATATATATATATATATATATATATATATACTGATAACAAGATGTATATACGGTAATCCGACATTCGTTAATCCGATAGTTCATGCATATTGTATGATATTGAAATAGATGAATTCATTATTAAAGGAATTAATTCCTTCAGTAATACGACAAATCTATACAATTCAACGAAATGACGGATTATCAAAGTTACATTATAAATATAATCATTATTTTTACTATATAATTAATATAATGTACGATATTACAAGGTCATCTAAAATTCAAACATATTTAATTTAAACGTATACCAAAAAAAGACAACTGCATCATTGTCACCCTAGTTTTATTATAACGCGGTTAAAAATAGATAATGATCGATATATCGACTCCGTAAACTATAATTATAAAGAAAAATATAATATATTTTTCGTCATCGTTCATTTTATATATGTATTATTAAATAATTTCTCGTGTACTTGTAAAACGCATATTTAGAATAAAATTACCGTCTCATTAATAAAACCACTCTCCAGTTTATTATTGCACACACTTTTTAACCAATATATATATATATATATATATATATATATATATATAATTTAATATTTAAATTTTATCTGACCTTCGTAATTTTTTTTAAACTTAAAAAAAAACAACGGCAAACACGTAAAAGAGATTCGATAATAATTTTATTTTTAGTGATATTCGGCACGTGACACGACACGCTAACCAGATAAATAAATAAATATATTATATATAAAAATATATATTTAAAAAAAAAGAGCTGTTGATTGAATGTAGTCCGTTAACTTTGTGATAGCACCGTGCGTGTTTACACGTTTAACATGCATAGTTTCTTTTGTGCTGGCGACACGCGCCGCCTCTGTTTGATTTTCATACATATTAATAGAACCGAATCCTTTGTGCTCATTACGTTAAACACTGGAATATATTATGCATTTATATTATATATATATATATATATATATATATATATATATTTATGTGTGTGTGTGTGTATGTGTGTGTGTGTGTGTGTGTGTGTGTGTGTGTGTGTATATGTATACCATATATATATATATATATATATATATATATATATATAAATATAAGTATAAATATATATAAAAAAAATCATATTTAAAATTTTCTAATTAGAAATCTTATATTCTATTATAATAATAATGATAATAATATAATAAATACAGTAACGTCTCGTTATTGATTCGAAGCTTATTAATTAATGTCTACAAACTATTATACGATTAATATGCCCGAACTGCGGCCCCATATTCGTCGGAAAACTCTTTAAACGGCCCGCATATCGAGTGTTTTGCGTTTGTGTGTCGCTTTATGCGTTCACCGTTTAATGTTATCAACGCAATTAGTGCGGAATGCGGTTAGGATTTTACCGCAAATTTTTCACTTTTCCATTGCGCGTTTAGGAAATTCTTTTCGTTTTTAAGCACTGGAATTTTTGTAATTTTATAATATAATTAATGTTGTTGTTATTGTTTTTTTTTTTTTTTAGAAAATTAACGAATGTAAAATTTTCATATTTTCTTTATGAATATACTGAAGAAAGCCGACATGATGAATTTTCAAATTATATAAACAAGGTTCATATAGATCAAAATTCTGATGATACAAATAAAATACTTAATCTTAGTGTCGACTCAAAAAAAAAAGTCTTTTATCAATTTTAATAATTTTATTATAACGCTATAATCAAAAAGTAAGATGATTTCTTTATTTATTCTTCCAAATCAATTACATCACCTTCAAAGTAATTCCCATCCGATAAAACGCACTTTTGCCAACGCTTTTTTCAGTTCTCAAAACAGTTTTTTCGGTATAGCCTTGATGATTTTCTTCGATTGGGTTTTTATTTCCTCAATTGTGTCAAAACGGCGTCCCGCTTATTGGCCTTTTGAGTTTTCTGAATAGCCAGAAGTTGCACGGAGCAAAATCTTGCGAATACGGTGGTTGAGTCGAGTTTTTAGCAAAAAAAGTCGCAAAGAACCAATACAGTACGACATGGTGCATTATCTTGATGAAGGAACCGAGAGTTTTAAAAACACGTGTGACTCGGAGATAATTAAAACTTTTGACAAACAGATGCTTTGCCAATATTATAAACAGTCCTACCAACCTAGGAAAAAAAATACAATTTTCAAGCCCGGGAATTTCAATTTCACCTTAACTTTTGATCACATAAGTATATTATAGAATATAGAAAATTGTATTAAAAATAAATTATATTCAAAAAAATACTATATTTGTAAAGATAAAACGACATTGCAATTACTATAATAATAATAATTGAATTTTCATATTTCAACTAACTTTATTTTAAATCTGAACTCAAAAAGAAAAGAATATAAATAAATAAAAACTTCCCTATATATATATATATATATATATATTTTGTTGTAAATTTTTAATTAATTTTTCTAATCAATGTCTTGATTAAAAAATGTCGGGATTTTATCGCCGTAATTAAATTTCATCGATACTATTAAAACATGAATGAAGCTTTAAAAATCTATACAAAGATTGACTGCTTTTTAACGAGTTTATTATATATATATATATATATATATATATATATATATATATATATATATATATATATATATATATATTATATCATAAAATCAACAATGGTTTAATAAATAATACATTTATTTTTTTATAAATCACGGATTTTTTTATATTTATAATTAATAAAAAAAAACACACATTAATATTGTAACTTTTTTAAAATAAATCAACATCGCTTTAATCCTTACGAATCTAAGTTACTATTTTAAGATTTTTACTTTCAACCTTCAAATATCATTTCAAATCAAAAATCTTATATATCAATGCATTTTTATAACATTTTAAATTAAATAATATATATATATATATATATATATATATATATGTGTGTGTGTGTGTGTGTGTGTGTGTGTGTGTGTGTTTGTGTGTGTGTAACATGACGAACAAACGCGTTACCACCGCAAAAACATTGTATAAAATATAAAATACGCTATTATGTAACGTTCATTAGCATAAAAGTGAAATCGTTCTAATTATAATATAAATAATAATATTAATAATAATAATATATTTTAAAACCGAACGGATTTAACCGACTATTTTGCGGTTCTAATTTAATCTCGAATCCGTCCAGCTGCGGCCCCGCGGATTAATGCGAGGCCTCGATTAATATTTTCAAACCCGTATTTTCTTATTCGCGTTTCTTCGTTTAATATTATATTATTATATATTATATAATATTATTATTTATATTTAAAATTATATATATAAATATATATATATATATATTTTTTTTTTTCATTATTAAAATGCAATACAAACGCTATGAAGTTTTCTAGTATTAATACTGAATTCGATCAAAGTTATTTTTTTTTTATTTCAAATTAAACCTGATGCTTCTACTATAAATATTATATAATATATATATAAATCTTTTTTTTATTTTTAATATAATCATTTTATATAAAATTAATTCTGTTATATAACAGAAAATGCAGCATTAACCAATTTTTAAATAAATATCAGAATTTTAATGCAATGTATTTGGTATAATTTATCGATGAAAATACTATATAATCTTTTTTATTATTATACAAAAAAAATATTCTATATTATTTTTTTCCATCTTAAATATCTTTTCTTGTCTTTAGATATTTTTTTTTTATTATAATTATTATCTTTAATTCGAAAATATTAAAGAGAGATTCCAAAATTTTTCCTAATTACGAAAATAAAATATTTTTTTATAATTTAAACTATTATTATTAAATATTTTACCAATATATCTAATCAATAAAAAATTAACTATATTAAAAAAAAATTCATTATATTGTAACAATAAATTATTTTATATTTCTTTTTTCGACGTAGCATTTTACGAGTGTTAAACTTTCAATTCGTTCTTTCGTAACTTTCGTGTGAATCGTTCTGTTAGTTTTAAACCTTTGAAACTTAACACGAATAGTGAAAATAAAAATAAACAAATAAACAACAACACAAACCAACGTATCGAAGATTGAACTTGAAATTTGCTCTAACGGTACTTTTTGCGTTGTTTTAACACCTTTTCCATTAAACTATTTTATCGATATACGAATCAGTTTTATTTTGCTTTTACACTAAATTGTACTAACGACTTCAAAACTACTAAACACTACTAATCTAAAAATAACTATAATTTTTTTTTAATTCAATATATCCAAAAAAATACATATAATTGAATTTTTTCATATATCTATTATAATATTGACTTTAATATTCGTTGATGACAATCGTAAAATAATGACATATCGATTACAGATTATGATTAATATTTAAATATAATATAATCACACGTCATTTTATAAACGTATTACACACATATGATATATATTTATATATAAAATCAATCATAAAAACATAATCAATTATTACAATGACGAATAAAATAATTATGTTACGATTTAAATAGTGTTTTTTTTTTAAATTTCACATATAATTTTATAAAATAAATAATATTTTGAAGAAAAATTCTTTATTTTTATATTATTTTCAGAATCTGAACATTGAATATAAATAATCGATGAAATGTAAGAAGATATTTGAATCATTTTATTTTATGATAAAATCACAGCTTCTATGAAAAGTAGTAGTTTTTATAAAAAAAAATGATATCAATATTTTACTTAAAATTTTCTCTTATATTTTTAAAATAAATATAAAAACTTTTATTCTAAATGTTCATTTTACATTAGATAATTCTGATTTTCTTCCATTAATATCCGATTTTTTTAATATTTTTTATGAATAATGGAAAAAATATGACTCGCTACACATTTTAAAATAATATTATTATAATATGAAAATTTTCAATTTATTCATCAATATTTCGAAACTATCGTTCTGTATTTTTTTTTTCATATTGAAAACGAGTTTCTGAAATTTAATTTCCTGAAAAACATTAATATGTTTTATTCATCATATTTATATGTTCGTAAATAGTTATTAAATAGATTTTTATCAAAAAAAATATGTCATCATTTTACTACATTTAATAAAAAATTAACACTTCTAAATTCAAACTATATTATATAAAAAAATAATTAAAAATTCTGTCATTTAATTATTTTATATATCAGCTTTTCTAAACACGCCTTAAAAAATAATTGAAAAAAAGAAATATTTCTTTTAAAAATCTCTTCAAGGATTCCATTAAGAATCCCTGGATTAGCTGAACAAGACGGTTGATTGTGTCTAATTTCATTAAGTTATATATATATATATATATATATATATATATATTATAATTAGTCTTGAAGGAAAAAATAGACTTAAATTTGGCAACAAAAAATTGTAATTATCCGCATCTGGTCGACGATTTTAATAAATATATACAATAATAATAATACACACAATATTTTGATTATATATTCCAAATATATCATAATTTATTTTAATAAAAATTTTAAATAAAATCAATTTAGTATCTATGTATGATAACAAATAGAGTTTCAAAATTGCCTATAACACATTAAAAAAAGCTCGGATTTATTTTCAATATATATATGTATATATATATATATATATATATATATATATATATATATATATATATATATATATATACGACTTAGGGAATTTATTCAGAAGCACATTTATTCCTGCATTGACTTAAACATTATTTATTTTGCGAAAGTCCTCATCAATCATACGCCGCATTCTATATATAAATATATATAATATAATATACAATATAATATTTATATTTCAAGAACAGCGGAACTGAAACGATATATATATATATATATATATATATATATATATATATATATATATATATATATATATATATATATATATATATATATATATATATGTATATTTTTATCGGAGCGAAACTCCGCGGAAAATAAATTAATGATGCCTTATAATACGACTGAAGTCGGTTTTAATTACGTCACTGTTATTCGTCGGAACTCGAAATACGTTTGCGAATAGAATAAAATTGAAGAAGAAGAAGAAGAAGAAAAGGAAAAAAAAAGGAAAAGTATGACGATGGGGGGGAAAATAAAAGGAAAAAAAAAAGAAAACGATCGCGCCTTTGCTTATTTAATTCGTGACGCGCGTTAATTAGAATTCTTTTTTCTTTGTATTATATAATATATAATATTTATATACATATATTTTATTTTTGTATCGTCTTCAAAATATATATATATATATATATATATATATATATATATATATATTTCTTTATTTATTTATATCGGAAAAACGAGTTTTATCTGCGATATTTCATAATCTGGAAAAATGTTCGAGTTCTATTTTTATATTGCAATTTAATATATTTATTATATTTTTTTTTTGCTGCACTACGCTTTAATGACGTCATCGTCTACTTTAATATTGACGTCATAACTAATAATAAATAAATAGACATAATAATATATGAAGCTTTAATTCTACTGAATATCTATTATTCTTTAGTTACATATTAATTCAATTTACATTTTATTCAAAATATCGTCATCATAATTTACGTATGTTTTAACTGTCAACGAAATATTCAATTTTTCAAGAAACTGCTATAGTTGCCCGCGCTTAACGTAGAGCAATCTGTCATCTAACCTTCAGTCTATCCGTCCTTTTCCGCCTATCTAAATTTTATATATGATTCAACCGACGCAATCTATTTAATCTTATCCACTTTATAAGACTGATATTTCATAAAAAAATAATAATAATGTCAAAAGTTCAAAAGTGGAATCGACAGATATAATCTATGAAACTTGTAAAAAACGTCTAACTTTTTATTTAATTTTGAATTTTTATCCTGAAAATTTAATCTTTTACCTGTTATATAATACGAGTACTGCAGCTCTATTGATTTATCTGAAGGACTCTTATCTATTTAAAAATTGCGGTCCACATTTGCACAAATTTAAATTCTTAATATTATTAATATAACCAAATTTATTTTAATTCATATCAATAGTTCAATCAGCCGCCACTGCAAATTAAAAACTATTAGTAAATTAAACAAATATAATATAACATTATAAAAGTTATGGTATATCGCGTTAATAGTCGTCAAAATCGATGCAAAATTGGATCGTAAATGCTGAAATATTTTACATGAAATCATATAGTAATAAGTTGAACTTCAGCATGGCAAGGATCTATATTTTGAATTATAAACATCATTTAAAATTAAATTTTGAATATAAAGTAGCACTTGACGAAAATAAAATGCTACACCACCACGTACTATGCTATCAGCGCTAGTATTATATACTACTGTGATCAAAAAGTAAGGTGAAATTGTCATTTAAAACTCCCGGGCATTAGGAAGGCAGGTAAATTGTCATTTTTTTCCCTAGGTTAGTAAAACTGTCTATAACATTTGTCGGTAAAATTAGACGTTTTTGATGATTTTTTTATATCGTGAAATTTCTTTCTGGAAACATATTCTACATAACGAGTTGAACGAGGATCAGAAGAGTTCCCACCTCCAAAGAGGGAGCTTCCCTCCGAAAATCACGAAAAACCTCCAAAAATTCGACCGTTTTTGAGTTTTCCGGATTTATCTCAAAAACCATAATTCGGATTGAAAAAGTGTCAATGAATAAAATATTTCTCATAAAATTCTACATTTAAAATGTTATATTAATAATTTGCGTAATTGTTACTGATTTCCCGTAAAAAGTGCTCGAAAACAGGCCTAAAATGGACCTCTCGGCCAAAAATTTTCGTTGCGCGGTTTTGGTAACGATTATTTCAAAACAGGTTGATTTTACGGGGGTATCGAAGAGGAAAAAAGTTGTAGAGCAAATCCTGCTCTATAATAATCACTTATTATATTTTAAGTTAATTGTTTGAGTTTTTTCAAAATTTGAGTTTTCCCGATTTTGATCCGACGTTTTTGCACGGTAGTCTGGCAGTTAAATGGATTTTTTAATGATAAAAATATCGATATCCTGAAATTTCTTTCTGAAAACACATTTAAAATAACAAGCTGTAATTGAATACGAAAAGTTACATCCTCCAAAGAGGGAGCTTCCTCTTATATTTACCGAAAACCACCCAAAATTTGACTTTTTTTTAGTTTTTCGCTTACAACTTAGAAACTGTTACTCAAATTGAAAAGATGTTCAAAGACAAAATATTCCTTATAAAATTCTTCATTAAAAATGTTCTATTCATAATTTGCGTAATTGCGTTAATTTTCTCTAGAAAAGCCCTCAAAGTAGAGGATGCCGCGTTGACAACAGGGGTGTTTCTAGAGGTTTCGACAAATATCTCAAAACCTATCAACTAGCGCCCAATATTTCTTCATATATCGTAAAGAACAGGATTTTTGCTATTGGCTAATTATAATTTACTTTATTTTAACTTAGGATATTACATTTTTTTTGGCGCTTAAAGTTGAGCATTTTTTTCGCGATTGCACATTGTACGCATAAAACTTCGTTCAATTTTGGACATTCTACGCAGTACCCGCTCATTGTTATATTAGTCTATTCACTTTAAAAGGCGTTTCCAAAAGATATCTTTACAACCATAACAAAGACGAATATTGTAGGCAATAAAATCTTCTGTTGGTTTCTTTGTAACTTCCGAAAAAATCGAAAATATTTCACATAAAAAAATAAATTATTTTAATTTAATTATTCAAAAGAAAGAATTAGTGATTTTTTTAATAAAAGTTATATTGCTATTTGGTTAAGTCAAATAATTATTATTTTGCTTAATTCTTTAATTTGAAGCTAATTGAAGGTTTTAATAAATAAAAAAATTATAAAATGTAATCTAAGCTATAATAATCCTATTGTTATAATTTTTATTTTATTTTTATATTTTTTTATATCTTCGAGAAATATAAAAATTAATGCTATATATAAAGTTTTAATGTATAATATATTTCTTAAGTTTTTAAATTTATAAGAATATGAATGTAAATGATTTTATAAAAATCCTAGAGAAAAATTAGGTAATAATTATTATTATATTTGATTTTTTTCACCTAATATTTTTTTATTCAATATGTTGAAAATAATTTACCAAAAACGGTTAAAGAATGTACTCGTGAACATTTGTATCGTTAATGGTAAATCCAAGAATATTCACAATTCTTTTATAAATAAAAAAATATTTTGTCTGGGCGTGAATGAACATAAGTATTTACTTTATTCTACAAAAGATTTCAATACAGTGGTTTCCGCATATTTTGTAAATAAAACAGTGTGCAGTTTTTGTAAGTCATAAATAAAAATTTGAAAGACCTAAGGAAGAAGAAATAATTACGTTAACATTTTATTGTTTACGAATTCTTGAAAAGATTGTAAAACTATCTTTTCAAAAAAAATCCAAGTCTATTGTATGAAAAAAGCAACTAGTCCCTTAGCTCAGGGGTTTATAACTGTACGCGCGCAGGTATCATGGCATTCGACAAAAAGTTTAGGTCTCTCAGTTTCTATGCGAGAATTATAAATAATATTTAAAATTTCCAACATTTTTTAATCAAAATATATTTTTTTTACTAATTCATTATAAACTAAAGAAATTAATGTATATTAGTATGAAAATAATAAAATATAACAAAATTATATTTTAGAAGTATTATATTTGAAATAAATATTATAAAAAAAATATACCTAAATATATATTTCAAAAATTAATATTGAAAAAAAATATTATTTATTTTTCTAAAATTAGTTACGAATGCATTCTTAAATATAAAAGGATTACAAATCCCTGAGCAGGTAGTAAGTCCAAAATTGAACGAAGTTTTATGCGTACAATGTGCAATCGCGAAAAAAATGCTCAACTTTAAGCGCCAAAAAAAATGTAATATCCTAAGTTAAAATAAAGTAAATTATAATTAGCCAATAGCAAAAATCCTGTTCTTTACGATATATGAAGAAATATTGGGCGCTAGTTGATAGGTTTTGAGATATTTGTCGAAACCTCTAGAAACACCCCTGTTGTCAACGCGGCATCCTCTACTTTGAGGGCTTTTCTAGAGAAAATTAACGCAATTACGCAAATTATGAATAGAACATTTTTAATGAAGAATTTTATAAGGAATATTTTGTCTTTGAACATCTTTTCAATTTGAATAACAGTTTCTAAGTTGTAAGCGAAAAACTAAAAAAAAGTCAAATTTTGGGTGGTTTTCGGTAAATATAAGAGGAAGCTCCCTCTTTGGAGGATGTAACTTTTCGTATTCAATTACAGCTTGTTATTTTAAATGTGTTTTCAGAAAGAAATTTCAGGATATCGATATTTTTATCATTAAAAAATCCATTTAACTGCCAGACTACCGTGCAAAAACGTCGGATCAAAATCGGGAAAACTCAAATTTTGAAAAAACTCAAACAATTAACTTAAAATATAATAAGTGATTATTATAGAGCAGGATTTGCTCTACAACTTTTTTCCTCTTCGATACCCCCGTAAAATCAACCTGTTTTGAAATAATCGTTACCAAAACCGCGCAACGAAAATTTTTGGCCGAGAGGTCCATTTTAGGCCTGTTTTCGAGCACTTTTTACGGGAAATCAGTAACAATTACGCAAATTATTAATATAACATTTTAAATGTAGAATTTTATGAGAAATATTTTATTCATTGACACTTTTTCAATCCGAATTATGGTTTTTGAGATAAATCCGGAAAACTCAAAAACGGTCGAATTTTTGGAGGTTTTTCGTGATTTTCGGAGGGAAGCTCCCTCTTTGGAGGTGGGAACTCTTCTGATCCTCGTTCAACTCGTTATGTAGAATATGTTTCCAGAAAGAAATTTCACGATATAAAAAAATCATCAAAAACGTCTAATTTTACCGGAGTAATCTGTTTGTCAAAAGATTTAATTATCTCCGAGTTACATGTGTTTTTACAACTCTTGATTCCTTTATCACAATAATGTACCATGTCATACTGCATTGGTTCTTTGCGACTTTTTTGCCAAAAACTCGACTCAACCACCGTATTCGCCTGATTTGGCTCCGTGCGACTTCTGGCTATTCAACAAACTCAAAAGGCCAATGCGAGGACGCCGTTTTGATACGATTGAGGAGATAAAAACCGAATCGAAGAACGTTTTTAAGGCTATACCGAAAAAAGACTATTTCGACTGTTTCGAAGACTGGAAAAAGCGTTAATTACTTTGAAGGGAATGAAATTAATTTTGAAGAATAAATAAAGAATTTACATTTTTAAATAAATTCACGATACTTTTTGATCACGGTGTTATATATGATAATTACTAAAAACCACATCGCATAAATGCAAAACCACTTTATTACGCTAATCGCCGAATTCAATTCCATTAAACCGACCTCAAAACCGAACCAAAATCGACATAGTGGCCAAAATCAAAAAAAAAAAAAAAAACACAAACACATACAAATTGCAATATTCCCGCGTCCTGCCTGTGTTTTGGTTTGTCGAAAATTTACGACATTTCACTGAACGGAAACCGCGCATCTGACTGTCGGTTTCTTCACGGAGCCGCTCGTAAATCTCCGATCCTTGTAAATGGAAGGTTTCCTTATCCGAGTCGACGAATTTATTGAAGCTTTCGACGTATTGATGCGAAGACACCTGACGAAGACTATCAGACCGTTGGGGGCGAAGTCTTGACACTAATTCACTATACCCTTTACCGCTCTTCAATATTCTTTCGAACAGCTCTTTTCCATTATATTTCCAGTGCGAAATGTGTAATAATGAAGAATATGTCTGCTCGTGAGATCTTAAATAAACACTAAGATCTCTGAAAGCTATTTTTACAAATGGACTTCTTATTATCCATATATAAAAAAACTATATAATATAAAAAATATAATGTATTTTGTCTTTTATTTAATCAATAAGCTAAGAAAAATATATATTTTACAAATATATTATAAATTAAATTCTTTTTAAAATCACATGTTGAGAATCGCTGATCTAGTTTATTTAATTTTTTTCATTGTATATTTTTTTACAATTTCTTAAAAAATATAACTAATATTTAAAAACTTATATAAATTTTTATAAAAAATCTAATAACATTATTTTTCTTCAAATTCACCTTTACATATATATATATATATATATATATATATATATATATATTATTTTGTAATTATAAAATTAATTTATCTAAATGATATCTATGACCTGACGTAATCTTTTAAAAATTATTAATAAATTTACTTTAATACCAATGATTCGATTACTTAAAAAAAACAAAAGTTTGTCAAAATGTGCTCATTTAATTAATTATTTAACTTGTATTAAAAAAAATATATAATATATACGATACCAAATTTGAATTTAAAATCTGTAAAATATTATATTAGAAAAGTATATTATATATATTAATATATATATATATATATATATATATATATATATATATATATATATATATATATATATATATATATATATAACATCATTCACTTCATACTATATAAAATGTCTATTATGGACACATTTACAATAATATTTTTTATATGAAAAGTATCAATTTCATGTGTAAAAAAAACATCGCATATACGTTTTTAAAAACGTCGAAACTTTTAATTTTTCATAATTATTCACGGCTTCCGGTTTAAAATTTGCTCGTTAGTTTTCGATAAATATTTTTCTCTATATTCATATAAACATATATGTATAATTATATATATATATGTATGTGCTTTTTTTAATGTCGAATCATAAACACGTATGTAAATTTAATTTGTTTGCATTTTCACGTCACATTTTCACGCAAACCGTATTGACTTTTTGATGTTTCAAATGGAAAATATCAAATGTGCGATATGGGAATTGTGTGATTTATATTGAACCCAAGCTACAGGCGGAGCTCGTCAATAAGAACCCAAATATAAATCAAGCCATTTTACTCTATCAAATGTAAAAATAACGTAAAAAATTTATTCAGATTTAGTATGATTGAAAAATCTTTTATATTTATATTAAATGTAGGTAAACCTTTTTACAAAATTATTTAAATTTTATTATATAACTATTAGTTGTTAATTAAAAATATATTGTGAGATAATTTATAAAAAAATAACAAGTGTAAATCTGTAAATCATGCATATAATTCAGATACATTGATATATATATATATATATATATATATTTTAATACGAGTACCTTGAGTTTGTTATCCCTGAAATATATTTTTACAGTGATAATTGATTACTATTATAAAAAAATTATAAAAAAATTCTGTACAAAAAAAATAATAAAATTATTATGAAATTTTAATTCTTAGATCTTGAAAAAAAACAAATGAATAAAAAAATGTAATAAAATAAAAATGTTTTAAAAATAAATTTTACAAAATATAATTCAAAACTGTAAAACTTGAAAATGGAGACTAGAACCAAAAGTACTTCAATGTCATTATATTTAATTTTATATAAAATATAAATTATTTAAATTTTTATTTTATTTACATGAATATGTATAAATGCTTAATATATATTTTTTATTTTTCCTTTTTTTATTATATAACAAAAAAATATATTAAAAAAATAATATATAATAGACGTCTCTAAGTATGTGTGTTTGTTTGTAACAGTGAAATTTTCCATTCCTAATGCGAAATAATAATTCTTTCGGTCAACGCTTTCCCAATGGAAAGAAACGAATGAACGAAAGAAAATTATGAAAAGGAGGAGGGGGGGAAAAGAAAAAAAAAAGAAAACAAAACGTTCCCGAAAAAAAAATACGAAACTGGAGATATTTAATCATCGTCAAAATAAAAAAAAAAGTGAAACGGATGAATATCACAATTTGAACGAATTAATATTTGACCCCGAAGAAGGAAAAACGTTATTTTTCTTTTCGAGGAGCAAACCTCGGAAAATGTACCGTAATAATTTATAACGTGGTCTGGATTACGTAACTTTTCACTAGGAAAAGTGAATATTTTCAGCGGATTCGAATAATGACTGACGGCACATGTTTTACATTAAATAATACGAACGCTTAAATCAATCATTTCGAAACACTGTCGAGTGGAGCTTAATCGAGCGAATAATGCGGTTGTTCAAGGTCATTACGCGTATAATACAAAAATTATTATATTAATAATTAATAATGATAATAAATTTATCGCGTCAAATTAACGAGCGCCGATACGTACGAAATCGTCACGTTGTTAACGCACATAATCGCTTCAAAGGTCAAATCGTCTCTGTGGAAATCAGCTATTATACATAATACGAACGCAACGTTGGCGGTTATAAAAATTAAATATTAAACAACACCTAGACGACTAAAATCGAGAAATTTTCATCAACCACGTCGGCACGCAGGATGATACACCGTCTTATTACACACACACACACATATATATATATATAAACAGGTATATACATAATAATTATGCGAAACGTTGTTCATCCGCGTTAATTAGACGACCGCAAATCCCAAATTGGGTTAAGCAAAGTGTGTATGGTCTATGGGGGTTGTGGGTGGTTTTTGGTGAAGGTGGTTTTTGAGTGGGTGGTTTTTGGTGAAGGTGGGTGGTTTTTGAGAGGATGGTTCTTTCGCTTCGTCGCCTCACCCGAGTCGTATGCGAAATAGACGCGATTGCGGCCCCGCAATCTCGCTTGCGGCCCACAATGACCCCGTAGAAATTGACCACTAAGTATGGGTGGGTACCCTTTTAAAATTAATACCATACTTACGACGGATAAAACGCTCTAATATTCGGCTGATTTTCGTTTATTTTCACCTCGCGATACTTGTTTATTGGTTCGCTTTATTATGGCGTTGATTTTCGAGTATTCCTATCGAATTATTAAGGGTAGTTAGTTATTACATGTAAATTTATCACAAATTTATATTTATTTATAATTATAATTATATAAATATATTCATATATGTGTGAAAACACGCGCGCGTATAAAAATATTACGCTGATATGAGTAGCCATCAAACCCGAGTGTGACTCGGGCAAGATTCAAACAACAACAGTACTATCAACGCATTTATTTTTTAAAACATTGACTATTGAAATAATAATTTATATATCACAATATACTTTTTAATTATTATTATTGAGTTTCATAATTATATAAATAATTTTTTATAAGGTGATTTTTAATTGTTTTTTCAAAACTGATCTCTGTTAAAAAATTTCAAACATTGATATAATATACTGTATCACAAAATTACTATACAAATGTTAATTTTAATCTACAATATATACATCACGTTCATAGTTTTCATTAATACAACAACTTATACAATTGATAAAATATTTCGATTTGCATCTAAATTAAGTATTATGCAGATTAAGTCATAAATCGTTCGTTTAATTTTAGTATAAATTAAGAAAATTCTCGTACAGATTAAAACCGCTTTTCCGAATGATATTTATTTATGTGTGTATGTGTGTGCCGTATAAATGGAATCATTTAAATTGTTATTGCAAACGTCACGACGAAATTAAATAGATTGAACGATAAGCGAATAAATGTTGGCCATTTACCGTTTTTCGTCGTCTTTCGTTATTTCAGTGTTTCTCTTCGTTTTGTGTTTTTCGCTTTTCTTTTTACTTTTTGGCGCCAAAAACGAATTAAAATGAACAATATATATATATATATATATATATATACATTAATATATTTAAATATGTAATGGAGCCATGTAAAAGTTTTAAAGCGGCACAAATTTTAAAAAAATATTAAAAAATCCGACGACGAAAAGAAAAAGTCGTCCGT
This sequence comes from Leptonema lineaticorne, assembly GCA_024500535.1. Taxonomy (NCBI): domain Eukaryota; kingdom Metazoa; phylum Arthropoda; class Insecta; order Trichoptera; family Hydropsychidae; genus Leptonema; species Leptonema lineaticorne. The sequence continues at coordinate 12,431,492 of JANIJI010000030.1, read as the reverse complement.
CAGTTTTAATACTTCGTGTCGAAAGATTAGCGTATTTTTATTTTCTTCTTTCCCTTTTTTTGTGTAATAAAACTTTAAAATATTTTAATTATTTTATTATAAATTCACGTCCAAACTGATATTTAAAATATAAATACATTTTATTTATTAAATATTTAATATTAATGATTAATTAATTTTTAAATGGTAAATGCACCATATCATACTGCATTGGTTTTTTGCTACTTTTTATGCCAAAAACTCGACTCATATCGTTTCGTCACCACCGTATTTGTCCGATTTTGCTCCGTGCGACTTATGGCTATTCAGCAAACTCAAAAGGCCAATGCTGAAACGCCATTTTGACACGATTGAGGAGATAAAAACCCAATCGAAGAAGGTTTCGAAGGCTATATCGGAAAAAGACTATTCTGACTGTTTCGAAGACGTTGGCAAAAGTGCGTTTTATTAGACGGAGATTACTTTGAAGGCGATGAAATTGATTTGGAAGCAATTTATAACAAATATTACAAACCTTCTCATTACATAATAAAAATATTATAAAATTACAAATATATATATATATATATATATATATATATATATATATATATAATTTTAAACTAATTCTACGATTTTCACGTTCATGTAAAATATTGTTATTCTATATACATGGCGTGGTCGTTACGTATAATACATTCTCATCGAAATCTAATTTTATATCGACAATTGCTTTTGGCTTAATATAATTCAATAATGAAAATTTAATCAAGCAGATCTGCCCTCCGTCTAAAATTAATAATAAAGAACGTCCTATGATTAAATTTTTATCACCGAAGACAATGGAAACAATTTCACTGCTCAAATATTATTATCGCATAATATATTAATATAAATTCAGAAACAAACACTAATGAAAATTCTCTGATGTGTTATAATTTAATATAAAATATATTTCGTAATAGTGAAATAATACCACATTAATATATAGTAATTTATATATAAAAAATATATTCTAAATATTCGAAGTATACTTTGTAATTAGTGATCATTCTACATATATTTTATTATAATATATCGTTTAAATTTTATATGATATATTTTGCGTAATAAAAGTCAACATTTATCATATATAAATATATTGAAAAATATGACATAATGCTGATGACTCGATCTGTATATTGATATTTTTTAATATATATCTTTACTATATATATAATATCTTTCCTTCTAAATTATCGTAATCGTTTCCGTTTTATATGAAATCGAGCTCGAGGGAAAACATGTGCGATACTTTATTTCATTTTTCATATATATATTTTATATACAGCGTGATTCAAAATTCCTTAATGTCCCTCTTAATATTTTACTACCTACCAATCGTATATACTTTCATCAATATTCAAGAAGACAAGTCATATTGAAAAATATTTTTTTTTAATTTAAAAAAATAAATAAATACACATTAAATTAAATTTAATATTTAATAATATTTTCAAATCGATATACACAAACGTCGAATTTTTTTACTAGTGAACGTATTATATTTGCATAAGTTTAACTCTCAAAACAACATTTATATATTCATACAACAATATTTTTATTACATTATACATTTATACGTCCGCTTAAACGTAATTTAAATAAAGTAATAATAATAAGACGACTTATATTTATCTGTATCATCCTGTATATCAAATTTTTATACGCTTATATATACATGTCGAATTGACGTAAATACGAGTATTACTTGTGACATATTGTGACCGTCGATGCGTTTAATGGACTCGCATCTTTATAAAATATATATAATATATAAATATATATGTATATATATATATAACATATATATCACATAATATAAGGCCCGTTCCGTGTTTTATATACAACAAAGTCGAATATCGTCCTCGGTTCGATTCCTAATGTGATGTTGTAAGCGAGAATTTCATTCGCCGCGATAAATTTATGACCGAATATCTCATATATTTATATCATAAATATGCTGTGTGCCGAGTGCGTCAATTGAAAATTTGTACCGGGTTCGGCGGGAGGAAAAATCGTTTTTCATATGGCGATGTGCCTTTTAGCATTTTCTTCGTTTCAATTCGTGATCGATGCGTTTTTCCGCGACGTCGTCTTCATTATTTTATACGATTTTTCATCGGCGATCATTTTTCGCGTAAACAACATTAAATTATTTAAATAAATATATGAAAAAATATTATTTTTTTAATATATATAAAAATATTATAAATCGAGTCATTCCGAACTAATTATTAATAGATAATAATAATATTGATAATTGTATCAATATATTATATTTTAATAATATTAATTATTTTTATTTTAATTTTACAATTCTAATTCTGATCTCTAATCTGAGTCAAAATTAATAAATATACCCTTTGATCTCATCTCTGTATTATATAATTATTTGCTTCATACAAATAGTTAAATATTGAATCGTTTCAGGTTTTCATTATATACATTTTCTTAACCCTTAGATAATTATTATAAAAATTAATTATTCTATTTTTTAATACAGTGATAATCAATCTGAGGTCCGTTTGGATAAAAAAAACAATAATATTTGTCTATGTGTCATACCCGAGTGTGACTCGTGAGTGCTCGTTAAGCGATTAAATGTATATTGTAATTATATATATATATATATATATATATATATATATATATATATATATAAACATACTCGAATTACATCAAATGTCGACGTCTGTAATACGATGAAGCGTCGACACAAAACAGACTTTTCGCTTTTTTTTCATAACACTGATTTCGAAGACATATTGAATTTCGAATCAGGAAAATTTTCCTCCTTTTTCTTCCCATCTCCGAATACCATTTTCTTTTACTACAGGCGCGCGCACACATTTTAATATAGTGTGTAGGAAAAAAAATCCTTCTAAGTATTTTTGTTAAATTTTCGACATCTTTTCATCTCAAATCGGATATGCTCAATCAACTTTTGTCGATTCTGTTTCACATGTATATTATAAATAATTTTATTCGATTGTATAAAAATATACAAATACGCATTACAGGCAATCCGTATTATATATGTTGGAATATCACATATAAAATATTACATTTTCTTGTTAATAATATCACGATATAAACGTTTGAAGAGAGAAGAATATTTCGTTTGACGACTATTTTTCATATGTATGAATTTTTGCGAAACAAAATAATAAAATAAAATAATACGTTTTCCTTGAAATTTTTCTTTGTGCACTTATACCGTTTGATCTTTAATATAAAAGCTTCGAATGTGAATAATATATAAGATATTATATCATAAATAATATACATGCACAAAGCCTGTTTTAAAACAAAACAACTTCGTTGTTTATAAACATCGTATATTCTGTATTCATTACGTCAACAGTTTATATTATATTACATTACAATAAATTATAAGCCTAAAGATAATGTTTCTACTACTTATCATATTTAATATATTTGTGTATATGTGTGTATTTATACGTCTATAATAAATACCACCATATACATATATATAGATGTTGGATTTTTTTAATTATATTTTTAATACTGATAATGTTAATTATTTACATTTTTTTTAAATATATTATTTAATTGCCTATAATATATATAAATAAATATATAAGTGTGTTCGAGTATAAAATGATGTCTTTTGTATTTTTTCCGCCGGTTTCTATCGATGGAAAAACTGTTTCGAAGTCGGAGATTTTCCCTCGATAAGACCATTAGGGAAAATTCTCGTTTGACATGAAAGAAATGAACATCACTCAAAACTCAATTTCACTCGTTATCTGGTCTTATGCTGCGTTTTAAACGCGCATTTCACATATACAATATATATATATATATATATATATATATATATATATATATATTATTTTTATTTGTATAACAAAAATTGGTCTTTCGTCTGAAGTATCTGACTAATGCGATTCCGAGTCTCGAATTCGAGTGTCGAATTTTCGGTGCGTATTTTTCATATTGAATACAAGTAGAACCGAAGCGCGACGTTCGTGCACTGAGCGACCGATATCACATTTTTTTTTTGTCAATATATTTAAAAAAAATCAGATATATTTAAATTATTATTTTAATGTGTCGAATTTCAAAATTTGACAGTTTTTAAATGAACTAATCTATTGTAATAACATTTTTATTATGTGAGAAATCGAATTAATAAAAAAATAATTATGTTATCTATATCTAAATATAAATTAGATAATTATTCTTCTTAAATTCATATGAAACTAAGTCCCTTTTGTAGATAATTCACTTCATTAATTAAATTTTTGTAGATAATTCACTTCAATTAATTAAATTTTGTAGATATAAAATATTCAAAATTTTTATTCTAATATTTTATAAGCAATTAATTGAAAAAAGACAATTATCTATACATTTAAATTGAAAATCAAATTTATGAATAATATTACAGAATTTGAAGCCTGACATCTATAATATATTTAACTTTTATATGTATTATTAAACAAAACTATTTGATTTAAATATATTAATATATTTAAAAAGCATTTGTCCGTCGCCGCCGATGGTGTCACGTTCGATATTAATATTTTTGATATATATCTTATAAATTATGTTTTTTTTAATAAATATATATTTAAAATTTAATTTTAAATATATAAACTAAATTTCCTGAAAAAAAAAAGATGAAAACCAACGCCATGGCACTCTAATTAAACGACATCGCCGATACATAACAATAAGTCGTTCTTTTTAACGCCTGTATCGTATATAAATATTTATAGCCGAGCGCGCACAACAGAAAAATAAATTAAATTTTCGTCCAGCGCTTCCCAAAATTTCGTTTATTTATCGTTTTTCCGATCGCTGCAGCGATACTTGTAAAAAAAAGTTTTTTTTTTTAACGGTGACCTTTTTTATCTGTAACATTTATGTTTATTTAACGGCGACGAAGAAAAAAAAACCACACAACAATGTCAACAGAGACTACGTCACTTTTGATAACATGTTTGATGTTTACAGAATATATTTGATTTTTTTTGTTGTCGTGAAAATTTAGTGGAAAATGTTCTAAATTTATATAATATATAGTATGATTCAAAAAATATTATTTTTAAAAATAATTTATTTAACAAAAAAAAATTGTTTTCATATTTATAGTATTGCTCATTTTCCTTCATACATTTTATATGAAATAACTCTTATTAAGAACAAAAAAATATATATAATATATATTTATAAAACGCATTAGTATAGATACAAACATAATCTTTATCCTGAACACGAAAAACATTAATTTTTAGTATTAGCTGTAAAACGGCACTCAGCAATTGGGCGTGACACACTTTTAACCCTTTCACGCCGGTCGTCCCTTGCATGTAAACGTGCACACCAACCTTTAGAGGCCGTCAAAGTGATGTATGTACTTAAACGATGATGAAAAACGTTACAAGGCACAGATAGCAAAGAACTTCGTAATGAGAAATCTGACACTTTTTTTTCTCATCCTCTCTTCTAACCGTCGGACAGACAGTTGAACTTTCCGTCCGACGTTCGTTTAAAGCTCGGTTAATAAAATTAAAAGCTTGTGAAAATATATATATATATATATATATATATATATATATATATATTCTTAAAGATTATATATAATATATGTGTAATATAATATACTAAATATAAATTATGAACATGAATCTGAATATAAAGATTGGTTCACAGCGTACACACAAAGCCATTATAATAGAAATTAATGTGCAATAATATATATGTAAGAAGGTACGAACGAATATAAAAGAGGCTTTACAAAATGGAAATTTTCCGAGCTGAATTATTACAGTGGCCTTATGTGTGCTCGCCGAGCGTTATTCATGTAGTCGCTGATGGAAAATTTATGAGAGTTTAAAATGACGCTTTTCTTTTTCCATCGACGTATATATCGAAACTGCATTTTTCCGACGGCCTCCACAAAGCATTGTTGAAACGTCGCATGTTTAAAAAATGAAGAAAAAAAAGCTATTTTTCAATTTATTCTTATTCAACAATGATATTTATCACACGAATAAGTATCAAATTTTCAATTTATTACTTTTTAATCAAATTAATTGTATTACGATGTTAAAATATATTCTATATTCATGTAATTTATTTGTCATAGTTTTCACTAGTAATTAAAAAAATATTTATTTTGAAAATATAAAGATTTATATATAATTTAAACGTGACACCGGCGGCGTCAACGAACACACTACATCCGCAAATGCGTAATATTTCAAATAATAAATATTTATATACAAGTGGAATTTAAAATACCACTTTTTAAATAAACAATTATTTTCAATAATAAATTCAAGGCAGTTTAACGCTAGGAAAATTATTCAGAAAATTTTCCAATTGTGAAATTCGTTACACACGAAAAACAATTATGCAAATAATGCAAGAATTGTACACAGTTACTGATTAATTATTCACATTCGCCGCACTTTATACGATTAAGTGAATGGAGAACTGCAATTATGTAAATGTAATTTTTACATAATTAACACGAATTCTTTTTCTTAAGGTTCTCAATTTTTTTTCTATAAAAAATATTATTTATCTTCTATTAATATATATTTAATTATAGTATATTTTATCGATAACATTGCGCCATATGTTATATTTCTTCGGTGATTAATAAATTTCTTATCGCAAACTCGTGCCTTTGTTTTATGATAAAATAATATATTTTTGTACATCTTCGTTATTATTAAATAATATAAGCGGTGTGTTTTCAAAATAACGGAATTTTTCGTATTACACAATTTATTTCATTAATATTCGATTATATTGCACGCCTTTTTCAAAATTATATAGTTTCAGCCGAAATTAATCACAATCTAAAAGTTTTGTAATATATAATTCTTAATGTTAAAATCGACCTTAAAATGGTCGAAAATCACTATATTATAATTACGATGATGAAAACGAATGATATATGTCTTTTATTATCCCCAACTTAAGAAAATGTGTTTGAAAGAGATAGAAAGAGAAGCATAGTGTCAAAATCAATATTTAAACTATTATGTATATAATAAAATTTTAATATAAATATTTATTATATAGTTAATAAATATTTATATTAAAAATCTTTCATATTTTATCTATAAATTGTTATTAGAGGTAAAAATATTTTAATAAAAAAAATATTTCTAAGATATTAAATTATATCATAATTTCTATAATTTTTGAAACACCTCGAATTTTCGATAAGGAAATTGAATGGAATTATAAAATTGAAAAGCTAAACCGGTACTTATTATATTATATTTGAATAAAATTTTGAAATATCAAAATATATTTCTTCCTATTATCATGATTGTTTTATTCGCAGATTTTTACGTAAAATATTCCTTTAAATATCGCCAGATTGAAGATTCGTCTTTAAATATTATGAGAATTCTATTGTATTTTTTAAAATAAAATAATCATTTTTTTTATTATATTCAATTACTTTATATATTTTTACATTAAGATATACTTTATAATATCACAGTAATCATAATTATAATACTTTAAAATTTTAAGTAATTGAATCATTACATCATTAAACTATTATACAATAGATGACATAACCTCAAATTTGACTCGCATAAAAAAACGTTAAATTTGAGGTTATGTATAAATCAAAATGGCGAACATCGACATAACCTCAAATCGTAGATACATCACGTTGAAATGCACACTGGCAACACTCAATTTCAAAACTAATATTATTAACCGTGTTTTAAAGTGAGCGACGTGCAAACGTTAAAATGTCGCCATAGCAAAAGGGCGACACGATTTAAAAGCTTGAAAGCTCGACGTAATTTCGTTTGTAACGCACAACGATGACTGTTATTTACATAAACTATTAAATAACACGGCTTTTAGCGAGGCGTGCAGATAATCGTGTTATAACAGTATACCGATGCTCCATCTATTCAATTATATTCTATAACATTCTATGAGAATCGCGTTTTTATTGGCAATATATTGAAAAATATATAACGTCAATTTTCCTCATCTATACAATATATGCATATATATATATAGATATATATATATATATATATATATATATATATATATATATATATATATATATATATATATTATAATATAATATATATAAAGTTTCTTGTAAAGCTTTCTTCGTTTATTTTTTTTTTGAAACTTTTTACTTTTTTTTCAAGCTCGCACAGTGCTCTAGTTAAAGTTTTGCGGAAAATTGTTTTAAAAAAAATCGTCGAAAAAATTACTCACTGTATCGTCAAATTGATCGTTCAAAGGAAACTTTGTTGTTCGCTCACACGAGATACCCGAAAGTTTAGCGCGTGAAAAACTTTGAGAATATTTGATTAAAAGCGAAGAAATCATGCGATACTCTGTATTTATAAACATTTGTTTTATTTAAAAAAAAAAATATATATATATAATAAAATTGTATTGGAAAATAAAATTTTCCATATGAAAAAGCTTTAAAAAATATTCATATATTAATATTTTTTATTTTATTTTATTACAATAAAAAATGAATTAAATATTTTTGTATCTTTATTTTGAGGATTCATTTAACGATTTATATACTTCAAATGATATCAGATATTAGTCCAGATCTTCTGATTTTCTTTTAAATTTTGCTTTAAATTATCGATCTCAATATTTCACTTTTTCCTTATACATATGTCCTAAAATCAAACTCTTCTTCCTTTATAGAAAAAAATAGTAATTTGTTATATTTTAATACTAAATATTATTTTTTTTTTCAAGTTTATGAGAATAGATCTCCTTCCAGGGATTATAAATGCGTCGGTGGTTTGTTATTGACACGCAAATAATGACAAACTACTGAAATACATAGTAATTATACGAATTCTCAAATGTCATCGGTCTGCGACCCTTGAATAATACAATACTACCATTCATATGAGCATATTATTGACTAAATTAAACAAATATATGTATTAACAGGAAAAATATTTTTTTTATTATATTTCAATTTTAATTTGTTAATCTTTATTATTTAATTTGTATATAAAAAATAAAATATGATAATGAGAAATAATATTTCTTGGAATTAAGGAAACATAAAAATCTAATTTAATTTATATAATTCCAGACTTCGATTTTTAAAATATTATAATATATATTTAATATAACACAAACATCAATCTTAAAATCTGTCCTCATTCCGAGAGCGCCATCTATACAAATCCGTTCACTATAAATCATTCTCATAAAATATATTAAATTGCGTTTTTCAATATTCGCATTTCTTGTGTTTATATATCGTATTTTAATCTATTTTGTTCGTCCGCTGTGAAATCTCTTTTGTTAGGTGAAAATCTTTTTTATTATTATTATTTTTTTTATTTTTATATTTTACAGCCCCCCTCGTCCGAGTCGCTGATTAAAATGCGGATCGTGAAATATCAAATCCCTCTAGCGACATAATATCGTATTTTATCGCGACCGTGCAAGAGTGCGTGCGCGTCACGTTGTTTTAGAAACGTTACAAAACACGACGAACAATATGATTACGTTACGACAAAAAACGACATTATTTACGATTATGTATCCGCGAAATTATAGATTAAAAACGATTTACGTTAGCGAATTTTCGACAAAACGAAAAGCCGCCGGTACAAATTTCAATCGTGCAGAATTAATTATTTCCAAGAATTTTAATCTCGGTCTAAATTTTCGTCATTAATGCCCGAAATTCGATACCTTTTTACGAATCGGACCGTTGCATAGTATTATACCACAATATATACATGGCTACACGAAAGATTTGTATCGAATTTTAACAAATTTTTTTGTAATAATTTTATCTATTCAAACTTTCATACTTATTTTAAAAATATTAAAACAAATTTATTTTTTCAATGTTATGTTAATATTTTCTACAATTTTCAAGTATCTTCATAACAATTGGAAGCACTAAAACAAATTAAAAATAATTTAATAACACAATAAGAAAAAAATAATACGAAATTTGTAATACGCGCAGATTATCGATTTCGTAATTAGTCGATATCCGTAAAAAGTCCGGTCACTTTGCGGTTAAATATAACGTTAACAATTTAAAATGTTAAAGATAAGTTGAAGCACGTTTAATACGTCTTCTTTATAAGATTACACTTCTTTTGTACTAGAATTACCTTAATATTTACGTACAATTTACTTTATATTATACGGACTCAAAACGCGCTTTCAAACATCACCGACTGAACGATCTGTATAAATGTAAATTAGTTCGCTTTTTTCCTGAAAAAAAAAATATATATTTATATATATATATACTATATATAATAAAACAGGCTCAAAAAAAGAGAAACCACTGAAAAGTCTCCGCAAAAGATCAAGAGCGCTGAAAACAGAGACGAAATTTTCAGCGTCGGTTTTTTTCAGATATTTTTTTTTCGTTTCGTCATGTTTGAAACGAAAGGGAATTAATAAACGCGTTTTATGGTCAAAAATATTTTTGACTAAGAACATTTTCATGCTGAAGAACTTTCAAAGCCTTTTCCTCTCCACCCCCCACACCCCGTTGCCCCTTTTAAGAATGAAAAAGAAGAAGAAGACGGTTATATCTTCGTCTTATCTGTTCTTTTTCAGCGATGTCGTTATCTCGCTCTTTTTAATTTCCGTCCCTCTCGTCACCTATTATTTGAGAACAATTTTATAATTACAGTCTGAAAACGGTTTCGCTTCAGACAATCGGTACACGACATTTCACTTTGCGCTATTAATTTCATTACGGCAGATGCTTGAAAGTGGCGTCCGTTTATATTTTATTTTAATAATTATTTCGGTTCGACCTGTATACAGTCGTATATAGAACGACCGATTAAAATGTGTCCATTAAAATAACTGTTTATATAGTTGAAATTATTTCTATATATTTCATGATAAATAAAATGAAAATTCATATATAACTGTTATCGTTAAAGTGCGGAATCCGATATTGTGCCAAAGTTAATTAAAATAAAAAAACAATTTTGAAGATTTCAATTTATAATTAGTATTATAGATACTTTGTATATATTAAAAATGCTAAAAAAAACTCTGACAATTGCTGAATGTTTCGATTTTTGTATAAATTTTTAAATCTCCGTTAAAGTAAATTTGCAATCATTCTTAAAATTTAAGTGCGATTGAAATTTTATCGATTTTACAAAAACAATACTATTTTTTTTAATTCGGCCATCTTTTTATGCTTCGTTTTGCGTTAAAAATATAGTATATATTTTTTTACTATCTAACGCAAAATTCTCACTTATTTGTATAAATTTTCTTAAAAGCGAACCGCTAAATGTTTTTTCGATAATTAAATCGTGACTTAGATATGAATTTTTAATTAATGATAACGTTTATTTCGCAAAGTAATAAACTGAACACATTTACAACATCTTAAAAAATAATTTTAATTCATTATTTTATATATTTAAAATTAATTAACAATCACATTTTTATCATATAAATTCATCCGCGCTTTTTTGAATAAAATTAGATGGTGCTGATAATGAAGAATATGGAGGATGTTGAAATATTTAAATGTTCATTTTATTTCAATAATTATAAAATTTCTTGTACAATATAAATGCATTGTATTTATAGATGTTTTATATATAAAAAAATCTATCTTGCAAATAACATATATGAAAATATAAAATATAGACGTTCCGAAAAAAAAAACTTTGTCTTTCATACAATATATCGAAATGAAAAATCGAAAATCAAAGTATCAATATGTATGCAAACATACACATAAAATACACCTTCGAATATGGAACATCTTCAAGATATGACGGCATAACGAAGACAATTTTATTACATCAGTCGAAACACACATAAAAAAACGTCATATTGGATTCAAGTGCAAAAAAAACGGACGCGCGCTCACTTTCGCCCTCGGATAACAACATTGGGAAAAAAATCAGCATTCTATTGACTTTTAAATTACGAACGATTCAACGCTGAATGATTCGACTATTGTATATATAAATATATATATATATATATATATATATATATATATATATATATATATATATATATATATATATAAATTTTGACATCGGAAAATTTGTGCGAAAGTACTTTATCGAATTGCGTAATTGAATATATTAGAAAACTCGATGTATTTACTCGTGAAAATATAATATTCATCATTTTCATTTTTTTTATATTACTACAAATATTGTATGTAGTGTGTTTTGATCGATTATTTTAAATTTTCAATATATAACATTAGATTTCGTGTTATATTTCATTATGACTATATTCAAATATTAGAACAGCGCCATCTATACGCGCGTATACAACATATATTTTTTTAAATAATAATCGGTATCATTATTTACTATTTTTCCACAAATATTTGCATTTATTTAAATTAATCACATTCTTTTCTATTAAAATTAATTTCCATTAAAATGCAATCAACTATTTGGAAAAATTCAAAATATTCGTTTTAAAGCGTATAATATAATATATACATTGTATTAAAATTCGTTTTATGTAATCGAATTAATACTAACAAATATACGCTTATAATAATATAATAAATATTCATGCGAGCGAACGTACGATATAAATTTTAATTTCGCACATTTCATCCACGGTTCAATATTTATTCGTTATGCGAAAACGAAACGGTTTTGAAAATTTTAATTTGACCGCAACGTCGACGAAGTATCTTTTCGTTCGAATTCATTTTTCGAATTTTACAAAACGACCTCGCATATTTATTTATTGCCAACACAAACAAAACATTTCCGCTCGTACGATAATTTCGATTCCACCATGTATATTATTTTTTTCCATTTCTAATATATTTTTTTTCATTTTATTATAATAATAAAAAACTAAAATAATATATATATATATATATATATATATATATATATATATATATATATATATATATAATAGTTAAATATTTTTAATACTATTATTGCCATCTATATGAAAAGCTTAAAATTATATGTATACATTTATATTTATTTACTACGTTGACGATACTGAAACTGAAAAAAAAACTATCAAAGATTCCTTTTTTATAAAGCTTCAAACGATGTATTAAGCACACTCGAAGCATGAAAGCAGACGTATAAATCCGTTTAAATTTCAGCACAATACGATTATCGATTTTTTAAGCCGCATCCATACATTTGTACGTCGATAAGTACTTTTTTTCTATAAAATGTCGGTTCGCCGGATATAAAATACTCTGTAGTTTTCAGCGCATTAAATGTAAAATATGCTGGAAAAAAACATTTTATATTTCAAGATCAAAAGATATCGACTATTGACCATTATAAATAATGAAATAATATATTATTTATTAAAATGTTTATAATATATTATTTTTGTTGTATATGTAAACTTATAAAAAAAAACCTTAAATACAATTTGAATCATTTTCAACCTTTTCAATATATATATCAGTAAAGAATAGTGTTATTTATTAATCTCAATCTATCATAAAATCGAAAAAATAATACTCACATAAAATATTTTTGAAACAACGTAAACATAGATTGAGAATCTCTAATTTAACTCCACATATAGCAATCAGAATAATAATAAAAAAAAATGAAACTTTAATATTAAAGAAATATTATGATATAAAAATTTCTTTTTTGCAAATATGGAATAACTATAAAAATATAAAAAAATATTTTTAGAATAATATTTGTACACATTTTCATATCAATATCATTTTATATTAATTAATTAGTCTTCAATTTTACGCGTAATCTTTAGCCACATTATTGATTTTTGAAAAATTCTATATATGAACGCGTTTTTATTATGTTTTATATTACAAAATAATATTGAGCGACAATGCAGATTTCAACTCGCGCGATACAAACATCTCAATATAGGTAAGCGAATCTATCCACTTTACTATTGAAGCGTAATTCCTAATTATTATACGCGTTAAAAAAAACAGTATATTAAATAAATTATATAAAAATAAAAAAATTCGATTTTTTTTTTTGATTCTCGACATGACGTACGATTTATTATATAATTTATACGTTGTTTGTTTAGGTTTTGCTTTACCCGCGTCATAACGCCGCCATATAAATATATAAACACAGTTTAATGCGACCTAAAACTAGGATATTAATTTATGTTAAGTATTATTAATGTCTTGTACACACATGCATCATTATCGCTGTGTTTAAGGAGCAAATCTTATTTGCATGCAAATCCAAAAACGATATTTGGAGTCCGTAAATTCAAAGCGTCGACCCGATAAAAACGATAGTCTGATTAAAATATTGTTGATAATTAACTATTTTCTAATAGCAGTATTCCCGATATTCAATTATCTAATAATTGATTCAAATCTTTATCGGATTAATTTATAATTTTCATAGTATAAAAGACAATAGCACTGTATCACTAAGACTATCTGTATCACAAAATTTACAAAAAAAAAAAATCACAAATCTTTCTTCAAATAAAAAATGTATCAAAAAGTTAAGAAAACACTGAAAATTATTGTTACACTTTTATATATTATATAATATATAAAATATTTCGAAAAAAATACAATATATGTTGATTACATTATTAAGAATAAAAAGTTGAAATTTTTATTTAATATATATTAAAATCAATATTTTTTTTTATTATTAATAATTAAAAAAATAAAATATTTTGAATATTTATAACGATGAATTTTTTTAATTAATTCTACTATTAAACATAAAATTTATTGATAGTAAATATCTGCAGTCACAGTTTAACTAGATTGTATAATATTATACGAAGAATTTTTTTTATTTAAGGTATGCTCATAAATAATATTGTTTTTATTGTTTTTTGATTCCGTACAAAATTCTATTTTATTAAAAAGTTTTCCAATTTGATTTCAAATCGCGTTCATTCTGTTAACAAAAATTATCTATAAAAAAAATAATATCAAAATCTTTGATAAAATTAAAAAATATATATTTTTATTAATATTTATGAAAAATTTTACAGTATAACGCGAATAGAAATATATATGAAAAAATATTTTAAAAAAATGTTACATAAAAAATAAATAAAATAGACATCGAAAGCTCGAATTCAAAAAGCCTATTAGACGTGGTCTGCAATGAGACTTTCAACGTACGCAAAATATATATGAAATGATGGAGCTTATATCGAAACTATCTTAAGGGATAAATGTCGGTATCAAATCTCGTCTTTCAGACCTTACCTGTACGGATTTAACTAGGGATTTACTATCCCTTGTATCCGAAACGAAATAAATTACTATATATGTGCGATATATTATAAATATTTTTTTTTAATATCCATACAACCCTATTAAAAAAATAATTATTATCACGTAGTGTGTAAGATATATCGAAATATATAATTTTGATGTATTCATAAAAAAAATAATTTATTATTATGAAAACACTCGAATGAATCGTGAAAATAAACCGACTTTCACCTGAAGAATAAAAAAAAGCTCTTCAATATGACGAATGCACCAAAACAGAAATCTTCCATTGTGAACAACAATGGATACGCTTTTATATAATGAGATCGTTTTTCGCGTCGATTGTTTTTCACGATTCTCGTTATCATAGGCATTGAAATAAATACATGAAATTGTTTACTACTCCTGAAATAAAAAAAAAACAGTATATATTATATACATATAAATAAAAAATACAATGATAAACTTGATATAATATTTCAATATGTAACATAGTTAAAACATCGCGAAAAGTACTTTTGATATGAATTCATATACTATTATGATCAAAAAAGTAAATTTTCAAAAGCAGGAAAATTGTATTTTTTTTCCAAGGTTAGTAGTATTGTATAATATTTGCCAAGCGTTTATTTGTCAAAAAGTTTAATTATCTCTGAGTTGCACGTGTGAAACTTTCGGTTCCTTCATCACGTGTCATACTGCATTGGTTCTTCACGTCTCTTGCCAAAAAATCGACTCGTATCGTTCTGCAACCACCGTATTCGCCTGGTTTGGCTCCGTGCGACATCTGACTATTCGGCAAACTCAAAAGGCCAATGAGGGGACGCCGTTTGATTGAGAAGATAAAAACTGAATCGAAGAAGATCTTGAAGGCTATACCGAAAAAAAGACTATTTCTAAGTCCTATAGGGGACTGGAAAAAGCGTTGGCAATAGTGCGTTTTATCGCACAGACATTATGTTTAATTTTATATTTCTTATAAGAACCCTTAATACACACTTTTAGATCAAAATTTTGATTTATATATTCATATAGAATTATTTTTTACATAGATATATTGAAATATTTTTATATTTAAAATTAATCTATTAACTCTTTGCCCCCTAGAAGTGCCGTTTGGTCACCATTTCAATCAATGTGAAAACTCGATATACGACAATGACTATTTATATTATTTTAACAATGTGAAACGTCTCAAGTGCATAGTGGTTAATATATTATACGCTTTCAAACGATAAAACTTTCGTTATTATTCAAATATATATATATTTAATTTTCAACATCGCAGAACATTAGCCGTCGTAACTTGAACTTACGTCACACGTCCACCCACTTTGACCCCCCCTATTTTCCGAATCCGGTCGAATTTAGCTCTCGCGTTATGTCTCCGTAACCCCCGTGTGTGAAGTTTATTTTAAAGGGTAATTGATGTGTAAAAAAAAAACGCACGTTTGCATTATTCATAGTCGAGTGCAGAGAGAAACCTTTCGGAAAACAAGCCGTTGTTTATTAGAAAGTTTCGTCGTGTGACGCATCTCTAAAAGAGCCGATCAAAAAACTACTTTATATATATATATATATATATATATTACGTGTATATAATGCCGGCAATATGTATATATATATATATATATATATATATAAGTGTATATATGGACTTTTATATATTATGTGAAAAGTGTATCGGTGACGTGTATAAGTGTAACATTGTGAAAGTTTCCACTACAGGACAGATCCAATCAGCCGAACCTCGATTTGCATGACAAAGGGAACATTCGCTTTATCCGAATGCAAACACGACCTTAAACGTGTACAGATATACTCGTGTACAACGGGCGCATGTGCGTCACCGAGTAAAAGTGACGAAAGTGATTTTTTTTTTTTACTTAATTAATTTTGTTGATAAATTGAGTCGATCGTTTAAAAATTGACGAATTATTGCGTAATTTATTTTTTTATAATAATTTTAATTTATTATGTATATTTTTTTTTTTTGTATTTATATGTGAAATCGGGAAGGATTAGCCAGTAGAAATACTGTTACCAGAGACACCGCGTGGAGGTTCCTTCCGTGCCCCCTTTATTTATTTATTTTTATTAATAATATACAATATTTAATTATTAAAAACAAATCTATTTAAGTAATTAAATTAATATATTAACAATACGTTTTCCAACTTACCGAATTTATTTTGTTAATGCTGGACGTCATCAATAACCAAGTTTTCATTTTTATTTTACTATAAAAATTAAATTTAAAGAAATGAAAGCATAACATATATTATATATTTAGTCATAAATCTATACAAATAATATTTTTATAATTATCAGTCAATAAAACATTGTTTATATACAACAACAATTTGAGAAATATAAATACTTATTTCATAGTCAGAACAAAATAATATTAAATAACAAATATTTACATCTATATATTTTATACTACTTTAAAATTAAAGAAGTCATGAAAAATACTAACAATATATTTAAATGATGTCAATTAATTAACAAAAAAATATCAACTTAAAAAATTGAAATTTTTTCTATGGCAATTAAATATATATTTACACAATAAAAACCATAAATAAAATTAAGAAAATTAATATCCTAAATCAATAAATATATATAATACATGTTAATAAAAATAAAAAAAAACTGTACAAATATTGTATTTTGTCAAAAAATATTACCTTAGTCTTGAATAAAAATTAGTCAATGAAAACAGTTTGATACATATCAGCCACTTCTCGTAGACTTCTTCTTGGGAGATCAGAGAAAATATCATCGTCTTTTTCCCGTTTTAAAGGTGCGCTGTCCCTCTGATAAGCATCTGTAAAAAAAGTATAATGATCCGGATCAAAAGTGGCCTTCCTTTTCTTCACTTCATACTCGGTCAAATTAGGCATAGAACTTCCAGGCGTTTCTTCAAAAGTAGACTTGTAGAAAGTAAAATCTATAGATCGCGTTCTATTTGGTGCCAAGTCAACTGTGCTTTCTGCACGTTTTGAAGTCTTGGGTTTATAGGCTAGATCGATCATAGATTGACGCGTCCAGTGTTTTCTGGATTGCAAACCGAAAAGAACCGGCAAAATTGAGGCACAAGATTTATTGTCGTCCTTTGCGCAATCGGTTGATTCGTAAATATTTTCTGAAGAGTCTAATATATCATCTTGAGAACCGAAATCGTCTTCCGTTTGAGTGAGCTCGAATACGACGGGATTTCCCAAAGGACATAATTCCAGATGATCGGCTATTTCGTCGTCAATATACTCGTCTTCGCCGAAATCGAATTCCGGTATGTCAATTTCATCGCTAAAATCATTTTTTTCCGTGTCGTATCTGTCGATATTTAAAGCAAGTGTGGATTTTGCTTGCTTAAAATCAAGATTTGACGTATCGTCCACATTCAATGAGGGCAATGATGCGGATTTAGTAAGAGAATCAATCGAAAACAAACTCCAACAGCTACTTCCAATTTTTTTACAGAATGGTACAATATTACGAAGATCCATGTTAAAATTAAATCGAGAGATACGGCACAAAAAAAAGAAAAGAAAATGATAAGCAAAAATAATAAAAATAAAGTACTCACGGTAACAAAGTGTAGTATATTCAGCAGCAGTCGATTTGAATCCGGATAATGAATCACAAAATTTTCACAAAAATTCACACACCACAGAACAACAACTTTGAAGATCGCACACAACCGACAACAAGCGGTCAATCGTAGCAAAAACGCTGGGACGACACAAAAATGGTCGACCTCCGTTGGATTGAGCCGGAGCTCGCCGAAACGAGTTAACTTTCTGATGCAACATTAAAGTGTTATTACTAAAATATTTAATGACTATTATTTTTTAAGTTAATATAATACTTATATTTTTAGTATAGTAATAAAAATGTCAGTAACTAATATATTAAATAAATTATTAAATTTAATAATACTCTAAGAAAATTATAAGATTTCAAGACTTACAAAATTTCTGATGCAACATTAATAATTTATTACTAAGTTTTTTTTTTAAATAATACTACATTATACTGATGAAATTTATCACATTAGTGAACGAACATAAGCATTATTATCCAACCAATAAAATATATATTTTTTAATTTACAAAACTTTTATATAAAATATATTGTATAAAAATATTACACAATAATGCGTATTATATTGTTGTATAGCATAATAATAATAATAACAACAAAAAATACTTTTATTCGTATAATGTGTTCATACTGCCGAAAAATTCTACGTACAGTTTTCTATTATGTCGTACATAAATATTATAAAGCAACACCGTAAACGTAGATATAATATTCACGTGAATATTTCTATAAAATTGCCGCCTTTTGCCCCCTGAAAAGTAAACGTGGGCGCATCCCCTTGACTTTACGTGAATGATTCCAATTGATAAAAACATCCCTTTTCATGCTCGTTCGAGTATTTTCGAGTTGTTTACATTTGTATGATATGAAATTTTTTAACTACACTTGATATATACTTGTTTAAATATGAATACATATATAGAGTGAATGATCACGATGAATATATGAATGTTACTCAATTTATTTTGTTCAAAAATTATATACTAATGTGATCAAAAAGTGAGGTGAATTGTAATTTTTCAGGTTAGTAATAAGGTTTAATTATCTCTGAGTTACACATGTTTTTACAACTCTTGGTTCTTTCATCACAATAATGAACCATATCATACTGCATTGGTTCTTCGTGACTTTTTTGTCAAAAACTCGACTCATATCGTTTCGCAACCATCGTATTCGCCTAATTTGATTCCGTGCGACTTCTGGCTATTCGGCAAACTTCAAAGGCCAATGCGGGGACGCCATTTTGACACGGTTGAGGAGATAAAAAACGAATGAAATAATAGGTCTTGAAGATTATACCGGAAATAGACTATTCCGACTGTTTCGAGGATTGGAAGAAGCGTTGGCAAAAGTGCGTTTTATCAGACAGGGATATTACTTTGAAGGGGATGAAATTTATAAGAATAAGTAAAAAAAATATATTTGATAAACAAATTCACCTTACTTTTTGATCACAGTGTTATCATCTTTCTACTTTATTATTATTAAAATCATAATTTAGTATTTAAAATAATATAAAAAATTGTCGTGAAAAATTTTGTTATATAATAACCAACGCTTACTAAATACTTTAAATAAGTGAAGTTTAGGAAATTTTATATATTTATACATATGTAAATAGAGTCGATCTTAAGTCGCCCTAACATCATTAGATTAAAATACAATTCGCCACTCGAAACGAACGAACCGAATTTTCATTCCGGATCCTTTTTGCGACTCCGATCGACCGAAATGATTAAGAATAAAGTAATTAAATCGCGTCTTCGTCCTAGAAGCAGACGTTTTAAACTTGTATTAAATAGAGGTGCCATTGCGAATGACAACGCGATTGTGTTGAATTTTAATGGTTTTAATACATTATTATTTATACAGTTACTTGTTAATATATATATATATATATATATATATATATATATATATATATATATATATATATTGATTAGAGGTTTTCAGATTGTTTCCATTATTTAAATATTTATCTCAGTGGTTTACGAACTTTAATTAAATACTACTTCTTCCTTTATATTAAAATATATTTGAAATAAGAGTAAATTATTATCACTTAATTAGACTAACTAACTTTTTCTATACTTCTCTATTGATCAATATTTCAAAATATTATTTTATCTTTGACTAAAATTAAATTATTGACAAATATATCCAACTTTTTATTTAATATGTAAATGTATTATATAAAAATAAAACAATAAATATTTAATTTTCAAATAAATAATATTTTAAATATATCATAAAAATATATTTAATTGATATGTGTAACGATCTATCAAGTCTTTCATAGACCACAAACGGTTCGCGGACCGCAAATTTAACGCACCTGTTCAAAATCGGTAATCGCGACAAAATGAGTGGATTCGTTTTTAAACCGTACGACCTTCGAATTAAACCGTTTACACTCGTTAAGCTCGACATTAATTAACTTTTCAATAAACAGGCGGAAGTCCTTTTTCGCCCTTTTTCAGTTTTTTTCCTCATTTCCGATATCCTTTTCCTATTTTTCATTTTCCAAAAAAAAAAAACTGAAAAAACCCACTTCGTCCGGTTTAAAATCGAAAAGTAAAAAAAAAACACCCAGCACTGAGTAACGCGAATGTCGCGTTAATCCGATAACGTGTTTCAACCGGCATTTTTTCAACGGTTTTTCCTTAACTTTTCCCGATTTTTCGCTTTTTTTCTCATTTCTTTTTTTTTTAAACGTTACATGAAAAGGAATCGACTCTTATCGAAGTGGCGTTTTTCACGCGAATTTTTGCGCTAACAAAGGAAGAACTCGTTTTTTTTTCTCTGTTACAATTCATAATGCGTGAAATAATCGTGCGTTAGGATGACCACGTTTTCTACACGCTAGAGACAAGATTGAATAATAATCACTATTACTTTATTTAATGCTTTGTTTCAATATGTTTTTTTTCTATTATTACATGTTTTTTATAATCTTTAATTTTATCACTTTTTATTGGCAAATATAATATATATATTTTTTTTAATAATTAAATTAATATTATTTTTTTACATTTTTTATTATTTTTAATCTAATTTTATTCAATTAATCCTAAAAAATATTATTGCTGTCAATTCTAAAATAAAATTGAATTATTTTCCAAATTCTATATGAAAAACCATTTATTTGTTTGCAATTTTTATTTAAATTTTATATTTCTAATTGAAAAACACTGATCTAAACTATAAATTCGCTGTTTTAATAACGTATATGAATAATATTATTTTTTTTAAATGTGAAAGATGGTCACCGCACTACACATATGAATTACGAAAACATGTCCTTACAATTTTGAAAATCCCACCGTTTCGTGACCGTTTCGCGTTTTCCGCTACATTTTAACGACTTTTTTTTTATATTCGGTCGTCATTTTTTTTTCTTTCGTTCATTCGTTCGTTCGTTTTTTTTTAATTTGGAAAATTTTATTTCGTTTTTTTTCTACTTTTCCAACGACCGCGAAATAAAGCGAAAACTGTAAAACGACAGGCCGTTAAGTGGGCACTCGGTCACGAAAAACAGTGAACACACCCAAGCGAACGCCTTTTTACCAAGGGTAAATATTTACCGGTACCCAAAATTCCCTTACGTAAAATATATTTAGATTTTATTTATGATAGATACAAACAATATTCAGGACGTGTTTCGTCCAAAAATAAAATCAGATTAAATAGTCACAATCGATCGATTTTAATTTTATACATTATATTACTCAATAAATCAACATCAAAGTTTATATATATATATATATATATATATATATATATATATATATATATATATATATGCATATATATATTTAACCCTTTGCACTCGAGAGGTGCCGTTCGGTTGCCACTTGGGTTAATGCAAAAACTCGATGCACATCAATGACTATTTATATTAATTTCTTTGTAACAAATTCCCATACTCTTTTAAATTGAAAAAAGATTTTCTTAAATTAGTCCACAACCACGTAATCACAAATCGAACTAACTTTTTAAATTAAAAAAAAAACAATTAAAACTCTTTATTTTTTATTTCAAATTTGACAATCTTGCCATAATGATTGCTAAAATTAAAATTTTTAATCCTTATAAACACGAAATGGCGAAAATTATTTTTTAATTTATTCAATAAATCCATATATTCTATATAAAACCATTAAACGACAGAGGTGTATAAAATCATAAATATTTTTTTAGTATAATAATTTTAAATTTGAAATAAAAAAATTGTCAAAAGCAACGTCTCGAGCGCAAAGGGTCAATTCTTTTTTTTTTAAATCGCGTGACTAGAAAATCGTGCTATTAAAATTGAATAATAAAACCGTTAAATGGTATATATAAATCGAATATAAACAATTTTAATTAATAATATATATATATATATATATATATATATATATATATATATATATATATATATATATATATATTGATTTGATTCTTTCTCAGGAAACTGCAGAAGCAGAAGGAGCGACTATGCAAAACGTTTCAAAAGTTCCCGAAGGAATGCAATTCGTACAATCTGGACGCGTCCGCGGCTTTCAGACCCCTGTGGACGGAAGGTGATCTCCTGGCGTGGGCGAATGGCAGCACATCCATGCCATTCCTGTGGGAGTTGATCAACAACACAGCGAACACCAACGGCACTTCACTGTTGAACAACGCAACTGATGCAGACGAAACCACAACGGCACTTCCTCAGGTTCGTCACACGATTAAATTAATTATAATCGCGCATTATATTATATAACACTTATGATAATACACCGTGGTTATTGCACGTGTTCGTCCATTCATATGAATTATTAATTTAAATTAAAAATTTCAAAATTTAATCAGTCACTTAATATTATAATATAATATAAATAATATTACATTCAATTAATAAATTTAAATAACATTAAAAAAATACCAGATGCGATAGAGTAAAAAAAAATATATGCGATTATGCAAATTCGAGAGTTTTTCGATTTAATTTATTCCATAATCTTGTTTACAAACAACAGATGTCGTTTTTTCCACGATTCCATTTTACGTGTCGTTTCCATTCAATCAATTACGTACACAAATCAATAGATTACCACATATAAAAATATATTTATATATTTTAACAAACATTCGATCAATTATTTTCAGGTTTTACCACCGTTTGAACCGTGGCAAACTGTTTGCATAGCACTCTGTCTGGCGGCATGTATAGTGTTAACGGTCGGTGGCAACATATTGGTGTTGCTTGCATTTATAGTCGACCGATCGATCCGGCAACCCAGTAATTATTTCATTGCTTCGTTAGCAGCCACTGATATGTTAATTGGTTTGTATAGACTTAACTATATGTATATAATTAATTCAATCATACATATGCTATTTAAAATCCAACAAACAGCAATTCTCAAAAGTTGATTTTTTTTTTTGGTGCTTTTCATTTGACTTTATATATCTTGTAATTTTCTCTTTATATATTGCTAAAATTATTTATAAATCCTTAATATATAATTTTATTTATAGGAATGGTGTCGATGCCTTTCTATACGGTCTACGTTCTAATGGGATACTGGGATTTAGGACCACTACTATGCGATCTATGGTTATCCGTTGATTACACCGTCTGTTTGGTTTCCCAATATACTGTTTTGTTGATAACGGTCGACAGATTTTGCAGTGTTAAAATAGCGGCTAAATATCGTAGTTGGAGAACGAAGAATAAAGTTATTTGGATGGTGACAATAACATGGATTATTCCGGCTTTACTGTTTTTCACCACAATATTCGGCTGGGAGCACTTTATAGGATTCCGCGATCTACAACCGGGTGAATGCGCCGTGCAATTTTTAAAAGAGCCCGTTTTCAACACGGCATTGATAATAACCTACTATTGGACAACACTGATAGTTATTTTAATCTTGTATGCTGGAATATATAAGACTGCTTATGATATGCAAAAGAAAAGTGAAGCAAAGCAAAGAAAGATGCAATCTATGGTTGCGCTGAGTGCCGGTGCCATGTCTGGTATGGCAGGAAGAGCGGCAGGTATTGGTATGTCCAAAACACAAAGCACTCTCTTAAGCCAAGATAAACCTAAAAATGTTGTGACATGTTCACCTCCAACAGTTCATCCTACTACAATAACACCACCGGCATCTACTCAAATGCGCAAAGTGATAAATTCTGTAGAAACTAATTCAACCCAAAAGTCCATGTCTAATAAAACAAATTCTAAAACAAACGATAGTACCGATGATAAGAAATCATCTAACGACAATCAAACGGAAGTCGAAAAATCGGAAAGATCTAGCAGTCCTGCGTTTGAATCAGACGAAGAAAGCAACACCAATCATTTACAACCTCAAGTCGCTAAAAAGCGGCCTTCTATTGCTGGAATCATGATGCAAACCGGTGCTCTGCAAATTCTAAATAATGTAAGGATGAACGGTGGAATTCCTATGAAATCGCCTGACTCTCAAAGAAGCATTAGTAAAAAATCTACTTCACCTATAACACCAAACGCTGATGCGTCACTTCCCAAAATTCAAGAGCAAAGTTTATTAGATACAGAAGTGCCATTAGAAAGGCCCGGTGCAAATAAGCAAAGTCCTATTAATCCTCTAATTCCAATACAAATCACTCCTGTAACTGATAGCAAAACGCCGCCCAATTCAGAACCTATTTCAAATTCAGATTCCTCTGATATTCCAGTTCCAACTACAATTGCTCAACCCATTATACCTCCACCTTCTGAATTTCAAGGAAGCCCACCAGTTTCAGAAAGTCCACCTTCGCTATCAGATAGACCTCGGAGTTTACACGTTAATCCCCAAATGGAACCGGGTGCTACATGCGATGCTCTATCAGCTATGGATAGTGCTGATTTACGTTTTATGGATGAGAGTTCAGTAATTGTTGCATCACCTTCTTATGAAAGTCCACCTTCATCTATCACATTTCCAACAACTACTGCTCCTCCTTCTCCTTTAGGCTCTAACTCTCATATAGCAACTACTAATACTTCTTTACTACAAGCGGCCCTAATAAGACAAGCCGTTCAAGCCGAGGCCAATTTAGCCCAACATTCTAAACCTACAACGCCTTTACCAATAAACAAAGTAAACACAGAAGTTAGCTTATCAAACGAAGAATCTAAACGACCGGTCACGACCGTTGTTATATCACCAAAAGATTCAAAGAAATCAGATGTATCCACAAAGGAACCGACAAGCAGTAATAGTCCTTCAGGACAAACAACTGTAGTTCCTATAAATGCCGGTAATGATACTAAAAATAGTCCTAAAGAAACTTCGGATAGTTTAGATGAAAAAGAAGGTGGATCCAGAAGAGACTTTGTCAAAAATTTTGGCAAACGATTGAAAGGTAAAAAGTCTAAAAGAGAAGGAATAGGCTTTCCCGGCATCGGCCGCCAAAAGTCCAAATCCGAAAACAGAGCCAGGAAAGCATTTAGAACCATATCATTCATTTTGGGAGCTTTTGTGGCATGTTGGACACCTTATCACATTTTAGCACTGGTAGAAGGTTTCTGCTCTGATCCACCCTGCACAAACAGTCATCTCTACATGTTTTCATACTTTTTATGCTATGCAAACAGTCCTATGAATCCATTCTGCTACGCATTGGCAAACCAACAGTTCAAAAAGACCTTTACTAGAATTCTAAAAGGCGATTTTCACTTAACATAGTAAAATCGAACGATATTCTTCAAAACGCTTCGCTAGATAACTGCGATGTATCGTTTAGAAAGTGATACGGCATAATAGCAATTTTTATTTAGCAAAAAAAAAAAAATATTCATTATCCGTATCACATTTCAAACAATACAATCGATATTTTTAGATAGCAAAATATTTTTAATACAAAAATAAATAAATAAAAAATATTAAATTTGTCCACGTTTCATAACAAAAAAATATATTATATATATACATTGTGTACATTGTGGAGGGGTGAGAGAGATGAAAAAAATTTTATATCACACGTCAGTCATATAATTAATATATATTATGTAATAAAAATAAACTATTAACACTTTCTTCGTGTAAATTCTATTAAGAAATTATCACAAATTTCAACGGCTATAATTCACATACAAATTAATTTAGGTATCGTTTGTAATTAATTAAATGAATTCTTTGTCGCTATACATTTTCTTAAAATTGTATTATATAATAATAATAATAATAATAATAAAATTAAAAAATATATTTAAACATTAAATCATCTCAGGTCGTCGATGAATCTGTGATATGAATAATTAAAACATGCCCAAGAACATGTTCTAATGTGGTGCCGCCTCAAAAATTTCGTATCTAAGATCTATCGACAGCTTCGCATAATAAAATTCAGTATTTTCTTATGGTATCTTATGAGCTTGTCTACCATTGTAATTTTTCTCCATTTACTACAAAAATAATTAACTAATAAAAGTAGACATTTTGTACATAAAATTAAAAAAAAAACTTATGATGCTTACAATGCAAAGTAATTATAATAATAAATTGAAAACAAGTACCAATTGCGAAATGTAACACAAAATGTAAACCAAAATAAAATTTAATAAAAATATTAATAATAACTTATTTTAATAAGCATGATGAAGACAATAAAAACAGTATGTTCATAAGTGTGTATTTTTTAGGATATAAGTGCAGAATTTCCAATAATAAATATTAAATTATTAATTTTAGATCGTTAGTGTGTAATAGAGATTTGTATGTGCGTTTTCAATTAGTTTAAAGAATATTGAAGGAAAAAAAAAAAAAAAAAAAATATATATATATATATATATATATATATATATATATATATATATATATATATATATATAACATTAAACGATGATAATAATTTTAAATATTTATGAACAATAATGTAAATTTTTATTACATGTATTATACTAAAAAAAGCTTTCGCATAATTAAAACGTATTATATATATAATATTAAAGGGTAAAAGTATAGAATTGATGATGGAACTGTTAAATGAGGAACGTGTGAATAGTACTGTTCTACTGTCGACGCATTCTATGATATTAAACAGTGATATTCAAAATGTGGTACGGTGATTTTAAAAATTCCCTTTTTTATATTTAAATATATTCTATAAACATATTACAAATTAGAATATAAAAAAAATATTTAATACTTTTTTTTATATCAACAAAGTTAATATTAATTTATTGAGCGCCATCTATTGAGTAATAATATAATATGAAATATTTTTAATAGAAACATCGATGTCATTTTATAATAATCATTAATCGATATAATAATATGAATTGATGGTGAAAAAGAATATCGCACATCCGCCATATTATCAGTTCCGGCATCCATTTTAAACTTTTAACAGATTGACGTTCCATCTTTCATTTGTAATGTACATAGAAAAGAATACGTTATTTGTAATAGAATTTTAAATTTATGTGACTGATTAATTAACTATTTCGAATGGGGAACGAGGGGGGGAGGCAATTTCACTATTAATATAATTTTAAATCAAACTAATGTACTTCTATAAAAAAAAAATATGTTAGCTAACTGTGTTGATTCGAATAGAGCCCATTCGCATATTCACAGTTACCACAAACATATTTTCAAATAAAATAATAATAATTAATTAAACTGTATATATTTGCTTTCTCTGCGTTACATACACACAAATTGCAATGGCGGCACTAGATTTGAATGCGAATGCAAATGTTGCCATATAAAAATCTGTGAAACGTTCGCATTCGCGTTTCGATCTGGCAACACTCAAAAGCTGGCGCCACATTCGAATCTTGATATAATTAATCTAAAAATTATTAATTGAAAATTATCACTCAAAACAAAAAAAAAATCGTTTCTAATGTAGCGTCAGCTTAAATGATAAAAATCTTTTTTTACATATCAGAGTACATTGAAACTTTGTGTAAAAGCTTAGTTTAACTTAACCAAACAAATAAAAAATTGTTCATCGTAATAATTTTAACGTATATATTTTTTGTATCGATTTTAAGCACAATATTTAACATTCAAAAGACAATATTATCGATACGAAACTTATGTAAGAACCATATCCAATATTGTATTGTATATTTTAAGTTGTATGGTATATGATCATATCAGTGTTGCAGTTTTTAGCAGCTAAATTCTATTATTATTATTATCACTGTCGATTATTTTTTTATTATTGTTATGTTTTATTTATTATAAATTATCGAAATGTTTTCAATGTGACCTGTGTATGGATTATACGTGTCAATTCGAATAACAAAAATATACATATATAATATATTGCAAGAGGATTCAAGTGCGCATTGAAGAAAACGCAATGTAAAGGTCACATTTAATAAGAGTATAAAAATTGTTTTGTATATTTCGCATAGTTGACGTTTATTTTATTAGAAACGAAATAAATATACTTTTCAAAAATATGACGAATCTATTTATTTATAAATAATTATCTATGTCACACCGCAGCGCCATCTATTGTCATTATTTAAAATTGATTATCAATATAAAATATATTTTAACTTTGTTTTCGATCATTTTAAATTTTAATTAATAAGAATAATTTAATTTAATTATTAATAAATTACTATTAACATACTATTATACAGTTCTATCTCCATTTAATTATGCTATATGAACGCGGTTTAATTCCGAATTATACTCTAAGAACGTAAAAGTAGTCAGAAAAAAAATAAATACATACACACGGTAACATAAATAAAAATTATAATTTTAGCTTTTTACAGCCGTTAGTCGTTGGCCTAATTGATATTCAGATAAAAGCTCGCGAGAAAAATTATTCTCGCAACGTACAATTCTCCACCGACACGGCTCGATAACATTTCCCTTTCGCCGTTCCCTGTTTTTTTTTTTTTTTTTGCTATCCCTCTCATTCATTCCCTTTTCGAGAGAGAGCTGAATTTAAATTACAAATTAATGTAATTTACATACATTATAATTACGTGTAATATTTCAAAACGGACTCGACATAGAACGTGTCCGAAATCAGATAGCAGACATCGAAACTCGTCATCAACATTTCTTATGTGGATTAGTTATATATTTATCCAAAATTTTTTAATAAATATATTTCAAATTATCAGAAATATTTCTCATATCGTTTAATTTCATATTTAAATTTAATACAAAACCATATTTCTATATATTAGTCAACGATTTTCACAAATAATTATTGATTAAAGTTTTATGTTAAAAATGACGATAATTTTCAACCATTTTTTCTCACTTACATATTCATAAAAATCTATTCGAAATTTTAAAGTTTTCCATTGTATTCAATATATTTATTTAAAAATATATATCAAAAAAATAAAATCAATATTGAGTTAGAAGCAAATTTAATTCAATTTATTTTCCAGATAATAATACGAATTAATTATTTAAAAATAAATAAATAAAAACTATATAGAATTTGTTTCACAAAATGAAATCAAATATTGAAAACATCAATTATACATGAATCACACTAAATTTTTATTACGTCAACATAAAAAGAAGTAACATTTATATATGTTTATAAATAAAATATGACAAGTACTTTAAAACATTCACTTCGGCTCGGAAAATGGCTGCACGTTAATCTTCCTTGTATTTTTCACCATCTTGAAATATGTGCGCGGAAACTTCATCAGAATGAAATATATCACTTCAAGAACACTCAAAAAACTACATCCCAAAAACAAATTGAACACTCCGCCGAACGACGCTGAAAAAAAAAAGAAAAATTGACCAAAAAATAAAAAATAAACCAAATACGATATTAAAGATGAAGATGAAAAAAAATAATAATGTGTAAAATTTACATATTTCCATCGGTTCAATTTTATTTACACGATGCACGAGAAAAAAAAATCTCATTAAGCGACCTTATCTCTAATTTTCTTATGGCTATCACTTCTAATTTGCCCGTTTCGAGCTTTTGCCCACTTGTTGGTCGCTGTCAAACCGAATTTCGCAAAAATCCGACTCCCTTTATATTCCGCAGTATTTTCCCCGCATAAAATCCGTCTCTTTCGCTCACGTATTACATTGTATATTATTATCCAAAAAACGAAAGAAAATAACGTAACGAGAGAGACAGAGAGAGAGAGAGAAAATGAAGAAAAATAAGAGGATAAAAATCTCGTCCCAGTGTAACCGGCGTCCGTCCGATATACTCATTTTCTTAAGTGAGTCAAAGTCAAATTTAATTTTTACTTTTGCTGCGTACTCTGAAAAAAGTTATTATTTTTTTTGTATAGTGAATATTTCATCATTTCTCAGTTATGTAAGAAAAATAAGACGTGAAATATTGAAAAAGTTTGTTTATGGACGTACCGTGTGACGCACTGGGTTCGAAATACATATATCTATAATACAATAATTATAATCGCATTGGTTTAATTGTCCAAAAATAAAAAATATATTTATATAAATATTTACAGTCAAAAAAATGTATTGTTCGAATCCCTAATATTATATATATATATATATATATATATATATATATATATATATATATATATATATATATAATTAAAAATTCGTATGTTTAATTAATATCTGAAGATTGAATATATAAAAACAATACTATTCATATTCACAATAAAATAAATAAAATATTATTAACAAAAAGTTTAGGACGACGAGTTAAAAAAAAATAAAAATGTATAAATTTAAATAAAATATAAAAAAATCGTACATAAATGTACGATAATTAGTCAAAAATATCATAATACATTTATTTTATAATAATAAAAAAAATCGTGTCATTTTAAAATAATATAAAATATAAAAAAATATCAATTTCAAAAATATACATTGAAATATTAAAAAAAATATATAAAACAATTAAAAAAGTTTTGTTATATTTATTGCTGAAAAAATAATTCCAAATATTCACTTGCAGTACTTGCAGTCAAAAGAAATTAAAATATATTGCGCATGTTTTCATTAAAAAATATATACAAATACACAATAAATAAAGTACAATATATAAAGTACATTACAAAAAAAATAGTCATACAATAATTGAACGTTGTCAAATTTTAAAAGTTATAAAAAATGTCTTCATTACAATAGTAAATTAGTCAATAAAAACAGTTTGATACATATCAGCCACTTCTCGTAGACTTCTTCTTGGGAGATCAGAGAAAATATCGTCGTCTTTTTCCCGTTTTAAAGGTGCGCTGTCCCTCTGATAAGCATCTGTAAAAAAAGTATAATGATCCGGATCAAAAGTGGCCTTCCTTTTCTTCACTTCATACTCGGTCAAATTAGGCATAGAACTTCCAGGCGTTTCTTCAAAAGTAGACTTGTAGAAAGTAAAATCTATAGATCGCGTTCTATTTGGTGCCAAGTCAACTGTGCTTTCTGCACGTTTTGAAGTCTTGGGTTTATAGGCTAGATCGATCATAGATTGACGCGTCCAGTGTTTTCTGGATTGCAAACCGAAAAGAACCGGCAAAATTGAGGCACAAGATTTATTGTCGTCCTTTGCGCAATCGGTTGATTCGTAAATATTTTCTGAAGAGTCTAATATATCATCTTGAGAACCGAAATCGTCTTCCGTTTGAGTGATCTCGAATACTACGGGATTGCCCAAAGGACATAATTCCAGATGATCGGCTATTTCGTCGTCAATATACTCGTCTTCGCCGAAATCGAATTCCGGTATGTCAATTTCATCGCTAAAATCATTTTTTTCCGCGTCGTATCTGTCGATATTTAAAGCAAGTGTGGATTTTGCTTGCTTAAAATCAAGATTTGATGTATCGTCCACATTCAATGAGGGCAATGATGCGGATTTAGTAAGAGAATCAATCGAAAACAAACTCCAACAGCTACTTCCAATTTTTTTACAGAATGGTACAATATTACGAAGATCCATGTTAAAATTAAATCGAGAGATACGGCACAAAAAAAAGAAAAGAAAATGATAAGCAAAAATAATAAAAATAAAGTACTCACGGTAACAAAGTGTAGTATATTCAGCAGCAGTCGATTTGAATCCGGATAATGAATCACAAACTTTTCACAAAAATTCACACACCACAGAACAACAACTTTGAAAATCGCACACAACCGACAACAAGCGGTCAATCGTAGCAAAAACGTTGGGACGATACAAAAATGGTCGACCTCCGTTGGATTGAGCCGGAGCTCGCCGAAACGAGTTAGCTTTCTGATGCAACATTTAACTTTAATTACTAAGATGATCATTTATATTTTTGATTCGTGATGAAAAATAATCAATTTTACTTATAAATTATTAACATAACTAATAATTAATAATATTATATGTATCAAAATTTAGTGAACTTCTGACAGAACAATAATGAAGCGTCATCTATAAACGCAAACAAACATTTTTTACAGCATTTTTTTAATATAAATTTAGTTCAAATTGTAATTACTACAATAAGAATGATATCGATGTGTAGATATCAACTTTACATAATTACCTCATGTTTACCTCGTTTTAATAAATTGGAATTCGATATTATATATTAATTATTAAAAAAAACTGTATTTTAAATATCCCAGCAATAAGCAATGGTTATTTAATTTAAAAAAATATATTTTTCTACATTAAACACTATTGAAACATTTACCAACAAATTTGATAAAAATAATAAAATAATCATTTTTAAAATCTAAAAGGTCATGTATTAGCGCACACGCGAATCGTCAATATTTTTAAATTAAATAACACGATTTTTTTTGATAATCATAATAAATACATTTTTTAAAAAGGTTTTCTCGTCGAAAAATTATATATTTTATGAATACCAATGAATGAATTAAAGCACGTGGTAGACACGTGGTATGACGTAATAGTATATTGTTATTGCAGTCATTTTTTTCCAGATTTATGAAATATCCTTTTTAGGATTAATTTTAAATAAAAAGAAAAATATATATATATAAAAACTAAAACTTTTTTCCCATATTATTATAAATAATATTTTTATTATATATTATATTGTTTATTGAAGAAATGCATTTTTTATCAGTAACTAAAAATGTACTCCAATTTAAAAAATTAAATTTTTCCCACACAACTTTATATTTAGCCCCTCCACTAATCCAGTTCATTAATAATATTATATTAAAATGGACTTACCAATATTAATATGTTAAAACAAAATATCATTAGATACATATAAAGTTAAATTGTTAATTATGTTTTAAAAACCAAATTGTTATTTGAAAAATAATTTTTAATTTAAAAAATATTATTTATATCAATGGAAAATTTTAATTTTAAGAAAAATAAAATATTTACGCAATACAAAATACCGAAATAAATTGCGTATTAAATAATACGAAACTAAAAAAATATATATTTACTTTAAATAATAATTTCATTTATTTTTGTCAATTAAATTAATCTACAGATATTGTAAATATGTCAAAAATATTATAAACAACCAAATATTGATCAAAAGTCAATTTTTCGTCGTTATATATCACAGAAATTGTAAAGCTTGTTTTATTATATTTCACAAATGATTAAAAAATATTTATTATATATTAATCTTAAAATAATGCAAAAAAATATTGTATAAACATTACAATTTGTCAAATAAAAAACTATGACTAATATTTACAAATTACTTTACATTTGTAATTAATCAGTAATCAGTATTTAAGAATATCAAATCAAACTTAGTTAAACATTTGAAAAAATATATAATAGATATAAATAAAAAAAACTACAAAAATAAATATGAATCAAAGAAAATTAAAAATATCAGTATCATTATTATTACACGTTGTCAAAAATATATTAACATAATTAAATTGTTGTAAATTAATCAATAAAAACAGTTTGATACATATCAGCCACTTCTCGTAGACTTCTTCTTGGGAGATCAGAGAAAATATCGTCGTCTTTTTCCCGTTTTAAAGGTGCGCTGTCCCTCTGATAAGCATCTGTAAAAAAAGTATAATGATCCGGATCAAAAGTGGCCTTCCTTTTCTTCACTTCATACTCGGTCAAATTAGGCATAGAACTTCCAGGCGTTTCTTCAAAAGTAGACTTGTAGAAAGTAAAATCTATAGATCGCGTTCTATTTGGTGCCAAGTCAACTGTGCTTTCTGCACGTTTTGAAGTCTTGGGTTTATAGGCAAGATCGATCATAGATTGACGCGTCCAGTGTTTTCTGGATTGCAAACCGAAAAGAACCGGCAAAATTGAGGCACAAGATTTATTGTTGTCCTTTGCGCAATCGGTTGATTCGTAAATATTTTCTGAAGAGTCTAATATATCATCTTGAGAACCGAAATCGTCTTCCGTTTGAGTGAGCTCGAATACGACGGGATTTCCCAAAGGACATAATTCCAGATGATCGGCTATTTCGTCGTCAATATACTCGTCTTCGCCGAAATCGAATTCCGGTATGTCAATTTCATCGCTAAAATCATTTTTTTCCGTGTCGTATCTGTCAATATTTAAAGCAAGTGTGGATTTTGCTTGCTTAAAATCAAGATTTGACGTATCGTCCACATTCAATGAGGGCAATGATGCGGATTTAGTAAGAGAATCAATCGAAAACAAACTCCAACAGCTACTTCCAATTTTTTTACAGAATGGTACAATATTACGAAGATCCATGTTAAAATTAAATCGAGAGATACGGCACAAAAAAAAGAAAAGAAAATGATAAGCAAAAATAATAAAAATAAAGTACTCACGGTAACAAAGTGTAGTATATTCAGCAGCAGTCGATTTGAATCCGGATAATGAATCACAAAATTTTCACAAAAATTCACACACCACAGAACAACAACTTTGAAGATCGCACACAACCGACAACAAGCGGTCAATCGTAGCAAAAACGTTGGGACGACACAAAAATGGTCGACCTCCGTTGGATTAAGCCGGAGCTCGCCGAAACGAGTTAACTTT
Source organism: Leptonema lineaticorne (assembly GCA_024500535.1). Taxonomy (NCBI): domain Eukaryota; kingdom Metazoa; phylum Arthropoda; class Insecta; order Trichoptera; family Hydropsychidae; genus Leptonema; species Leptonema lineaticorne. The sequence continues at coordinate 12,395,728 of JANIJI010000030.1, read as the reverse complement.
CTGATGCAATACCCAAATATTATTACTAAGATTTTCATGAATATTTTTCTTTAATTTAATTAATAATATTTTAACAATATATTTAATAAAATAAATGATATATTTTTTTATATCGTACTTCATATATTTTTTCTTATAATATAAAATCTCTAATTTTATTCTCAAACTTCAAATATTAAATAATAATATTTCAATCGCAAATAAATATATATCTATATACATTAACTAAAATTCAAATGACTTACAAACCAAATCCACCCAATAAGCCACGATCATCTTTTTAATTACTGTTCCATATTGACTACCTGAATAGACATGTATAACGGTCTGATTTTCTGTCAACTCATTGCTGTAAGTATATTTATAAATTTAAATATTTTATTTTTTTCTTTATATGTATGCATATTAACATTTTATAATATAAAATTTACTAGAATGGATCTATATTATATTGTAAAGCGTCCAATTTAACGGAATGTGTAACAATTTCGGTTGAATTTCTATTGCATTGTTCGGGACAAACGCAATCTTTACCCCAAGTTGTCGACATTACTTGTTCTGCAACACGTTTTTTTTATTAACGTATTAAAATAATGCCTATCGATAACAATAATAATTATATAATTACTTACTGAAATGTTGTCTCAGACATTGTATAGAAGAAGCATTACAAATCGTGTCACCTTCGTTTCTTGGATATATCAAAGATTGACAGCCGCATCTTTCGACGTTTTTTCGTATTTCGCATTCTATCAAACAATCAGTTTTTCGATAATTCACAAAATGTCTAAAATTAATAAAAAAAATATTTTACATTACATTACATTACTTTCTATTTTGACGATTATTTTAGATTAACTTTTGACATAAAAATCTAGAAGCACAATCAATTGTTCTCTATTAAGTTATTTTTTTATACAAAATTCTTTATATCAAAATTATAAAATGGAAGATATACTATTTTGATCAAAAAGTAAGGTGAAATTTTCAATTAAAACTCCCCGGCATTGGGAAGACAGGTAAATTGAATTTTTTTTCCTAGGTTGGTAGGACTGTCTATGACATTTGCCGAGCGTCTGTTTGTCAAAAGATTTAATTATCTCTGAGTTACACGTGTTTTTACAACTCTTGGTTCTTACATCACGATAATGCACCATGTCATACTGCATTAGTTCTTCGCGATTTTTTACCAAAACCTCGACTCATATCGTTCCGCAACCACCGTATTCGTCTGATTAGGCTCCGTCCGATTTTTGGCTATTCGGCAAACACAAAATGCCATTGCGGGAGACGCCGTTTTGACACAATTGAGGAGATAAAAACTGAATCGAAGAAGGTCTTGAAAGCTATACCGGAAAAAGACAATTCGAACGGGGACTACTTTGAAAGGGATGAAACTGATTTGGAAGAATAAATAAAGAATTTACATTTTATAAACAAATTCACCTTACTTTTGATCAGAGTGTTAAAAAAATATTAATTATTTTTATTACGCTAGAGGAAATTCTTCTAAATCATAGCATTTTCTTCTTTCTGGATCAAGTTTTTTCGCTTGTATTCCGATTTTTGATGATATTAAATACGCCGCAATATGTAATTCGCTCTTCAATGGCATCGGCATTTCATCTACGGATCTTCCTGCATAAGATTGACTTGAATGTATCATTATCTGTCACATTATAAGAAAACATATTGAAGATTTATTCCTATAATTATTTCAAATCGACGTATAATTCAATAATAAAAAAGACCTTAAATGAATCCATAAGATGATAAACTTGTTTATTATATACACCCATAGTATCGATGACAAAAGTCAATCCCATATCAGGTCCAAAATATGGTGTTGTCATCGATTCAAAATTTGGACTAAAATTATAGAATATGCATATTTTGAAATTATTCAAAAAAATTTATATATATATATAAATATTTATATAAAAAATATTCACTCTAAAAAATTTGTTCGGTAATTGAACGAGCAACAGAATCCATCTTTGGTTTTCGCACGTCGAAACAAACTGGAACACGGAACCCTGACTCCTTCAAATTTACATTTGATCAGAAATTTTTCACATTTCGGTATCAGCATTTTCATCAGATCGGACGGTGACAATTCGTTGTAAGTCATCAATTTATCTATATCTTCAAATGTGCGTCCGCCTAATGACATAGAAAAAGTGAAACCCAATAAATAGGGTATAAGTCGTTTCACTTTATTCCGTTCGACGTCCGGAGGAAACCTCCTAAAATATTCAACATAAATAATAATCTATAATTCGTAATTATAACGCGAAATTATCGATATTCGTCTAATATATACATTTTTGACAGGGCTTTATCGATGTTGGCTTCTGTGAATTTTCTCGGTGCACAGACCGAAACGGCGGGAAAATCAAAAATATCCAATGGTGCAAAATGCGATTCATATACTGCTCTTGTTGGCTCACTGAAATAATTTCTGTACATTATAATCATCAAAATAGATGCTCCAATTGCTGATAATAATGGTATGAATGTCCAAATCCATCTATAAAAAATATATATATTAAAAAGTTTTCATTGCATTCATAATAATTAAAATTAGTTCAATATTTTATAATAAAATTAGATATCTAACTGGATTATTCATTAAATATATATATATATATATATATATATATATTACTATCATTCATTAGAAACCGTAATCTGGACAGTAAATAATCGCTCATGAAAAGTTAAAATAATGAAAAGAATTCTAAAAATTATGAGTCGGCAATTAAGGTTACAATTAGTTTCTGTCACTCGTTCACAAATTTCATTTAGTCTCTTTAGCTCTCAAAAACCATTTTTCAGCATTTCATTAACACTAATTAGTAAAATCTTTAATTTATTTCATTTCATATATTAATTCTAATTATTGAAATATTTTTTTTTAATAATTCAGTTTTAAAATATGATTCAACTTGTGTCAGGTTATTTTATGAGATTCGGAATATTATTTATATTGAATTTTCATGAAAAATCTAAAGAGTTGGAACTTTTTACGTTTTTGTCTATTATATGATGAATTTATTTTTTTTATTATCGATTTTGGTCTGAACGGAAAAACACTTTGGTCTAAACCTTTTTTGTATGTCGATCCTTAAAATAATCTTAAATTAAATCTGAGTCATTGTTCTAGCAGTGACATTAAAAATACTGAATTATTTATAAAAATAATAATTATTTTACCTATCAAGCATTCGTCTTCCGACGGCATACTTCAATCCGTGAACGGAACATTCCCTAGCATAGTCCCTCCAGGTTTTATAGAGTGCCTTAAACAAGGTCAGATACGGTTTAATGGTCATTTTTAACTGAAGCGTACAAATCGAACGCGATCGGAATGTGGGAAATTGAAAATTTACGATCGTTCAGAGACAAACGAAACCGGAAGTCAACATTGTTAACGGGCAGGATGGCGTCAACTCGCCACTTCCTCTGTTCGACGATTTCCTGCGAGCGCTGAAAAACGCTCGATCGACTCATAATTTATTCATAGTCGATCGAAATCATGAAATAATGATTCAAAATCAAAGTAAACTTCCTGTCATTTCGCGTGTAGAATTTTTTTTTTCAATTTTCGTTTTCCACATTTCCATTTTTTTTTTTTTGAAATCTCGAAAATTTCGTTACTAACTCATTTATTCTAATACATCCACGCGTTATTCAATTAGCGAACGTCGATGAAAATTTGAAAGCAATTGTATATCTTATCTTATTTTTTATTTTATTATATATATATAAAGGTATAATGTGAGTAAAGTTTTTTTTGTAAAAATAATTATTCAAAAATTTGGATTTCATATTTTAACTATCAATTGATATTCAAATATGAAATATTTGAATATCAATTTTTACTAATTACTTTTTTTTTATAATAATATACCAATATTAATTATTAAAGATTATTTGTAAAAAAAATAAAAGTGTTATACGAATAGTAATAAAAAGATAGTATATATTTTTTAATATTCTAATTAAATACATTTTCATCGACTAATGACTCCTTTATGTTCTTTTTATCCATATAAATCCTATTAATTCATTTGAAAACAAACTTCTAATTTTAAAATATTGACCATATATCAATATTATCGTTGACATATAGTTTTCATGAAAATATATTAATTCATGACTTTTTTCACTTCTTCTTTTCTAAATGTTCTAACCTGTACATTTGCCAGACACGACCCCGTGTGACTTTTTATTGTTTCCAAAAATAAAGAGAACCTTAAAGGATCATCGTTTTACAAATATAAATAATATTAAAATAGCTCAAATATCAAGTTCCGGAAATGTTTTAAAAATTGCAAAAATAACTAGTATAAGTATAATAATATTTAATAGAATGTATTTTAAATAAGATATTAAAAAAAATTCATTATTTTTTTTTACCGAATATATTTTTATAATTTTCCAAATGTAACATTTATTGAAATATCGATTGGTAGCACTGAATGAATGTCAATATTGTAAGTTGGCAGCAGTGTTTGTCAGCTGACAGCAGTCTCGTGACTAAAATGGCTTTGCATTCAGCGTATAAAGGAAAGCTTATTAGCGTTATTGGAGATGAAGTAAGATCAAATTTTATTCTCTTTTTTTATTCATTATTAGATATATGAAATTATTAACATAATGTTTATTAAATAAACTCGATTTCTTCACTATTAACATCATCACTTATCTTCTCTTTATATGTCAAAGAAAAATCAATGATATATATATCAAATGTAACGTCTTTGAAATTTTATATAATTACTAGATTTTATTTGTATATTGACCACCTCAACTAATTATCGATTTGATGTTTCATTGTTGAAAATATTACATAAAGAATAAAGAAACTACTATTGGTACGTTTTTTTTTAACATTTACTATATCAATATATTATTCTTATATTTGTCAAAAATATTTGATATTATTTTTAAAATCAATTATGTCGATTTTTCCATTTCTACTATAAACGTTTAAATTCTAACACATTCTAAATTTTACTATAAATATTTATAATATGTATATCAATTAAATTGTAAAATTCTAACTCAAGTAAATTGATAATGTGATAGCTGTTATTAGTATTAAAAATAATGTTCATTCAATCGTTGATACATAATATCTTTGTTAAATTGAAATGTAAACAAAAGGTGTGACTAATATTTTTAGTTATATAATATGTATTAAAATTGTTGTATAATTTATTGATTTTTTTCTTCTCATCGATTGATCTATGAATTTCGAACACTTCTTAGTGCTTTTCATCGCTTAAATTAATACTAATTAATATTACGTTAGATTATATTATTTTATATATTTTTTTAGGACACTTGTGTCGGATTTCTCCTTGGAGGCATTGGCGAAATAAATAAAAACAGACATCCAAACTTCATGGTCGTCGATAAAAGTATACAATGTTTAATTAATTAATTAATTTATTTTTTATCAATTATTTTTTATATTTATATTCGTCATTATTTCAGATACTGCCGTAAGCGAAATTGAAGATTGCTTCAAACGGTTCATCAAACGAGACGACATTGATATAATTCTTATCAATCAAAATATTGCTGAACTTATCCGACATGTAATCGACGGTCATACTCAACCGATTCCGTCAGTACTCGAAATACCTTCAAAGGATCATCCGTATGATGCAAGCAAAGATTCCATTTTACGTCGTGCGAGGGTAATCATATTTTTTTTTTATTTTCTTTAAGAAATTTAAAATATTTTACTAATGTATATTTTATTACAGGGCATGTTTAACCCGGATGATTTCATTAGATCGTAAATTATTAGTTTACAATGTTATATATAATATGTATTGTTGAATATTAAAAAAATAATAATAATGCAGTATTATCTGCTTATATTATTATTAACGTAATATATTTAAATGTTGCTGTTTAAACCATTCATTCCATGATGTGGTATTTATAAATATATGTTATTAAAATATTAATGTGGTATGTTAACATACAAGCTTGTGTTTATCAATATAAGAAACTGTAGAATGATTGGAAAAATAATAATAAAATAATATATATGATTTAAAAAAATACTTTTACTAAACAAAATATCTGATAATTATATAAAAAATATCTTATAATACTATATATATATATATATATATATATATATATATATATATATATATATATATATATATATATATATATCGTATTTATATTAAATGTTGTTGATAAATAACATTGTATATGTCAACAACATACACTATACATTATTTTTATTTTTTTTTATTCTTACAAATAATCAAAATTATATATATTATTCATCATTTACTTGACAATGTATAACTAATTAAAAACATAAAAAATAGCATTTCAATTTAAAATATCTTTATTCATAATTTTTTGTGAAATTCCTAAAAAAAATGTCTTGAAAATATCTATTTATATTTTCCAATTTTAACAAAATATCGAAAAATAATAAAAACTGCCTAATATCAGAATAAAATATTAACTATATAAAATAAGATTACTCTTGAGTATATTTCATTCGTTGTAACAAAGTATAATTAATATGTAAAAATAATTATTAATGACTATTTTGAACCACAATATTTACTATTATTACATACAATCACTGGTATTCACATTAAAAAAAATGCTTTATCATAATTAATATAATTATATTTTGAACACGTTTACGTATTTAATTATAAAATATAAAATGTCGAAATATTAAATACCTAAATCTAGATATATTTATTATTATTCATTAATGATTGTTAATTAATCGAATACAGACAATCGTCGACTTTTATCAAAGGTTTATATATAATATAGCGATTTCATTTTAGTATTTACACTAATTTTACTACTTTTTTATTTTTTTTTGTGAATACAAAAATCAACTCTTATTTTTTTTTTCAAAATATATGTATAAAATGCGTCTTGAACATAAAAATTAAACAGTCGTTTGTCACATTAATCATCAATCAACGACTATCTGTATACGGTGATACCTCGACTTACGATTTTAATTAGTACTTATTTCAAGTTCCTAAATTATTAATGTAGATTATATAACTTAAAAAATTGATAATTCTTGAAATAAAGTTCATATCCAAATATCAAGAGACTATAATAGAAAAAAATACATTTATAACGGTTCATAGATCAAAGTATCACCATATATAATATATATAATTGCATATATATGAATAGATATATATTATTTGTCTTCACAAATTTGTTATTCCTTAACAAAAAAAATAATAATCAAAGAAATCTTCTATAGTCTATCTTTAAATTTCATTTTCTTCTTCACTCGTCACGTCGGAACCCAACCAATCCCATTTCGTATAATGCACTGAATTAAACTTTTGATATTTTTCTGAATTTCCATTTATAACTCGAACAAACACCCTTCTATTGTTCAATGGCTGCAAACGTCTGAAATTATCCACCAGCATTGATTCAGCACTTGCAGACAATTGACGGAATTTTTCCATCTGTAAAAATTTCACATATTTTATACAATTTTTATACACGTATTTATAATATCGAATATTCAGATTAATGCTGACTTGATAAACGGAAACCGGCAAAAGATCGGGGAATAAAATCCATGTTACCGCTTCAGAACATGGCGGCGTTGTCAACGATCCTTTATATGTATAAAATCTATCCAAATTCTTAGGAAGCAACGATGCCAATGTGAAACTAGTATTCAAGAACATATTTGCGTTGTGATCGTATATTATCGACAAATTCCTAACGAGAACATTTAACTCCTTCGCTTCTTCGTCTCGTATCTGGAATTTAAATTAAGACATATTATTATAAAGCGTGTGCCAGAATGTCATTCAATATCTTCATTTATATGACATTCAGTAATCCTAATTCTGAAACATGCCAAGTGCAATGTGTTTTTATTTTGGTTCAAGTCCACATAAATTTTACATGAAACTGAATATTGATAAATGCTACGATTTCTATTTTGAGTATTGAGTTAATAATAATTTTCACCTGATAGAAAAATCCGAGGACCGTAAGACCGTCTTTGTAGATGACAGCTTCACTAACTGACTTGTACTTCTTATTTCTGTGGATTATGTGCATTTCCATAGGATAACGAATATCGTTCAGCACGTGTTCACTTCCACGATTATTCTTATCACCCCAGTGAAAATGTAAACCTTCCAATTCATATTCACTATCTAATTTTCCTCCGAAGATGTATGGTAATTTTTCACCTTTATTGCTATCTGGATGAGGAATAGATAGTGTTACTGAAAAATAATAAAAAAATATATTTAATATATTTTTCTCTAAAATATCGTACTGAAAATTACATAAAGAAAATATTATCATTGATCATAAATATTATATATTATTATAGAAAATATTTTTAATTGATGTTAATATTTATACGATTTAAGAGTCAATGAAACTAAAAAAAAATGCCTTTATCAATCTGTCGTAGGTTAAAAAAAATAAAATGAAAAAAAAAACCTTTATAATAATATAAAATTTTCAGAGATGTCATTAATAAAAAAATACATAAGTATTAAATGCTGAAAAATATAACTGATAATATGTTCTCGATAATACATTGTATATTATCAAATTTAAATATTTTAGAAATATTTATACTGAAAAATCAGTATCAATCATGTCCAATATATAATAATTATACTAAAATCACATTTATATTGATTTTTTTAATCTAAGCCTGAAATTTAATCTTCATTTTTAACAATCACTCCATAAGAAAAAAAATATATATATATATATATATATATAAATTGATGTATTAAAAATTATAATGATTTATAAGTTCATCTATTATATATTAGAACTTGTTAAAAAAAACCTTTACGTATTCATAGATGTAATATTATAAAAATTATAGTAAATAGTGACATATGAAAATCTATGATAATCTAAAAGTATACCAAGGCTCCGAGTAATTAAATCATAATTATTACTATTTATTTTCTTATATATATATATATATATATATATATATATATATATATATATATATATATATATATATATATATATATATAACGAAATCCTCTTCATACCATTGATAAGATCTTTTATTGTATATCAATCAGAGCCGAAACCCAAGACGTTTCCAGCGATAAGCTCTAATTAAATAAAACAACCGTATATACGACTCCAAACCGAGTATTTGTATTCATAATGAAAACGTTTAACGTTTTTTTTTTTATTATTATTGTTTTAGCAATAATAAAAAAAGACGTAATAAAACTTGTGATGTGCAAATATGCTCATTGCGAACGCTGAAAAAAAAAATAATCTCCAGAATGCTTTTAATCAAATTTACTACCTCAAAATTCCAACCACTATTTATTATTGTTATATTCTGAACGTACGGTGAAAATGCTGCAATAAAAATCATTAATTTATATCACATTCATATGCATAGCGTATAAATAAATTACAACAAATCCTCTGATATCGATGATCGATAAGTACGTGTTCAGATTTACAAGTCTTTAATTATAATCATACATTTATATATATATATTACCTAATCGGAACCTTGTTCGGTTTAATTGATTTGTAATTCAATCATAGACGAAGCTTTTATATATATATATATATATATATATATATATATATATATATATATACTTTCGTATTGTCATTGTGATAATTATGAAGCGTTTTTATGCACAGTCATTAGAATACTGTCTGAACTCGTATGATTTATAAAACTTTATTATATTCTAAATAAGCTGTGTCTATATTGATTGTCGTATGGTTGTTATTTATATAAGTGTGAAATAGTCATCGATTTTTAAATGATAAAGACGTCATAAATCAGTCACATTTGTAATAAATTCATTCTATAAATACTAATAATACAATTGAATATTAAACATAGCAAATATAACGCTGCCATCAAAAAGTAAGGTGAATTTGTTTATGAAATTCTTTATTTATTCTTACAAATCAATTTTATCACCTTCAAAATAATCCACGTTCGATAAAATGCACTTTTGCCAATGCTTTTTCCACTCCTCAAAACAATCGAAATAGTCTTTTTTCTAGTATAGCCTAAAAAATCTTCATCGATTCGGTTTTTATCTCCTCAATAGTGTGAAAACTGCAACCACGTATAGGCCTTTTGAATTTGCTGAATAGTCAAAAGTCGCACGGAGCTAAATCAGGCGAATACAGTGGTTGCGGAACGATTTGAGCCGAGTTTCTGGCAATGCAGTATGACACGGTGCATTATCGTGATGAAAGAACCAAGAGTTGTAAAAACACTTATAACACGGAGATAATTAAACCTTTTGACAAACAAACGCTTGGTAAATTTTATAGACAAACCTACCAACTTAGGAAAAAATACAATTTACCTACATTCCTAATGCCCGGGAGTATTAAATATCAATTTCATCTTAGTTTTTCATCACAATAGTATATTATTATTAATGTCACTTCATATTTTCAGAATAACTAACATCACTAATCTGATAATTTTAACATAAAAATATAATCAATATATTTCTGAAATTAATATCTGAAAGTTAAATTCATAATTGAAAAATTAAAATATTTCTTACATATAAATATGAAAACATTTAATAATAACTGAAATTCAAAACTATTGAAAATGAATAAAAAAAAAACAAAAAATAGAAGACTATGATAACATTAATATTAATAGTAATTCATAGTCAAGTGATGTCTGTCATTGTTTCATGTTTAATTAGACACATAATTGTGTGTTTATTTACTTTGGACGCCAATCAGTTTAATAAAGATATTCGATTACATGTGCAAAAAAAAAAAAGAAAGAAAAACGAAGTCTGATGAAGAACATGTGTCTACTTCACTTAACTAAACTTAAAGTGTGTCAATAAAATGAGAATAAATTTAATATATATTTATAAGCAACATGTATACAAAATTTTTATCTCATTTAATATATATATATATATATATATATATATATATATATATATATATATATGATAAATAATTAATTTTATTCTTATGCATAATTAATATTTTCATATATATTATGTAATAATATTATATTATTCGTTATTTAAATCGATAACCTTCGTGCTATTTTATTCTTTATCACACATTTCATATCAGAAAACATGAAATTCACTCTCATTCGACCTTGCATTATGCAATATCAGTTTATTATGCTTTTATTCTATTTAAAGAATTCTTGTTGCACATATTTTTTTTCAGCTTCGTATGTAATGAACTAGTTTTCGATATATTGCCAAATTTTATTATTATTATATTTAACCAGTTTCAGAAGCAACGAAACGTTAACAAGATAAATTATAAACGTGACCTTAAAAATGCAACCCTTACATTTAATTTTTAATATGCATATTTCATTATTTATATTCTAAATATAATATAGCAATTTCTATTATATTCAGAATAGTATTAAATATTTTTAAATTAAAATTAGATTTAACTTTCAACATCTCTTGTTTTTTTTTCAGAAATATCAATATTTTTTTATCACATAAGGAAACCATTATAATTATATATATTATTATACAGATCTTTTTGTTCTATAAAATATTAATTTATTTTTCTCTTATATTTTTGAAAAAAAAATATTATAAAATAAATTGAATAAAAAAAATATGTTTTAATTTTTGACAAGATCAGTTCAAAAAGTAATAATAATAATAAACCAAACTAGACATTTTAAAATAAATAAACATTATTCAGAATGCAAGGCTTTATTTAATATTTTTCCAGACGCCTAAAAAATTAATCGTGTCAAACGAGCGTCATTTAAATAAACATTATTCAAATGTATTCGTCTAATCTCGTTTTCCCTGCATGCTATAATATCAAACGGAGATGGAGATGAATATGAATAAAAAAACCACACGCCTTGCGACATTTTACAAGTGCTAAGTAGATAAAAATATGTCAATGTCGTCGCTGAAACGCTTTCAATATATGTTAATCCTAGCAAAATGCTTGGCATAAGTCGAGCATGCCAATTTTGAACTTATTTGAATATCAAAGTGACTTTGTAATATTATATGTGTTCATTATTATATATAATATGTCTTTCTATTTAACGCGTAATGTATTAAATAATAATTTAAATTATTATGATTAAATATTATGTTACAGTAGAACTGCCTAATTTGGTCGAATGAATATTATTTTTTTAATATAAAAATATGATACAAGAAATTTAGCCAAATTATTGTTCATCAATATGAAAAGCTAATATAAGCAAAAACAGTATGGTTTAAAAATTTAAATAAATCTCCTTTAGTGACGACGGTTTTCTTTTTTATAAGTTGTGTCCTTCTTTAAGAAATATCCTTCTATATATCCACCGTTTTTTTTTTTTTCGTTGAAATTGTCGGAGCTTTCACTACTATTTTTTTCAACAATGTCCTATTTAGCCATTATCAAAAATATGATCAGTTTTTATTATAGTATAAATGAATAAAACGATTTTTTTTTCATTATATTATAAAAAAAAGTTGGTCATATTAATTACACTGAATATCAAAATCAAGTGCTGAAATAATTAAATAACCATTGACTGGTTCTCAATTCATTGTAGATTTAAAGATCACAAGTTTAACACTCTCGCTAAAAAGTGTTAAAAAAAATGAATTTACATACTACTGTAATCAAAAAGTAATTCTTATTTAAAACTCCCGGGTATTAAGAAAGTAGGTAAATTGTATTTTTTCTTCCTAGATTAGTAGAACTGTCTATAACATTTGAAAGCATCTGTTTGTAAAAGGTTCAATTATCTCTGAATTACACGTGTTTTTACAACTCTTGGTTTCTTTATATCACGATAATGCACCATGTAATACTGCATTGGGTTTTCGCGACTTTTTTTTAACAAAAACTAAACTCACATCGTTCCGCAACCACCGTATTCGCCTGAATTGGCCCCGTGCGATTTCTGGCTAATCAGCAAACTCAAAAGGCCAATGTGCGGACGCCGTTTTGACACAATCGGAGAGATAAAAACCGAATCGATGAAGGTCTTGAAGGCTATACCGAAATAAGACTATTCCGATTGTTTCGAGGACTGGAAAAAGCGTTGTCAAAAGTGCGTTTTATCGGACGGCGATTACTTTGAAAGCGATAAAATTGATTTAAAAAGTATAAATAAAGAATTTACATTTTATAAACAAATTCACCTTACTCTTTTGATGTAACACAGTACTATATATATATAGCTTTTATCAACATTAATTATACTATATCATTTCGGTTTTCGCATCAGATTTCAAAGTTTGCTCCGTTTGTCGTACGCCCGCCATAAATATTTTATCATTGTCGAATTTCAGTCGTTTAATTTACGATCATTACGTGCTCCAAACCGTCGTTCATCATCGTCGTCGCAGTGACGATCCCGAACCGATCAGTATTTATTTTGCGTACGATAATAAGGCGCATAATTGACGCGGTGGCGCCTTATGTTCGACACCGTCGTACAACGAGACCCAGAAAACATCACAATAAATAATAAACAAACATATTTATTTTAATATATTATAGATGCATTGAATGACAAACGATCGGAATGCGAATAATTTGTTAATTCGCAAGCTATATTTGTCTAGTTTATATTATATATATATATATATATATATATATATATATATATATATATGTTTGTGTGTGTGTGTGTGTGTGTGTTCAACTTTGTAGTTTATTCCGATAATCGAATGCAAATCTTTTTGATTGGTGACGCGCGATGCATTATATTTAAGTAAAATTCGTATACAGTACGTGATGTATTAAAGTGTGCACGATTGTAATTTTTAATTTTAATCCTGTTCAAGTGATTCTCAAATGTGTGTGTGTGTGTGTGTGTGTGATGTTCTGTTAAATATACGTAGATAGATATTGTAAAAATTTTGATCTATTACTATTTATTTTCATATATTTTATAAAATATAATATATAGCAAATGTCAACTAATATTATTAATATCAATATAAAATGACAATATTTATGAATTCAAATAAAAAATTATTCATCGAATAATTTTTGTATATCGTATATTGAAAATAAAAATTGGTGATCAATACATTTATATATATATATATATATATATATATATATATATATATATATATATATATATAAATAAATTGCTTCTAAAATCACATTAAAAATAATAATATTATAATTAATATATTATCAGTAGTAAAACAGTAATTTTTAGACTGAAAACTCTAAATATTTATTCGTTCAATAATAGAAAAGTTCTATATAAATATTTTTATATTTAAGAAAAAATAATCTACATTGTAATGACTATATTAAAAGAGGATTTTTTTATATTAAAAAAAAATAATTGTTTACTATATATACTTAATATTTGAAAAATACTCGTTCAGTAAAGACGTGTTACACAGTGACATATATGGTATGGTATTTTATTATTACTAATTATCCTTACTGCATTGTCCTTGTTGGATGCATTTGTATACAAGGACATTCCAAAAATAATCAATCGATTTGTGACATCAGATTAAATATTATAAAATATCTTATAATACGATTTAATATCATCGAATACAAATTTTTAACAATTTAATATATATCATCAGCTAATCTCTATAAATAATTTAACTATAGAAAAAAAAATCATAATCATTTTGTACTTGAATATATAATAATTATATTGCTTATTATATTACTTAGTTATTTACGAGCTTCAAATTAAAAAAAAATAACTGTATATAAATTATTGAATTATAACCGGGTAAACTGGTATAAAATCTATAATTTTCAGATGACTTTCACACGCGAATAATATTTAACCTATTGCATATTAAATCGATATCGTCGAAAATATTATTTATTTGCATTTTCACATTAATCCGACACTTCGATTATCCGATAAACGCGATGTCTGCACAACTAGTTAGTCGGTCGTAAATTGTAATGTTATTAAAAACATGCTGTCGATGGTGGTTTATGCGATTTTTTTTCATAATCACAAACGTTAACCCTTTGCGGTCGTCATCAAAATATTTTTATTGACTTTTAACAATATTTTGTATTTTTTTTTAATTACATACGTGTAATAATGATGTAAGTGGTGAATTATTAATCCAATCATTCGTTTAATCTATTTGTATTTGTTTAATCAAGTTTTCATATTTGAATCAACAATCATAAATGTCATATAAAAATTTAAAATATATACATATATTTAGAAATCGGGCGTAACTTTGACTATTTGACCCCATGTAAGACGAATCGACGCCAAGAATTTTAAAGGAGAGGCCAAGGTCCGCGACGGACCGTAGCGCCACCATTTTTTTTTTTTTTTTTTGTGCATATATATTGCATAATTTACCACAGGTAACATATTTTTATATACGTATACATACATATATATTAAGCGAATATTGCATTTATATTCAGCTTATTGTTCATTACTATTTTAGTAACATTGTTCAATAGCTATGCTAATATTTCGAATTCGTTATAAAGTTAACGCATATTTTTGAATTGCTAAATAACAATGTATGCGTGAAAATGTTTTATTTTATTTTTTGACATTGTATTATATAATATTACATTAAAAAAAATATGAATAAATTCTGTACAATTTTTTTTTTCAATAAATATTCATTTTAAAAATCATTACATAAATAAAGTAGACATATTTGTAAATTTAAAGCTTTAAAGATAAACTTTCTCAAAGCAGTTAATTTTTAATATGAAATATTTTAAACGCTTTCAGAAATTATTTTATCATACAAAATATCTATAATTTGATTTTAAAAATAATTTAAATAAATTTTTCATCCATATATGAGGAAAAAAATTCCACTGTTTTTTATTTTAATTATTACACACTTTTATTTGACTTGTACAATTTTTTTATTTGTCCGTTTATCTGAGTGGAATCTTATATTCGATTTTTCAAACACTTTTCAATATCCAATTGAGTTGAAATTTTGCATATGTACCAATTTTCGATGACAATACACGAATAAATTAACAAATTTATCAATTAATTAATTAATTAATATCACATCGTAAAAAAACCTCATCACTTTTACTCGGCCATCAAAAAAAAAAAACGTTCAATATTTCATTCTATAAAATACACACATTTAGCATTATCAAAAACAACAAAAAAAAAACATTTTGAAAAATATGCAGCGTCACACACATAACTCAATCTATTTTATTATATGACAGAATATTTTCCACACGAATATACAAAAATTAGTCTCCGATGCACGTTTTCTGCATATTATCCAAATATATATTATATAAACATTTTTTTTTTCGCATTGTACATGCGAACAAAATACAAAATGGCGTATCTAATATTTTAAATTAGATACTAGTCGTGCGATGTTTAAGCTCAATTAAAAATGCAACTAATTTCATATTCAACTTTGGTGCCGTTTGCTGAAATCTATATTATTGAATTTTATTACTGCGTCGTTCACGTTTCGAATACGTAGTAAATTACCACCCGTAACACTATTACTATTATAATATTATGTCATCGCACTATTGGTTTCATATTAAATAAATAAATAAATAATAATAAAATAAAGACGTTATGTGAATTGTTTAATTAAACGCACGTTAACACCGTCGTGAATCTAAAATTAGATAAATCAAATTTACGCAATTCACTATTGAGAAATATCGTATATATGAATTATAAGTTGCCACCCAAAAACTTCATTTCCATTAACACAAATTTATTATATACTTGTATATATATATATATGGTATATTTTTTTTAATTGAATCGTTATTATCGACTCGAACTATATATAAAATAGTCATCGTATGATGAAATATAGTTTATTCATAAGAATAATTAATTTCTCATAAAATTACATTATATAATTAAATTACTGTGATCAAAAAGTAAAGTGAAATTGTAATTTAAAACTTTTTTTACTAAGTTGGTAAGACTGTCTATAATATTTGCCAAGCGTCTGTTTGTGAAAAGGTTTAATTAATCTCCAAATTACATACTGTATTGGTTCTTCGCAAGTGTTTTGTCAAAAACTCGACTCCGCAACCACCGTATTCGCCTGATTTGGCTCCGTGCGACTTCTGGCTATTCAGCAAACTCAAAAGGCCAATGCGGGAACGCCGTTTTGACACGATTGATTAAATACAAACCGAATCGAAGAAGGTCTTGAAAACTATTACTTAGGGGATGAAATTGATTTGGAAGAATAAATAAAGAATTTACATTTTATAAACAAATTCACCTTACTTTTTGATCACGTTGTTAAAATTTTCATCGTATGAAGAAAAAAAAAATATTCATAAAATCAATTAATTTCTCATAAAATTATATTGCATAATTTATAATAATAAAAAAAACATACATTTTATTCTAAATTATTTTTAATATAAAAAATAAAATATTATTTTGTCATAATCTTTGACAATTATAATTGTCAAACATTTCAAATAGAATAGTTAAAATGTTTATTGTTCAACCTTCAGACATTTTCTGAAAAAAAAAAACTTGTATCGCAGTATTCAAAGTGAAAGCTGTTTATCGCGAATTAAAATCGGTATATAAATAAAATATAAGAAGTTGACATTATGGTATTTAATATATGTCTGAAATTATTCAGTAAATTTCCATAAAATAATTATTTATCAGGTTACTTTTTTTTGATAATTACTATTCCAACATGATTTTTTTTTATACGGAACACCGAAATACGCAAAAATTTGTGGTCTAATTTTTTTAATACTTTTATCATACAGCATACAAAGCACTGATAAAAATGAATTAAAAATTATTTTTATTGCATATTAAAAAAAATATTTTTTTTTTGAAGTTACAACTTAAATTGATATAATAAATAAATCGTTTCAAATTTAATAATATTTTACAATAAATTTATAGTATGACAACCCTTTTAGGGTTAAGGTCATATTTTAAATTTCGAAATATATACTTTTTTTACTATTCGAGACATCAGCTTTACGCTCAACCTTCAATTGATATTATCATTATATATTTTTTTTAATTTAACATAACGCACCATTTCATAAATTGTATTAAAATTTATCATATATATATATATATATATATATATATATATATATATATATATATATATATATATATATTAATATTTTTGATAAGAAATTTATAATTATTTATTACACGTCACCGTAAATTTATAATACTATATAATTCTAACTTTATAATATTGTAAATAGCTTTATAAATTAAAACTAAGCAATATTAAACAAAAACAAAACTTTATATTGAAAATCTGTATATAGAAAAAAAAAGTTCAATGAATTATTATCGTTATAAAATATTTCATACCATAAAATAATGAGTTTTAATAAAATATGACATTATTCACTACGAAATATAAACGCGAATATTTCAAAACAAAAAAAAAACACTTAAACATCCACCGCATTCTCCAAATTCGACACCTGTTAATTTTATGTAATTAATTTATTCTACAAATTATATTATAAATTAACGGAAAAAAAACTACACAATCATTATTTTGGAAAAATTGTCCCGTTTATTGACGCCAATATTTTTTTTTCTCTAAGCCGTTTTTAAACTAAACACACATCAAATCATTCCAACTGTGCCTAATTAACTATGCAAATCTTACTATATATATTCGCGATTGTCTTAAAATGCTTGTAAACGATAAAAATGGCTTATTTTTATTATCTATTTTGTGTACACGATTTTTTTATTGCACAATAAACATCGTTCATTGAACATATTTATCGTTTTTATTATGAATTTAACATTAATTTACGGTCGAAGCGAAATTTATTGCATCATTTCGTGTATTGATTATCAAAATACAATCCGAAAAAAAAAAAAATATATATATATATATATATATTAAAATGAAATTTTGAATAATATTTTTTAATATACTTATATATTATTCGTTCAGAATTAATATGATAAAAGTTTTGATGAATCGAACTTTTAACACGTTGATTATTAATAGTCCTATCGTATTACATTAATGTGCTAGTGGGCGGGCGTATTTTTACGAATTTTGATTGGTCAAACGATAGCCAATCGGAATTTTATTATTCTGCTGCAAGCGGATCCGTGTACAAAATTTTTCCACGTCTCATTTATATATTTAAATTTATTTATACTGAACATTTCTTTATTTTATTACTCAATATGATGATTTTTATCATATATATATATATATATATATATATATATATATATATATATATATATATATATATATATATATATATATATATATATATATATATATATATATATATATATATATATATATATATATATATATTAATGATAACAAATGCATTTTATTTCTATACTAAAAATAATTATAGATAATATTAGAGTATATATTATCAGCACTTATAATTTTCATTACTAAAGGTTAATAGTAGGTTTACCTACTATATAAGTATATTTATATACTTTAGTATATAAATATACTTATATAGAAATAATTATAAAATTACCTGAATGTCCATTATTATGAAGTTTCATTGGTGATGGTAGGAGATCGTGATAGCCAACCATCTCCAGAGCCGGCATCTTCAATGGAATTGCCCTCCTTGAATTGATGCTGATCGGCGATTGATGTCTTCCTCCACATCCGACATGTTGTCTTCTCCATCTTCTCTGATCTGCTAAAGCGTAGCCGAAACCTTCACCGGAAACGGCTTTAAAAATAATAATAATAATATGTATTAAAAATATTTTCAATAAAAATACGTTTAAATATTATTTTATTTTCAATAAAATTTACAACTGATTACATCCGTTATATTTCAGTTCATTATATATATATATATATATATATATATATATATATATATATATATATATATATATATATAAACAGCAACTAGATTTGCTATTCGTATATCAATTTTTTTTTTGCAATGCCAATAAAAACAATTTTACGCGTTAAAAATCTGAACTGACAATTCATCATCTGTAAAAGTGTTCATATATAATAATATACCAATGTCTGACTATTTTATAATAATATATCAAGTGCCAAAATCATTAAAAAATATTTTTTATTAAATTTAAATTATTATTAATTATCAATATATCAAAAATATGATGGCATATAAAAAATAAGATTATTTTTTTTTGATAATATCAGATCAATCATCTCGATTGATTGTGACGGATCGATAAAAAATAACGATCACAGTTTGAGAAGCGCAGCATTAAACAGTGCAAACGTGTAAACGAATAATGATTTTTCCAGTTCGAAAGCGAAATGTCTACTATTATTTATGCTTAGACCGAAATAGTTGGCGAAAATTAATGTAAACTCATGTCATTTTACGTAATTGAAATAGATTAAAAACAAAACAGAACAAAAAAAAATAGCAAATCCGAATAAATACTAGAAAAACTTTCTCGCGTTGAAAATGCTGCGATTTTTTTTTTGTGAGGTCATCGGTGAAAAATAAAATTTTTCGTCTAATGAAAATTCACAACGATTACATAATAATCGTAATTACTGTAATTCGTAAACGAGAAAAAAAAATCTATTTATACGCCCATTAAGTATCGCATGAATGTGGAGCGCACTCGAAATAAAACGGTTCAAACTGAAAATTATTATCGAGCCGTAGACGACGTTTTCAGCTGAAAATTGCGCGATATTTTCGTTTTCATTACGATTCAAAGGTCAAACGCTTATCGCACTGCGGAAAACTCGCGGTGGATTCCGCATACGATCCATAAATGTCAATCGAACATTTCTATCATATAATACAATACCAAAAAAAATGTAATTTATTATTCATATATATTAATTTTTTTTTTGATCTGAATCTATATTTCACATTAAAATATTTTATTTTTAATTAAATATATTTTGATTTTAAAATTAATATGAATTATATTATATTATATATATATATATATATATATATATATATATATATATATATATATATATATATATATATATTCTGCGATCGCTTTCCAATAATAAATGATCCAAAATAATAATAATAATTAAAAATTATTAAAAAAATCCCAGAATAAATCCGGCTATCCTTGGATATGGATCAAGTATTTTATCGGGCGCCTGATCGTCATCGCATATTTTATTTTATTTGTCGTAACGTATTTCTTTATTTTTTTTTTACCGATAATTTATGTGTTTATTTTAAAAAAGACATTTCATTTTTAATTTCTTTTGCACTTGTTTCTTTTGGCGACACGCTAATTAAAGGACACCCCGATTCGATTTCTGTCGACGCGATTATATTTACGCGGAAAATTCGTTTTTTTTTTCCGCGACGTTAACACGCGGAAAATTTTTTTCGTCGACGTACGCATTATCGCAATTTTCCGTACCGAAAATATATTATGAAAAACTTTTGTATTTTCTTTTCGATTTTAAGCTATTTTTCTTTTTTATTATTTCATACGATAATACGTCGGAATGTCATTATTCAACACTACATATATATATATATATATATATATATATATATATATATATATATTTCGCTGTGACATTTCGGATTTATTTATCACATTATTCGATATTTTACATCATATATTAAATACGTATGAATTTAATATATGAATGGTTAAATTTACTTGGCTATTGTGAAAAATAAAAATAATATTTTTGAAAGTTGAGCGTAGAACTAACGACTCGATTTCATATATAATCGATTAGTATTTCAAAATATTTTAATCAATATAAAATTATTACGTTACAATTATCATAATTGATATATTGAATAAAAATTTGATATAAATATTTCAGATATCGAATTATAATATTTTTATTCATATAAATAGTCGAAAATATTATGTATTATAAAAAATCTATTTTAAATTTATCAATATTAATATATTTTAATAAAATTGAGTATATAATATAATTTTTACATTTTTGATAAATTTGATTGAAATTTTTTTATAATCTTTTATATATATGAAATATTACTCGATAAGTTTCAATGCTGATACATGACATATTTATTAATAAATTATTTACAACCTTAAAAATATAACCTTCAACTTTCTTCAAAAAATTACAAACGTGTCACCGCATTTTCCATACTAAAATATATATAAAAAAATCATAACACATTCGCTGCCGCCGCCCAAAAAAAAAAAAAAAAAAAATCCGCTTATTATTAAATTCGCCTCTAAGATAACATTATTTTTTTGCATTTTTTTTTTTTTTTGTTTCTCATCATCACAGCGGCGCAATAAAAACGCTCATTTTACGACCAAAAACCGTTGTCGCCTTTTCGTCGGAATCGACAACGCTGATTTATCGTTCGTCTGTGACACGAATACGCTTATAAATTACGCTAATTATCGAGACGCCCGTTCAACGCGAAACCTTCATTCGGATGTCGTACACAAAACGTGCGCGTGTTTTGTATTATTTATTTATTTATATATCGTATACGTTTTGTTTTATTTATTTTTGTGAGATTAGAAGAGTGACCAAAAAAAAAAAAAAAAAAAGCGATGCGGTGGGTCACGCGATGTGTACGCGACTCGGGCTCATATCATACGAGGTTCGATTCCCGGAAATTATAATTCATATTCCGTCGCAACGTCGATAGTATCAAACGGTTACGTTTTACGAATAAATTTCGATTATACGAGCGATAATTATTAAATTATTTTATTATTATTATTACTATTTTCAACCGAAAATGTGACAAATTACAGTATAAATATTATAATATGTACTGAATATAAAAAAAAAATATTATTATAATAACATATAAAAAGTAAGGTGAATTTGTTTGTAAAATGTATTATAAATCTTTATTTATTCTTCCAAATCAAAGTAATCTCCGTCCGAATTGTCTTTTTCTGGTATAGCTTTCGAGACGTTCTTCGATTCAGTTTTTATATCCTCAATAGTGTCCCCGCATTGACCTTTTGAGTTTGCTGAATAGCCGGAAGTCGCACGGAGCCAAATCGGACGAATACGGTGGTTGCGGAACGATATAAATCGAGGTTTTGGTAAAAAAAAATCGCGAATAACTAATGCAGTATTACATGGTGCATTATCGTGTAACTTTTTGACAAACGGACGCTTTGCAAATGTTATAAACAGTCCTACCAACCTATGAAAACAAATTACGATTTAGCTGCCTTCCTAATTCCCGGGAGTTTTAAATGACAATTTCACCTTACTTATTGAAATAAAAACATTATATACTATAAATGTATTTCAGAAAAATTTTGAAAAGACATCAATCAAAAAAATAATAAATATTTGAAGAATTATTTATTATTTCTTTGTATTATTAAATAAATTTATTGATAAATGTACCATTTTATTATTATTAAAATCATAATATTATAATCAAATCGCATTATTAGTGACAATTATATCGTAAAAGCGATATAATTAATCGCCATTAATTGGTCGTCGATTATTTTGTAAATCTTTTAATTGATTCTTGCACTGTCATCGAGAGTGAGTATGTATGCAAAGTTTCAGATTAATCAGATGTCAGAAAGTGTTCAAAAAATTGATTACAAAATTCCAACCAGACAAACAGACAAGTGAAAATTATAAAAAAGCTGCTTGTCGTTATTGAATGATATATATATATATATATATATATATATATATATATATATATATATATATATATATATTAAAAATTTCAACAATTATTTTTCAACCAATATATCTAATATAAATATCATACTGCTTTTCTAACACGATTATAACTAACATATAATGTTTTAAACTGATTATGCAAATTGTATTTCGAAGGGAATTAAATTAGCAACCGCATCTCAAACACGTTAAAAACATGAAAGACATGAAAAAAACATTTTCCAACATCATTCAACACTGTCTAATCTTGAGATCGGTAATCCCATTTTTCTAATACGTATTTTTTTTCTAAACTCATGAACGTCGACTGTGAATCCTTTTTTTAGATTTATTTATTTTTTTTTTGTAATTAATCCTGCACCTAAAATTATCATTTTTTTTCTATATCGTATATTTATAATGAGAATTATATGTCGAACACATCGTTTCACTGTTAAAAAAAAAAGTGTTTATAATCATGTTTTCAATCATAATTAAACGATATCAATATTACAAACGTAATCCAAGTAAATCTGATTGACATAAACCGTACTTTTTAAACGTGTCAAATTAAAATTACACTTGAAAAAGTAATCGATTTCATTTTGTATTTGCGAAAATTTCACAAACATTTTAAAAAAATATATATTTTATTCTAAATAAATATTACAGAATAATATTATTTAAATATTAGTAATTTTAACATGATTTATTCTAAATGATTTTAAATATCTCGTAACGGTAAAAAGTTTGCTTATTTCTGCTTCATACGTGTAAAAGATTTTAACGCATAAATTTATGTAAAATTTAATAACTCCGGTTAATTTCTAAAATATTTTAAATATATTTTCTAGAAAAAATATTATCAATGGTTGACGTTTGAATTTTCGATAAAAATTATCTGTATTAATTTCAAAAATCTAAGAAAATATTTTTTTTTCTATGAAAATTTAAAATTGCAATTTGTCATATTCAATCATATATGTTAAAAAATAAACGATATATCATAATCAATCATTAAAAACATAATATATGGTATGTATATATATATATATATATATATATATATATATATATATATATATATATATATGTATATATATATATATATATATGTATATGTATATATATATATATATATATATATATATATATATATATATATATATATATATATATATATATATATAGTTGAACTTGAGATGTGAATAATATATAAAATCAAAAAAATATAATATAAAGATTAGAACGCACTTTCATAAAAATAACGATACAACTCTCGAATATTTTATTATGAAAATATTAATTTAAAAAAAAATTTTTTTTGAATTACCAAACTATTTATATTATATTGCGATAAAATAGAATCTGAGAAATTTTCATATAAATTTATTTATATGTGCATAAAATATATATAATAAATGTATTATTGAATTATTGTAAGTTAGAATGTGGTAAACCAAGCTAATCAAAACCAATACTTCTCAATTTTTATTTTATAAAAATTTATGTAAATACTTTAAAAAAAAATAATAATAAAATTTAAAAAATAAATCCATAACAGAAAATAATTATGAATTTCATATCAATTTAAACTCAAATATTTTCAATGAATATAAAAATAAAAATTAATACATCAAAATAAATTCATTCATATAGTTTTTATTATACATATATATATATATATATATATATATATATATATATATATATATAAACAATAATAACTTGACATGTGACGAAAAAAAATCGTTTAGTATTAACTCGGTAATTTTGTACATACAAACTTTTATCGTTCAATTTCATCCGATCTAACTAGAAAAAAAATCATAGCGCGAATTATAAATGTAAACAGACATTGGAACGAAATTTACAGGAATGCAAAAGACGTAATAAAGCGTGAAAAAAAATCGTAATAAGGTCGAATTTTTTCACGAATTTTTTTTTTCAGAACTTCTTATATAATCCAATTCATGAAAACGTTTTTTTTTTATTATTTTAAAATTATCTAATTATATCGTTCATTTTTAATGTTACACCTGAGATATTTATAAAGTGATGTTTTTTTTATATATATTCGGTAAATCACGTGATTAAACATGCGACATACTTTTAATTTATATTCTAAAAAAAATGTACTGAAAACTATCTTTCTCTTTACAATTATTAATATTCATATAATTAGTATATATATATATATATATATATATATATATATATATATATATATATATATATATATATATATATATATTTTAATTAACTTGTCGACATTCACACTTTTTAATATAAAAAAAAGGTTATTTTTTATATATTATTAGTAGCAATAGTAATTTGTAATCGATTTAATCCGATATGTCTATCGATAATTTTATCAAGTGGATTTATCACTTCATGGTCAATAGAACGATATATTTTGACAAATAACCATTATAATTTATTTTTGATGATATTGATTGATTTATTATTTTCATATTTTTCAGCAAATTCATTATTACAAAAAATGAAACAATATTCATGAAAAAATATATATAATTTTAACTCATAAATTGTATGATTTGTTTAATTATTTTCATAAATAGTTAAATGTTTTATCTAGACGTCAATTTTTTGAATAATCATTAAACTATTTATAATTTAAAAAATTATACTACATATTCATATATTTATTTTAAAAAATAATATCAATTAAATTAAATTGATATTTTTTCAAAACAATAAATATTTTAATTACACGTTGACGCGTGATGATAACAGATGGCGTTCCAATAATACCGTCATTATTTTTCATTGTTAATCAATTACAATTAAAGTGAAGTTATTGCCTCGTATCATTTTTCTAGAAATAACCAATCAAATTGATAACATCATCGATCATTTCACGTGATTTTTATTAAGTTCAAATTCTACATTACGATGACCTCACATCGTGTTTATATTGCATATTGAAAAACAAATTCAAAAGAATATACTTTTTTGATTAATAAATAAAATATTATTTAAAATTAGCATATCTTTTACAATATTTTATTACTAATATTTCCTTATAAATGTTTTTTTATATATGAAAAAAATTAATTTACTTATTTCAATAAAATTTTATACACACATATATATATATATATATATATATATATATATATATATATATGCATGTTTTGTTGTTAATTACAGTGACAAGTAACTTTGTTGTGAAAAAAGCACAAACAGTGAGCATTGCCAATTCGAAAAGGTTACGAAAGTCCACTTTAAAAACGGATCATGGCCGATATACGAAGTGTTATAATTAATCTTCGAATCGTACAATAAAAATCAACGTTTTCTTTTTCAGTTTTCAGACAAAAAGCGGCGAACGTTATTTGGAAAAGCGCGAAAAACCGTCGCTTCAGGACTCGCCACTTTTCCGACCGCAAAAATTTATAACGGTCATATTTTCTATATTTTTTTTCAATTATTATTATTTTCAAAAACATGGTAAATTTTCACAATGTGCGCGCACGTGTTTGAACAGTGTCGCACATTGCTCATAATCTTGAGATAACATCGCACATTAAATAACAGCAATATAAAGTCGAAATTAGCAAATAAAAATAAATATGAGGTTAGTTGTACTTGCTGATATTTGTTTTGTCCATTTTATTTTATTCTTTCGTACTATTTTAAATAACACAATTTCTCAAACTTTTTTTCAATATATAATATATAAAAAAATATCAACATCAATTATAAATCAAAATAAAATTGATATAAAATACATATTAAAAATTATTAAAACGTTTGCTGCTTTGTTAAGCAGCAAACTACGCTGCTTTATTAAGCAGCTCCTATAATATTTACTCGAGCTCGAAAATAAGAAAATATTTAACACAAATCATCAATTCTACTATAATATTCTAATGTAATATTTTATATTTATTACATAATATATAAATTCGAATTATTAATTACTTGTTTAATTGTCTCTTATATATTACGTCAATATAAATTTACGCACGTTACAACAATTACTACAATAGTTAAATTTATTGCACGCTCAAATATGTCGTAATATTAAATTTTTATGAATCATCGCGAAAAATTTAATTCATATATTGAATATATTCACACGATTTGTATAAACATAATTTTTAATGGCGAAAAATAATTTTAAAATCGTCCGATCGTTTATTGATCTAGCTAAAGCAGTAGATTTAAAAGCGATAAACTACGATTATTTACATTGCATAAATCATCCGGAAAAAATAAATCTTACGCAAAATATATATATATATATATATATATATATATATATATTATTTTATTTTAAAATACTTAAACGCTTAAAAGCAGGACGCTAGTAAATTATATTTAAATGCACATTTCTCATTCACCGGTGGGACGTGAAAAATAGCATATTTTCATTTTCCGCCACAATGAAAAATAATTTTCTTAATGACTATTATATTCACATACACACATACATATATTATACTTTCTTTGTGTAGAGCAAATTACGGAATCAACTTTTATACTATATAATATATTTTAATTTAATAAAAGTAACACAAATCCAATGTGTGTATGTTCATATATAATATTTTGCAAAAATTTTTACCATATATATTTACTAGAGATATATGTATTTTTCGCACAATCGTAATTATCTAAAAATTAACCGCGTGTAGATTTTATCTTAACTATTTTCTAATCTATAAGTGTAATTTAAAAAAATATATTAATGGAAGTGACGTATATATAATTTTAATTTATTTTTTTTAACTATCGATTGTAGTTAAAAACATGTTTTATTATCGATTAAATATCGCGTCGATCTTTTTCAAATATTTACAATAAAAAAAATATATTATTTTTTAATCTAACATTATTGAATATTTACTTTTTTACTGCAATTTTATCACACATTCTAACTACTATACATTATATAATATAATAAATTATTATTTTCATTTATAACAAATTATTATAAATGAAATTATTATATTCAATTTTAAAAGTATAATATATTTTACTATATTGCTTAAAAATTTTAAATGATTTTATACATCTTAAAAAACCCGCGACCTGTTGATCATGAATATTATCTAATTTTTCTATTTCATCATAATTGAGAATAATTTTAAATTTGCATATCCCCTAAATATCACAATATTATATTTTATTTAAATACAATTATCATTATTGTCAAAAAAATCTGAACTTATATTATTTATAAATAATTTTTAATCTGTTAAAATTTATACGACTCACACTTTGAGAAATTATGAATCGGCCTGCAAAAATTCAATGAATACTTATTTTGATAAAAAAATAAATAAATCAGTTCATATTTACACAAAATTCAATAAGTGTAGTTTTACAAACATTTTTTTTACAATTAATATCATTTCGTAAGTAAATCGATTTTTAATTTTATTAAGAAAAAAAAGCACCAGTTACATCTAAATATAATTTTTAAGCGAAAATAAATTATTATTTGTATAAAAAAAAAATTTTTTATACAAATAATAATTTGAAAAAAACATAACGGAATATTTTTTACGAATTCTTACCTTCGAGATCGAACAGCGTGAACGCCGCGAAAAACGCGAGAAAAGCGATTTTCATCTTTTATTTTTCCACCCCGCGCGAAAAAATGCACGAGCGCTTCGTCGACGCACAAACTAGCTAGTAATGCGACTCGTTGGAAAAGCGCTTTTCCGACAAACGTTCAGTTCAATATATTAAAAAATAATAATATATAATATATGTATATATATATATATATATATATTTTACTAAAATATTATAATAGAAATATAATTATTCTAGAACCGCTCTTGAGAACGTCACCTGGCAGACTGAACACTATGACGTTCGAGCCCCCACTTTAAAAACTAGGCTAACAAGTGCATCAAGATCATAACGCTGATAAATTAATATCGAAGAATCCTTCGTTCGTATAGACTGTGGTGTCGTTCCTGAAATATATATATATATATATGACTGGTTTACGTCGCCAGCGCTGAACGTCGACCTGTCTTCGAAAGTTTCCGAAGACAGGTTCTTCGGCGGCGCCCCCTATTTTTTTTATTTATTTTTTTTTTTTTGTGAACGTTACGCAACATTTAAACAAAATTCTCATTTATTATATCCGAAACGTTACACGCTCACATACAAACATACCGATTTATTTATTATTATTTATAATCGAAAAATAGTTAAAAATATATAATTATCAATTTCGTATATAGAATCATTCGTGATTAAAATTTTTATTTTTTTTCTAATAAAAGTTCAAAAAAATCGTTATTACTTTAAACAATTTTTACATATAATAAATAAATAAAAATAATTTAATAATTATAAATAAATCACTTTATTAAACCTTATCAAAATACCATCTAATAGTTAGTTCAATTGGATCATATCGATAATTCTTAATTTAAAACTTTTTCAATTATTAATAATTATATAATATAATTTACATACAATCTATTCGCTTTGATGTGACCGTATTAAATTCTAAATAATGAATTAAAATTATAATAATTTATTGAAATTATATAGGAAAAAAAATATTAATCAATTATTGATCACGTGCAACGTTGTTTTAATTTTATGATAGAATAAGAAAAATCAAAATTACCATTTATATGATAAATTAAATATTGTATTTCGTCATTTGCAAGTATTTCGCGATGCATTTGTATGCAAATATATGATTTATTGAATGCGTTATTAATAATAAGATTGGAGACAAAATGTCAAGTTCACTCATTCAAACGTCGATCGTGTCAACGTTGCTTAATTTCAATAATCAAATAATATGATATTAATTAATTAGTAAAATTATCAAACGATGGAAATTATTATTTTAAAATACTCATTCATCTAAGTATTGATAGTATTGAAATAGTTTAATTCTCATTTATATTTCATATTAAGAAAATTATTGAAAAAAAAGTCGACTTTGGAAAGGCTTAATTTGTGATGAGAAAAAAAAGACAATAATATATTCAAGCGTTGACCTTGAATAATCTTGATAAATATCAGATATTGGTATTAATAATCAATTTATCCAAAAAAATATATAATTGCTGCCGGCCTATAAAATATACAATTATTGCAGTAGACTTTCATTTATCTATTATTTTTTTTATATTGCGTTATGTACAAACATATAAACACACCAATAGTATCATATAATATAATAATAGTCTATAAAACTTATCGTACATGTGCAATAATATTAGAAAAAAAATTCTAACCAGAGCTTTTCAAATTTTGAAACTGCATATATTATAATATTTATAGTGTTGAAAAGCATTAATTAGAAATAAGAAAAAAACGTTACACGTGCAAATGAACAAACATACTGATAACTATATATCATAATATGGTTTATGAAAGATATGTATATATATATATATATATATATATATATATATATATATATATATATATATATATATATATATATATATATATATATATAATTCTAATTCGTGTATTTAAATGAAATAATTAATAATTTTGATAAAAACTATTTAATTTATTTCAATTACAACAATTAAGAAGTAACCTTTAAACTTTAAATGATGATGCTGTAAAGATGATTATATATATATATATATATATATATATATATATATATATATATATATATATATATTAATAGAACTGACATAGTCTGATATGGTTCTAAATTCAATACATCAATGTTCAAAAAAAAAAATATATATATATATATATATATATATATATATATACAATAAAAATTATGAAAAAAAATATCGTAATATAAATGGTAGCTTTTTATTAAATAAATATTTTGATTAAAAAAACTTGTAAAAATTGCACTGAAAACGTCAGGTCGTTTTTTTTTATCGGATGCAATTAAATTCTTATCGGATATAATCTTCTAATTAAAAATAGCCGTAATTACTTTTTTTATTGTACAATATAAGAGTTTAAAATGAAATAACAAATATATAAAGTGAATGGACTGACTGCATTTAAAAAAAAATGCAACATTTATACGTGGTTCAAAAATAAAACTTGAATCATTCGCATCATTCAAGAGTTGGCTAATTTTTCATACAAACAGCACATTTATAATGTCAGAGAAACTTTTATTATTATTATTATTATTATTTCACATATTATGCATTACTTTCAAGATTTCGCTGCCAGAAACATGTAAATATATATATAATTGGAATAATAAAACATTCCAATCATATAATATAAATATATCCGTATAGCGTTAATTGGACACTATAGAAGTTATTTCAATTGATAAACAATTTAGAGAACTTAAAAAGAATCGATGTTGCTTTCATAAGAATTAATCGTTTAAATAATTAAAATTCAATAAAAACTAATTTAATCGAAGACATTTCACTTTATAAATATTGTTCAATAAAAAATTTTGAACTGTGGTGTGTGGCGGAATTTTCATAAAAATGCTTATATAAAAAAATCATAGCAAATAAATATACTTTAAATAGAATTCATTTTCTATTATCGAATTATTTTTTTTTTCTTCAAAAATGTATAAAATTTTCAGGATAAAAATGGATTTGTGTTATATAGCAAATACAGGATTAAAATAAAAAATATATGATAGGTTAATAAAAAATAAATTAATTAATAAATATACGATTTATAGCGTTTTAATTCGCAAGTTAATCTTTAATTAATCATAACATGTATAGTTAACAATATTTTTTTTTCTTAATACTAATACAGTGTTTTTAATTTTTATATTATATATATATTTTTTTTTATATAATATTGCTGTTAAGTGTATATATTAGTGAAATAATATATATATATATATATATATATATATATATATATATATATATATATATATATATATATATATATATTTATATATATATAAATTTATATTTTTATATCAAAAACAAAGGCAAATGAATTTAACATTATATACTGGATAAAAAGAACAAAATTATATATTTTCAAATTTAAATTATTAATATTAAAATAAAAAAAAAACTTATGATAGTGTCAATATGAAAAAAATATAAATCGGTGTTTTATTTAAATATGTATATATTATATATAACGATACATTCATCTTTGTACAACATTTAAATGTACAAAATATTATTATTTAAAAAAATCCACAGCTAAAAGATGAAAATAAAAAAATTGACACATCAAAAATACAAAGTGCTATTTTATATATATTCAATATATTCTCGCTTTCCCTTATTTTCTAAAAAAATCTTTAAAAAAAAACTAAAACTTAACAATACAAATTTTGCTGCCAGCTGAATTAACGAAAATACTCATCTTCGTCTTATTATTGTATTATTATTCCATTAAAATACATAAATATTTAATATTATATATATATATATATATATATATATATATATATATATATATATATATATATATATATATATATATATATATATAACGCTAACAGACGGTTATCGACGGCGAAAGTGTTCACTTTTTAAACTACATAATAACATTCGTTTAACTGAAAATATTAAATTTCACTGTTGTTAACATAAAATATACATAAAGTTATATATATATATATATATATATATATATTTAAAAGAAAACACTCAATTCATATTTTATTATAATATAATTTTGTCAATTTTTATCAACAATATGGGTCTAATTTTACAACATTATAATCTGAAACGAGTAATAGTTTAGGAACAAAACGATTCTTTTCACCACTGATAAAAAAGAAAATATATTTTTCCACGAAAAGCGAGACTCTACTCCACATTCAAATATATGTATATATACATCAACATACTACCTATTTCTAAAAACTGGATATTTCCATAAATCGAAATAGGACATATTTTTATATAACACAGCAAAGCAAACATATATATATATATATATATATATATATATATATATATATATATATATATATATATATATATATATATATATATATATATATATATGGTCCATCAAGTGAAGATAATCCAATTTTAGTATATTGAATAATTTATATAATAATAATAATATTTTATGCAATATTTAAAATAAATACATTATATTTAGCACAGCTAATTAAGCATATAAAATATATAATATTATAGTGCAAACCATGAATAAAATAGCATATTCTTTATTGGTAACGGGTAGACATTGTTACATGACAACTTTATTATAGCATTTATATTTTCAATAATAACTATACAACCTAATCGTATCGTCGATAGATATGCGAATAGACTTACGTTAACTTATTTTATATTTTATAGCGATGATTTCCGTTCATTAATTCGAATAATAATGCCAAATATTGCAGATATTTGATTCATTTCATGCGTTAAACTATCACCTGTAACCGTTTGATTCAGACGATATATTTTAACTGAAGATAAAAACTCAAAAATAGACATATCCAATTTATAAAAATAAGTAACAATCTAACATACGTGTATATATTTACATACACATGAATTTACAGATCATTATTTTTTTTTTCATATAATTCACTAACAATGAACTACTAAATATTTCACACAACATTCTAATTGTTTTTCGAAAGTCTTGCATCAAATATTTCCTAATATTCGTTCACAATTATATATTAATTTTGTATGTGACATATATAAATATAGTACGAGAAGGAAAAAAACCCTACAAAAATATATTTGGAATGTGTATGTGTGTATGTATGTGTGTGTAATTTATTTTCAACAATTTTTTCCAATTTATTTTCACAATATTAATCATAAACTAGGAATGTTCATTTTTAATATTCTCACAAATCTAATAAAAATAATATATAAATATATTAGTCACAAAATGTGCAAAAATTTAATATTTTCTTCATTAGCTAAAATTAAGTGTAACTGAAAAGAACTAACACGAAAAATGTGCAAAAAACGTCGTTAAACATCACACTTTTATAAATTTATATTTTATAAACATTTAATAATTTTTAACAATGAGCAAAACCTGCAAAAAGATCAAAATAATTTCACGCAATTTTTAAATTTCCAACCGCTTGTGTTATTTATTTTCTTCTCTTATATTATAAGAGAATTTTAAATATTATATATATATATATATATATATATATATATATATATATATATATATATATATATAATTTTATTCTTAATCATTTCATCGTGTGTGCTACTGCAATCTTTCATCATTCTCTTGCACGCTTAAAATATATTATATATATATATATATATATATCAACATCTTGCTCCATAATTATATTCAATATAAGTACCTAAATAATAATTATAATGATATACGTCATAATACAATGATAACGCAGCGAAAGATTAGTGCGATTTCATCACATATATGCAAAATCATAAATATATTTTTTTTTACTATTTTTGTTTGAAGAACATCTTCGAATCCAAAGTTTATATAATCGGTATCGCATTTATATATATGTGTGTGTAAAATATATAAATACACAACATTCCGACACAGCCTGTCTGATATTCTTGATAGTCATGTTTAAAACTGGACCCAATTACTGTTGGTAGAGGATGGTGCTGGTGGATTAGATTGTGCTGCATTTCTGTAACAATAAGTAAATATTAATTTATTGAATCATATATTTATATCATTTATGACATTATAAAAACAAATTTATGATGGTTATTTTAAAAGTTAAAATAGATGGCTGAGTGAAATTTAAATTTTAAAAATCGTTTACAAATTACAAATAAAAATGTGTATATAAAAGAAATTTTGAAAATTTACATTTATATATACAATATAATCTTTTTTAGAAAAAAAAGTTAACTGCGTATTGTAAAAATCATCTTATTTAACATGTTTTGAATCATATAATGTTAATGATAGCTGAATAAAGACCTTGGTTTTAAAAATAAACAAATAAATAAACTACGATTACAAATGATGACAAATATATATATATATATATATATATATATATATATATATATATATATATATATATATATATATATATATATATATTACTTTTACATCGGAAATTGATCCACAGTCAAAAATATTCGTCATATATTTATCATGTAATAATCATTGACTTAAATACATTTATTTACATATAAGTAAAATATTGATTGAATGTAATAAATTCTAAAAGTCAAAGTTGAGTCTTTCTCTTCAAAACCAAATTTCATTACTCACCAGAATAAGTAATATATAGAAAAATATTATTATTACGATAAGAAATAATAAAACTATATATATTTTATTAATTAACAATCGATAAAAATTACCTAGCAGAATTATATTCTCCCCAATCAGAAGACTGAGCAGCGGCATTGGTCGGCGTAACAGACATTGGTGTATGTTGAGGTGATGGAGGTGGAATTCGAAGACCTCCAGGAGGTGGAGGTAAAAGAATACCACCAGAACCGCCAGCAGGTCTAGATTTTGCTTTACTTGATCCTTCAGAGCCATCTTTTTTCTATAAATAAAATATATTTTTTTAATTTTTATAAATATCAAACTAATTTATCAAATAATCCGTTTATTTTAGAATTGACAGCAACTTTTTTTGATTCATTTATTCAAGATTTAATCTAAAATGCGTCACTATACAATAATATTTTTTATAACACTACAAATAAAAATAAACGATTAACCAAAAAAACCTCCCATAGACCTATTTTTTTTCAAATGATAAGTAATAACCAGATGTTTCAATCAAAATAATCATATGGTAATTAAATACATTAACTATAACAACGTACCGTGATTTTCATGTTTATTTTAATCGTTTCGCCTTCTTTGAAACTATAATCTTGTTCTGGCTGAGATGGCGCATTTTCCGCTTCTTTCTCCTTTTTCAACCATTTAAAATGATCCTGAAGTGCCACGTTCAAATCGAATGAATCAGAACGATCACCAAATCCGAGACCAATGAATGCATTTCGACCTAGATGAAAACAAATTAATAAGTAAAATCGTTTAATTAAATAAAATAGAATAAAAAAAATGGCGTACCATTATCATCCTGTATTCTTAAAACAAAATATCGAGAACTATCCGAAACAGCCTCGAGAGAAGGTCCGGGATATACGTCGATAGGACATTTTGCAAACAGTTCACCCGAAGTTTTATCTTCTAATTTAATAGTGCATTCGTTACCTTTGGAAACCAATCTCATACGTCCGGTCCATTGCGGTTCTTGAAGATTCCAGTCTGCAGCTCTGTTTTGATAAAAGAAAATTGAATCGATCAAACGTTTACAATTATATTTAATAAAAAAAATATTCCTTTCTTACGAGCTGTCAACATATTTAACAATCAAATAAAAAAAATATATCAATGAGATCGAAAAATAAAACTAGTGCGAATAAATTCTTAAACGTCTGACAAAATTAGATCCTCAAACTTAAGAATTACTAAAATAAATATATATTTCTTTTGTTTAAAAATTATATATATATCGTTTTATAACAATATTGCCGTTCTAATAATTTGATTCTTATAACATTAATATTACAAAGATATTATATATATGTAAATAATTTCTATCAATATTTTATTATTCTATCGTATTCACAATTTATATATTCTGAATTTATTTATAATTATCGTTTATGCCCCATAAGTAAAAGGAACATAAAGACGACAATGATGAAAATAAAACGTATTGAATCGAACATCCCAAACAATCTATCGATAAGAAAACGATAACGGTTATAAACAGAATTATATGCAAAATTCACTCGTTGCAATTAGTACAATAAATGACACATCGACACTGAAATATCAATAAAATAAAAATCGTACAACAAATAAACGGTAACACGAAATTAGCATCGAAAACGTATATACGAAAGCGTCGTACTTCGAGTGATATATATATATATATATATATATATATATATATATATATATATATATATATATATATATATATATATATATATATATATATATCGGATCGAAACGTGTGCAACGAATAAGAATGCGAATTTCACTTGTTCAATTTCTACATAGAAACTGAATACGAATTGTCAATGAAAAAAAAATAGTCACGTAAACGCTTAAAAAAATACCTGTAAGCTCTGGTATTGGACTTCGGAGGCAGTTTAAACACGAAAACCTCGTGCTTAATCAAGAGAACACTTTCGTACACCTCCATAGCGATGACACTTCACTGCACGAACACACGCACCAACACTAGTATAAATCTTCTGGGCGCAGTGCTGACAACGTTCGCGCGACATTTACGTGTCATTTCAATGATTTATGGATTTTTTTGCAATGTCGTTCATAAATAATTTATGAAAATTTATATCCACTATTATATTCATTATTTATGTATAAGACGAATGTTTTAACATTATTTCAAACGAATTATTTCACTCTAAATAATAAATATTTTGTACATTTTTTTTATATTCTTATTAGTGATTTAAGTTTTATATAATAATTTTAACAGATATTTATGAAAGTGTTATTAAAAAATCTAAAACCAATTTTATTATATTGATTTTATCAATACTTTTAAACATTCTAATTTAAGATAATAAATAAATTATATAACGAAAAAATGTTATTCAAAAATGTATATAACTTAACACGCTATAATCATTTATTTTTCATATTAATGCATTATTTTATACATTTTTAATTTAATTTTTATATACAAAAATATTATTGAAATAATTGAATTGGCTGAAAAGTATAAAAGCGACGCGGCGTATTCGGCGTTGAAACGTCCGCGGCGAATAGTCAATTGGCGTCGGCGCCGGCATTTTGTGACAGTTAAGTGATGGCGCAAAGATTTCCGGTTGGGGGCACCGGCGCCGGGGGCCCCGGTCCTCCGCCTCCTCAGGCTGGAGGTCCTCCGCCCCCACAGCCACAAAGATATCCACCGCAACGCCAATATCCCAACACCGGATTCCCGGTAAGTGACGCCTAACGCCAAATGACAGCTCGTACCGTTTAATTTGTAATAACTTATTCAATAATGAAAATTTTCCCAGATGTCACAAATTTTATACATAACCCATACTTTCACGTATATTTTGTAGTGTAACATCAAAATGAAACCGTATATATTGTTTCACAGTATATGCGTTATTTGCAGAAGTCTTTGCACATCATAATTTCATAAAGATTTCTCAGAAGTGAAAAGAATTCTAAGAATAATACAACCTAACATTATATGGTAATTTTGTGCTATACTATTATATGTGTTATGAACCTTATAATTAATTTAGTCATATGAATAACGCATAGGTATTGTGAGAAATGTCGATTGTGATATTTGGTTCATCTCATATCGCAACTTACCTATATCACTATTTTCATTTCATTTGTGATTTTGTAAATAAAATATGGAACGTCTCTCAATTAAGAAGAAACAATTTTATTAGCAAATGGATAAATTAATTTCATCCAAGCTCATAATAGCCAAATGTTAAAGGTATATTAAAAATATCACAAGTGTCAAAATATTATCAAAGTATAAAAAACATTTTTTTTTCCGGACAACCTGATTATTTGAGTAATATTTATCAACTTGCTCGGACATTATTCATATAGCTAAATTAATTATACCATCTACAACATGTATAAATCGATAAGGTGAACCTAAAAAATCAAAATTACCAATAAAATTCTCTATATCTTTAATGAATACTTTGAAAAGACGAAATGCAAACGTTTCAGCCTCAGCGTAACAGTTTCACTCCCCCTCCAATGGGGGGTACAGCTGGCGGTCCACCTAACGTCGGCGGAGGGATGATGCAAAGACCTCAGCAACAGCCATACCAAGGACCTCCGATGAGAGGAGGGCCAGTTTCTCTGTCTCCTCAAGGTGGTAAACGACCAAATGACAATCGCGGCCCAATGCCGCAACCGCAGAAACCGTATGTCTACAATTAGTATGTTTCGGTTTGCTTATCTTTCTTTTATTTTGCCACATTTAATTCATAATATATTTAGTTAACATTATTGCTTCTTGGCTGCATTCAATTTTAATTCCATTGTTTTAATATTCTTTCCTATGTTACCACAGTTAAAGATCTTCATTTTTTAGCCTTTCGTACTCATTAATATCAAAATTTCAATCCGGAATAAAATATCCACATATATATATTTCATTTGCGTTAGTAAATAACCGTGTATATTGATATAATTTTTCCTGTGTTATTGATTATCCAACTTTAAAATATTAAAACTATCAAATTACACTGTACAACAAAGAACAAAAAAGGAAAATGGCAGTAGCACTACATTATGTATTTTTACTTAAATCAATAGATGTCGATAAAATCACATATAATGTTCTAAGATTATGAAACTAATAGTACATAAATATAAACTAATAGTAACGTTGAAAGCAGGAATCCTACCCCCCCCCCCCCGCTCCCACACAATCAAATTTGACACCTCCTGCCCTCCCACTGACTCCATCAGATTTCCCCCTCACTCAGTCGACGACTGCCGCAAAGCTGTCGACTTGCTAACCAAAAACGGTTTTGAATTTTTTTGCCGCCCCCTAACAATAGACAAGCCGCTAAAAGTGGTTGTTAAGAGTATCAACCAACACTTCTCTGCGGAAGAAGTCGAGGCTGAACTTAAGGAGCTCGATCTTCAAATTTTCAAAGTAACCCCTTTGTTCCGCCGCAACAAAGATCGGAACCCCGAACCCCTCCCAATGTTTCTGGTAGAAACCTCCAGAGATAAAGAGGGGAAAAATATATATAACATCAACAGGCTCCTTCACCAACTGGTGCGAGTCGAACCTTTCCGCCGCCGAGTCTCAATTCCTCAATGCCACCGTTGCCAAGGCTTCGGCCATGGTTCATTCACATGCAACATAAACCCCAGATGCGTCTGTTGTGCCGGTGATCATACCACCAGCAACTGCAAACTTCCAGCAGGATCCACCCCAACCTGCACCTCTTGCAACGGAGACCATGTCTCAACCTGGAAGGGCTGTCCCCGCAACCCAAACTCCCATGCCAACATAGCGGCTCGCACAGCCAAGATAAACCCTCCCCCTACTACACCCCGTCAACCACTCTCTACCCCTTGGAATGCTCTTTTCCATACCCCCAATCAACAACCACAACCACCCGACTCTGATGCCCGCCTCTCTAAATTAGAATCTAACCACAACCTGCTTTCTTCCAAACTGGACACCATTCTCTCTCTTATCACATCTTTAAATGGCCGATCTTAAACTATTAAACTGGAACGCCTGTAGCCTCAAGGGTAAAATAAACGAATTCCGCGCCTTCCTCCTTATACACTCAAAGCAAATTTCTACGCCACTCACTTGATTACGAATGGTATGTGAGAAATACCACCATCCAAGCAGACACCAACACCGATTCTCTTCAACAACACATCACACGACTCGCAGATAGATACTTCCGTTCTTGCCAAAACAACCCCAACCCCCTCATCACCAAACTTGGAAAGCGCCCGATCATCAAACACACCAATCATCCCCGTCCCATTGACATCACAAACATAACCACAGTTCGAGACAGCTCTCCTCCCCCATCTCACCCCCCCACACAAAGAATAACACATCCACAATCACATACATCACTAACCGTTACATCCTCATAACACCCTCTTCCACTGCCCACCAAGGTTTCACCCAAACTATATAAATACATAAAATAATTAAAAAAAATAATAAAAAAATAGAATACAAAAAATGAAAAATAAAAAAAAATTAAATAAAAAAAATCCAAAAAAAGAGAAAATAGAAAATAAAATAAAATAAAATCCAAAAAAAACAATAATCTACAAGTAGTGTAGATTATTGTTTTTTAGGGCGTTTATGGTGTCAAACACTGGTAACCCCCTCTACAAAAGCCGAATACCGATGTTGAAAGCAGGTGTCATCTGAAAAGTT
Organism: Leptonema lineaticorne; assembly: GCA_024500535.1. NCBI lineage: Eukaryota > Metazoa > Arthropoda > Insecta > Trichoptera > Hydropsychidae > Leptonema > Leptonema lineaticorne. The sequence goes on along the minus strand of JANIJI010000030.1, from coordinate 12,354,241 downwards.
ATATATATGAAGCTGAATCACCTTGAAAAGAAATCACGAAAACTTCGCGAAATAACGACATCTTTCATATCTGGCAACCTCGACGCATTTTATTATAATTGTGAAAGAGTAATTAGCTATAAAATGGAGATCTACTTCATTTATTCAAGTAGTATTTAACTTTGCTATTTAATTTTAATGCGCAATTACTTTATTTTTGTTTTTAAAAATATACGTTATAATACTTTTAAGTTAAAAAAAATGCAGCAAGTGGCCGCGTGCATTATTTTTACTTCATTAATCGATTTTGATATTCTAGCGATTTTCAACATATTCCGCCGAAGAAGAAGAAGAAACTTGCGGATAAAATTTTACCACAAAAAGTTCGAGACTTAGTACCTGAATCTCAAGCTTATATGGATCTGTTGGCTTTTGAACGCAAACTTGATGCTACAATAATGCGAAAAAGACTTGACATACAAGAAGCCTTAAAAAGACCGATGAAACAAAAAAGGAAATTAAGAATTTTCATATCGAATACTTTTTATCCTGGAAAAGAAAATTCAGCTGATGGTGAAAAACGATTTCATAAATTTTCTTTGAAGAATGATTTCATATTCATTCATTATCTCATCACTATTTTCTAATGTCGCTTTAGGTGTTAATGAAGGTTCTGTTGCTTCTTGGGAACTACGAGTGGAAGGTCGTTTACTAGAGGATTCGAAAAGTGATCCAAATAAGGTTTGTGTCATCTTTCTAATGAGATACTTTAAAGCGATATTTTTTAATTATATATTTAATGCAACCGTAGGTTAAAAGAAAATTTTCATCATTTTTCAAATCCCTCGTGATCGAATTGGATAAAGAATTGTATGGTCCTGACAATCACTTAGTAGAATGGCATCGAACGTTAACTACACAAGAAACTGACGGTTTCCAAGTAAGCATACGTTCATTTCATTGGCTTTATTATTTAATATATCGTTTACTATCTAATTCGTGCCTTAGGTCAAACGACCTGGTGATAAAAATGTTCGCTGCACCATTTTACTACTGCTTGACTATCAACCATTACAATTCAAATTGGATCAAAGACTCGCCAGATTACTTGGTGTTCATACTCAAACTAGACCCGTTATTATATCAGCATTATGGCAGTACATCAAAACTCATAAGTATATATAAATTTTAATATTTTACAATTTTTATATTAATCTGTTAATGATATTTTAATCATTTCGAATATTTGTTTTCTTTTAAATATTGCTAAAACCAAATATGCGCTTATCGTCTTTAGGTTGCAAGATGCTCATGAACGCGAATATATCATTTGTGATAAATATTTAGAACAAATTTTCGGATGTCAGCGTATGAAATTTGCCGAAATACCTCAAAGACTAAATCCGTTACTTCATCCACCAGATCCTATTGTCATAAATCATGTTATATCTGTTGAAGGTGGCGCCGAAGCAAAACAAACCGCCTGTTATGATATCGATGTTGAGGTATGACACTTTATACATAATTCATTCTTGCCATTGTATCGTTTTAAAATATAAATATATACATATATATTTACAAAGGTGGATGATACGTTAAAACAACAGATGAATAATTTCTTAATGAGTACGGCGAGTCAACAGGAAATTCAAGGTTTAGATACAAAAATTCACGAAACTGTAAGATTTTATGTTTGTATTGCTTAAAAAACGTTGTAATTTATTAATTACATGGTATCATTATTTAGAAAAATATTTACTTTTCAGGTTGACACTATAAATCAATTGAAAATTAATAGAGAATTCTTCTTGAGTTTCGCTAAAGATCCTCAACAATTTATTCAAAAGTGGTTAGTGAGTCAAACTCGTGATTTGAAGGTAATTTTCACAAATTGCATAAAAAAAGCTTTTATATTCATATGCGAGAACACAATCTTTAAATTTGTGATTTTCACTTTCAGACAATGACCGACGTTGTCGGTAATCCGGAAGAAGAGAGACGAGCGGCATTCTATCATCAAGCTTGGGCACCGGAAGGAGTCGCTCGTTATTTCCACGCGAAACTACAACAGAGACGAAACGAACTTGATTCGGCGCTAACTAATAGAAATCCTTAGGTTTATTTTCTTCTTTTTTTTTATACTTCGAATATAAATAATGTGTTGATCAATTTAAGTTGAAAATTTGTATTGCTGTCTACAAAATAATTAACATTTATTAAAAGAATGTGTCAAATAAATTAGAATACTTTTAAAAATTATCATTTTTAATGATTTCATCACTTTCAAATTACTAGATTCGAAATTGAAAATCTTGTTTTGTTTTAATTTAATATAAAAATATTAATATATCGGACACTAATAAACGCTTTCACTTCCTAACCACTTCCCAATTAAACCATATTATATCTAAAACGCTTTTTTGTGATAATTCTCCAAATATTATCATAATAATTATAGAAGCGTTCCTTTATCTAAACCAGTGGTAGCAAACTCTTCTATATAAACACCTACTTCTTATCATGAAAGTGTGTCGCGATCGATTTGTCATAAGCGCAGTCTAAGGGGAAGAGGGGGAATGTAATGCATACTATATTTATACACTACGTTTCAGCATAAAGTAAATTTATGACCTTGGAAAATTCCCAGAATTGTCTTCTAGTCGCTTTAAAGTCCGTGAATTCCATCCTATAAATTGCAAAATTGACTTGTTGGCTATCCCTGATCTAAACAGTAGACGAACGAGAAATGATGCAAAAACTTAAGGGTTGATAAATATTGTTATAATGTCAAACTGAAATTCTGAGAAAAAGTAATATTTTGCGGAAAATAATAGAAATGGGAAACATCCTTCTTGACTATGTTTCTGTACTGGAAAACACGAATATTCCATGAAGAGTAGGGTGGTCAGTCTTAATTGAACCGCTTTTTTCTCACGCCCCTGCTTACTATGTGAACATATATATTAACAATTGTTATTTTTTTACAATATTAATCTGATCAATATCTGGAACAATACAAAATTTTATAAACCAATCTTAAAATTAAATTCCACTATTTGATAGAACCATAATAACAAACCAAAAACTTCAAAACAAGATTTATTTATTTATATTTTTATATATAATATGTATGTACATAGATCACATATTTTAATGTATGTATATATATATATATATATATATATATATATATATATATATATATATAGTACTATTTTAAAATATTATAAAAAAATACACATATTTTCTTATATTTCACATAAAATTGCGCAATAAAAAACGCTGAAGGGAGACCAACGATTGGATTATTTTATACACAATAAAATTTGCCTTTTTTATTTTAACAAATTTTTCAATCATACAGAAACAAAGAACAATGGCACAAGAGCCTTGGTCTCCCCTTGGAGTTTTTTTTTACTCGTTTTAAATATTTTGCAGATTTTTACCTCAACTTTTTATATTTTTACAATTTTTTCACGACAGTGTCTTATAGAAAAAGACAACACTCGAATATAATAATGAAAAATTTCGAGAGCGTACCCATTATTGGCATTATAATATACTATAACAAATTTTAATCATATTATTTTAACTTAAATTTTACAATTATATAATTAGATATAAATATTATACACATATATTACAGGCGAAAAATTAGAAAATATAAGAAAAATAATATTTATTGAAAAAAATATAGTAGAGACCTTTTGGATTTAATTAATACGTATATTTTAAAGAAATATTTCCTCAAAATCTTTCGATATAAAAAAAAATATATAATAAAGACACAAAAATATTAAAGAAAAATCTTAAAATTCAGGCAAATAACTACACGTATAATAATTAGATTCTTACGTTATATAGAATCAATAAAATTATAAAATAACCTTAAAAAATCTCATTTTAACTGTTCAGAAACTTTCAATTTTATTTATAATAAACTAAACAATAATCAAAAAAATATAATGCATTCGATTTTCATATTATAAATTTTTAAAATATTACCCATTGTTAAAAATAATGAATTATTATTAACTTCTGAAAAACTTCATCAATATAATATAAGATAATAATAATAATGCAAATATAACGTCGTTTTCCAATCTGCAAATTTAAATGTACGCATCTAGACTATCGACCATAGTATAGTAATTTTCTGAATCAATCTATCTTTAATTTGAAACTAAGTTAAGAAAAAATTACATCAATATTCTTTCTAATATTGACAACGGTTCCATTTGCTGATTCTTTATCTTATAAACAAATATTTATATATTTCTTTTTAGAAATTTTTTTACAAGATGCGTTTATTTAAAACTCTTAAATTATAATGGAGTAAGAAAAAGAAAAATTGTGTTTTTTTTTGTACAAAATTAAAAAAAATATAGTATCCAAACTGGTTATGAACGACGTTAGGATTATTGAAAAAAAACATTTAATAAGTAACTTTCAATTTATCCTATGACTATTTAAAAAAATAGTTATTTACAACCGTATTATAATAATTATATTTTTTCTCACAAAAAAATATATTCAAACAAATTACATAAATTTAATATAGGTTCAAATATTTCTGAAAAACAATTGAATGAATCATATTTCATTTATAATGGAGATAAATGCTTTTTAAATTTTATACATCAACATTTAGTTTGTAATCGTGGTATGAAGACCATATAAATGGAAGAAATATATTTTCAATAATAAAAAAAAAATATTTAATAATCACAATACACTTAGTCCTTTAAATATCTTATTTAATATCTAATAATTGTAACTGGGCGTAATGAAAAATTAACTTAGATCATTTTTTTTACCAACCAAAATATACGTAATCGTAACTAAATGGAATTTTTACATACAACGCTCATTAACACAAATTAATAGTATGAATTTATCTCAACCTTTTCACTGCCACAAATACGTCTTTATAGACAGAAAATTAAAACGATTTACTTTTTAGCTAAAAATTAAAAAAAAACAAAATTTAAGAAAAGTGTGAAATAACAAAAAAACAATGCATTAATTTATCTACCGAGTGAAAAGGTTAATTCAAAGCGAAATATGACAATAAACTATAATGACTCATTCGATTGATATAATATTAATCTACAAGTTCAGGAAATCTTCTATTCATATTAACATAAACTTTAAGCGCTGGAGGCAGCGGTAATTGCTGAACTTTCTTTTGTAGCAGAAGAGATAAAGCTTTTCTATTTATATCGTAAGGATTAGGCGATAAAGGTGATTTTCGTTTAATTTTTGATTGAGTAACGACCCTTTTATCACTATCACTATCACTTGAATCGTCTCTAACATTGTTCGATACAATAACATTATCAATGAGTGGTCGCTTTCTTTGAAGCCATTGATTCAAAGGATTAGTAGCATCATCTGAAAAATGAAAAATAAATAAAATAACCAAATATTTGTATTATTTGTGTAATTATATTTTTATACCATTTTCATTTTCGTTTTTAGCTTTATCAGATGAATTATCGTCACTAGAGTAAACATCCAAATCCATGGGATCAATATAATCAGTATCGTAATCATATTCCTCAACTTGTGGTGCGACATCACCTACGATTCCACTATCATATTTGTTTCTTCTATCATCAGAATCATCAGACGATGGCTGATTTGTATTTGTGGTATTTTTCGGTTCTTCGTTAATTTTTGAGGAACTGGCACTATTTACGGCTGAATCCTGTTCATTCTTCGCATTTTCTTTAAAATCTTTTAACATTTTTTGTATATCCTCTATAACTTCTTTTTCACTATTTGACTCGGCATTGGAACTAGATTTATTTGCGTTTTCCTCATTAACATTGGTTTTATTGTTATTAATGTTAAAATCGCTATAAACATTAGTTTTAGATGATCGAGTAGAATCGGTATCGCTCGATGAAGAATCGTCATCAGAAGTACTGCTGTCACTCGAATCACTAGTCAAAACGTTAGCTGGAAAATCTTCAAAATCTCTATCGTGATTGCCCATGGTTAACACCAATCTTAACAATGCATTCATTTCATGAGAACCAGATTCGGAATCTAAATTATGAAGTCTAACAAAGTCATCTAAAGTAAAATAGCAAAAAAAAAATTAATTTAAAAAATCACTTCATTATCACTATACAAAAATGATTTTGAATGCAATAATTTTCACCCGAATCACTATCGTCGTCGTCGTTGACAGAGAGGCAGAAAGTTTTAATATGATTAAAAGGACGTCTTTTCCTGGGTTTAATATCTGATTTCATAAGACATTCTAAAATTGCAGGCTCTTCTTGAGCGATTACATTACGTAATACTTTCCTTATTATAGACCTGCACAAAACTTGTAGAGAAGCGGGTCCAAAATCGGCTAAAAATATAAACATGTTCATGTTACAAATGCAGATCGATTTATCGATATATAAGAATTATTTAAAGAAACTTACGTAAAGACACTGACTGATTTTGACGATCGGTAGGTCCTACAAGGGATGAAAACGACACACAGTGCACTTTTTTTGTTTCCCAATAAGTTTCCGATCGTCTTTTAATCCAAAGAAGATTTTCATCTTCGGGCATTACAAGAATACCGCCGACCTAAAATATAAATATTTATAGCATAATTATGAAAATATAAAAGTAAACAAATGCAGAAGAGAACGAAACGAACGTTAGCGTTTACTAATGGATAAAATCGAAAAAACCAAAACCTGAAATGTTAAACGTGTTCCGATTTTAATAAATATTAATAAAAATACCTTAATTAAATTTTTCATATAGCTTTCATATTCCACCGAGCAAGCGGCTCCACAATATACTCTATCGTATTGTTGTTCGGTAGACGCCAAACACAAACAGTTACCTGTAAAAAAATATATTAATTTTTCGCGTATGAAAAATTATTATTAATAATAATAATAATATAGATAATACAAACCGACTACAAATTTAGGTTCGCAAAAGTCAAACTCGTCGACTGCGGGCGAATTTAACAAAAAATGATTTAATCTCTCGTAAGCGTATTCCACAACTTCGGAGTGCAGTTCCACACCGTGATTTATACCGCTGGCGCCGAGCACGAGTCCGGCCATCGTACTTAAATATCCGGTTCCGGAACCCAAGTTTAAGAAACTGAGGCCCGGTTTCAATCTCAAATTTTCCAACACGTCGCTACGGAAAAAAGAAAACCGTCACGCGACGAAACAAAAAAGATTTTTTTAATAATCGATATAGATTTACCCGTAAATACAGGGAGAAGACAGATGCAAGAGGCCGCACTTCCAAGCTAGATCCTCGTACGCCTGTTTTCGCTCGCAGGGCACCAAGTAATCGCCCCTGTCGACGGCTCGGTAGATCCTGTGGACGTAAGGAGTTCGCACATAGCGGGCTCTGATCAACTTCTCCACCAAATCGTTGTTGTCGCGACCCGCGCTCACCGCGCCGCCCATTCCCACCACGATGATGTGCCACACGCCCAACAGTTTGGGTTAGATCACCGATTCCCGCTGTAAAATCGTAATTGCGTTTGAGAGCTCGTTCAAAAAATAGAAAAATATATGTCGGTCTTATTTTCTAAATAAAAAAAGAACTCAAAAATTAGAAGCGTTCTCGAAAAGAAAAATATCGATAAATTATAACGGGAATCGCTTAGAAATTAGAATCGGTAATTACGTTGGGAAATAGCATACAATATTAGCGTATATATATATATATATATATATATATATATATATATATATATACATTAGTCAAAATGACATGTAAATATTGACGAGGACGAACCGCTGCGCATTTTAATCGCGACATCGTCTAGACGACAATAAGATTAACGATATATATGTATATGTATATATATATATATAAATTAGATATAAAAAAATGCACGAGAACAAAATGGCGGCGATCCGATGCACGCAAAATGCAAAAGTCGAACATATTGAAAATCGTCGACGACATCAAATCGGCCACAGATATACAACATACGGACGTGCGACGTGCGACACAATGCGTTCCTCCGTCTTCGGCGTCGGAAAGGCGTCCGAGACGCGAGACTCCGCCCTTCGAGAGCGGTTCGGCCGCGGAGGCGACTAGCGAAAACGGCGATTACCGTTCGACGAGGAGCGCCCGATGCGACCGGACCGCGCAGACAACGCAGACTCTCCGCAAGCGCGAAACGCGATCCGCATCCACTTGACACTAGCGCCAGTCGAGTCGCGGCGAATCACGGCAGCCAACCGAGCGGCGTCGAACGATAGGACGACCACAACGCGAATTAACGCTTTCAAATTTGTAATTTTTATAATCCTATATAACGACGTCGCCAGAAATTGCACTCCAAAATCGTACTCTTTATAAAACCATATAAAAAATATTCGACGTAACAACGCGTCCGCTTAAAAAGCCCCCCGAAACCGGAAAACGGTATTTTAGAACTATGTTTTTTATTACTAATAAAAACAAGTTACGAGAAATGTAATTTTATAAGGTCAACTTCCATCCTTCGTAATGACTGAAAATTAATATTTTCATCCACAAAATTCCAAATAGAGCAAAAAAATATCAACATCGCACCATAATTTTTGCATAAATAAAAATCCCCAACTCTCTTACCTCTTATCTCCTAAACTTGCCAATTCCGACTCCAAAATATGGATCTCAACATTCTTTTTATATATTGCATAATTTTATCAAAATCTTTCAAACGAAATCGCGTTTAATGGAACCGGCGTCGAAAACTTTCGACGGGCTTCCGCCGTTCCCGCGATTCCTCGCATCGGCAAAATTTCAGAAATAAAACAGCGCAATCGATTTTATCTTAAATCATTTATTGAAAAAATAAAAATAGAATCGAACTTTTACATTCCATAAAAATGAATCCAAAATTACTAGAGAAATTCTATAATCGCACGCATACGAGACGATCGCGTCGATGGAGAAAATCCCTTCACATCATAATGGGAAAAACGAAAGTACGCGTTAAACTCTTATTATAAAGAAACGGATACGCTTTCGGATCGTTCTATAGGAACGAAACGAATTTTTCATCGAGATTCGTAACGTTTACGTTAATATAATAAAAGTTCAATCGAAGCTTGTTTTTGTATAAATAAAAGTACTGACTCATGTTCCGATGAAAATATTCAAAATATGCTAGTAGCGACAAGCGAAGACTTATTCTTCTATATCGTTCAATTCTTTTAGTAAAAGTCTAATTCTTTTTTTTAACTTTAATTGTACAAAGTCGGATAAATCGTCTAACCTTTTTTTACAAAACGAATTCACATATGTCCAAATAGAAAAAGAAATAAATAAAATCAATTACGCATATAGTCATTTGCGATTATTACTTTTAAAATATATTTATATAAAACGCTCGGATTTAATGATCCAAACATGACTAAACAAATTACTTATATTTGTTGTTATTTTAAATTGGGCTTTATTTTATAGTATAAAATTAAAGCACCTCCTACGAATACTTTTAATTTCCACCTATTTGCTGAGAGCCAGATTATTTAACTTTAAAAATACAAATTGACTTATAAATTAAGAACACTAGTATCGTAAAATAATTAAACCAGTCATCACGAAAAATTTACACATTTGCACATTCATATCGTAATAAAGGAAATCATTTACTAGGTACAAATACTTACAACTAATGAGATGTTAATACAACTCCCATAAGTAAAAGTAAATACTTTATAACTCAATAAGGAGTCAAAAATATATATTTTTTATATTAACGTAATATTACAAAACTAAGGAAATGCAATTTTATTTAATTAAAACTAAATTTATTTATTAAATGTCTTAAGAAGTATTTTAACTGTTTAATAAGGACGATGACGATCTCTTCCACTGAAAAAAGAAATAAGTATCATTTATTAATTGAAAATCATTGACATTAATTATTTCATCATGAGGAAGAAAATTACCCTCCACCGCCACTTCCTCGCATGGGACCGCCGCGACCGCCACGATCGCCACCCCTAAAACCACCTCCACCTCCGCGTCTCTCTCCCCTATCGCCACCGCGATCTGGACCACCTCCTCCACCACCGTTTCTATCGCGACCACCCCAACCACCACTTCTTTCACCCCTACCACCTCCACGACCTCCCCTTCCTCCCCCACGACCGCCACCGCCGCCTCCTCCCCCGCTTCCTCCACCGCCGCCAGTCGGCCCACTTCCACCTCCTCCTGGCTTTACTTCATTACATCTAAAATTAAAAAATCTCGTTTATTTTGTTTACCTCGAAACAAAAAAAATACATATTTGGAAGAAAAAAATATGTATTCCACACAGGTTCACAACTGACACGATATAACCAAATGTGAGTTTTAAGTGGAAAAAAATTATATCTCCCATTACTTTAGAAATACAAAAAATATAAAAGTATACATATATTTGTAGCGTTGGATGGGATATATATCATTTACAGTATTGAAATAGAAACGTACAAACCTGTTGCAAGCATTTCTCCAAGCAAAATTCGTATTACCACAGCTCGGGTTTGGACACTGCCAGTCGCCTTCGCGACCTTCACCTCTTCCACCACCTCCGCCCCCACCTCCACCTCCTCCTCCTCCTCCGCTACCGTGGTCGCCTCTGCCGCCTCCACCTCCTCCTCGTCCACGACCTCCTCTAAAACCTCCTCCTCCACGGCCACCGCCGCCGCCACCTCCACCGCCTCCTTGCCAATTATTTTGTCTTTGAGCCAGTGAGACTTTAATAACGCTTCCGTTAAAATCTTTTCCATCAAACCATTGTATAGCAGAAGATGCAGCATTTGCATCTTCATATGTGACGGTCGCTTCGCCCTTAGGTCGACCGCTGATTTTATCTTTATACATCCAGATCTTAGGTTTTTGTGTTCTTTTATCGGCCTAAAAATGCACGTCAATTTATGAAAAAACGCATCACTAAAACTTCAATTCCGTATTACAAAAATCATGTATATTAAAAAAAAAAGAAATGTAGTACTGCGCTTTAGATTTCTTATTAAATATCGATAAGAGGAAATATAGAGCAGTGCAGTATATTCATCATATGGCGAGGGAACAAATTGAATCTATTAATCGAATAAGAGATACAGAGTGACCTCGCATAATGATTAAATAATAAATAAACAAACCTTTATCACACCAATTGCACCAAAATGCTGAGCGATATCATCTTCTGATGTTTCCGGGTCCATTCCGGAAATAAAAATTGTGTCTTCTTGAGTGATCATGTCGTTACCTCCACTTCCGCTTCTATCGCCTCCATATCCGCCTTTAAAAAAACGTTTCTTAGTATCTCATAAATTACCTTAATCCTAATTATACGAATAAATCTAAACGCACACAATCTTCAATCAATCAATACTTAAGCAATAACAGTCACACAAGAAATGATTTATGGGCATACAATCTCTTTAATCACATAAATAAATGAAATGGATGATTTAAAAACAATATTGATATATCCTAAAATATTTTTGTTTTAGTAAAAACCAATATATATTCCAACAATTACTCAACTTCCTAATTCATTGTGTATAAATTTCAAAACAAAATAGAAATACATATTTGAAGTTAAATTCTTCTAACTGTTACTTCACCATATAAATATTCTTATTCCATATAAAAAACTTCATAAATAGTTAACTATTAAGATTCTTATCATCTTCGTATTTTAATCACCAATAAAATCAATCAATAATAATAATCATCACAACTACCATGTTATTTTCGGGTTCGTTTTTTTACCATATAATTTAATATTCGATGAGATATAATTCATTTAAAAAAGTCAGCGTACCGAATACATATATTATTTGTTTATTATAATCCAACTATACGACGTAGTTGTTGCGATTTATTCACCTTTGTTTAATAGTTCAAAAATCAACAACACTGTATACTACCAAATACACTGCATAATGTTCCTTTTGATCACCGCAGGAGGGGAAGTAAATTAAAATTTTCACTCTTATAATTATAAAGAACGTTCGTAATAGTAGTTGACCTTGTCCTTAGAAGAAAATAAATTTCAACTCATTTTATAATCATTATTGGACGTCACTTTTTGTAGTTTAATTTACTACAACTAAAACATTTTTTTTATTTTTTGATACATTTTGCATGAGAAGTTTTCCTAAACCAGCGAAAAAATTGGTAAAAAAAACTACATAATTATATAGTTCGATGTTATACAAAAGTAACTATTTATTCTGAATATCGACGAAATAAATGCTTACAAACAAATATTTGTTAAAGATACAGCACTTTTATATCATTTTTAAATAACTCTTGTTGAGTCGACAAAATAATTAATATAAATTTAAAAATAACGTCAAAAATAATCCCAGTGATCGAACAAGAACGGTTCCTAATATTTAGTTATATAAAACTGAAAATTCACTAAGTCACCTAATTCCCATCATATAAAATATCTAAAACGAGATGACATTTTTTTTCTTAATTCACCAAAATCCAAAACTGCCTTGTAACTATTTGTGTAAACCACACAATCCACGTCAAAAAATATACCAACATTTGAAATCATAAAAATAGAGCAATACCAAAAATCGAATGAATGAATAAACTGCTGATTAGAAATATTTCATATTTCAATTAAAAGGCAAAATATAAGTAATCGTTGAAAATATACTCATATGAAGTATTATGAATTTGCATCACAACATAATACGAAACAAAAATCGCATATAAAATTTTTCTAATACTTTGTATAGAAAAATCAGTCCTCCATTAATAAAATATTTCATGTCCATGATGATGTATCCATAACGCACACGAATAATTAACACGTCTTACATATCCATGACCAAAAATCTAGTGCTGGTTATACTTGTAAATTGTTTTGAACCAATGGATAACAATTCCATAATATTTATTTATATTAGAATTAAAATATTCCACATAAAACCAATGCGATATTATACTTTTAAATTGATGTGATATTTAAAATTTTTAAATGGCGTATAACTATGCAATATATGTATAATACAAGTAGACTGTTTAATCGACATTTATAAGACAAGAAATTCGCTTATTGCTAAAATAGTATTAAATATGTTAAAATAATTCCATTTTAAGAATTATTTCATAATTATTACAAATTAAAATAGTGTTACCAATAAAAAAAGGTAATAAAAATAACACCAAATGCAAAGTAATAAATATACCTTATAATTAGGTAGTCTTATTTATTTATACACAAAAATTTTAGTAATTAACGGTCAATTTACACTAGAGTAAACTATCCAATACAATAAAAACTTAAAATTTCATTACCAAAAATATATCGCGTTTTGATGGAATACCATTTTAATGTATAAATCGCAAGAATGCCGATTTTCAATCAATTATCACGTTGATAAATAAATCTGAGTAAATATTATATTGGCTTTTAAATAACTTATACTATAAAATATCCATATTGTAATAGTAAAGGAACATTAAATACTTATATATATATATAAATATGAAAGCAACCAAATAAAAATAATAATAAACATAAAATAATTGCGAGACTTTAAAATGTTAAAAAAATAAACAAAACTTGAATCTTTCAGATACAGGAAACAATAAATCCATACTTCAAAAATATATTTTGAAACGAATATTAATTTTTTTTTACTGTTTTAATATTGTGCTGCAACTATAATTTAGTGAGCGTTAAATATAATTCATAGAAGTTGAGGATTTACCGCTTTGTATAAATACATCATTATATAATTAAAAATTCTATAATCTGACATTTCATATCATTCAAACCTGTAGTTTTAAATAAAATCTACATACACCTTCCAATCTTGTTAAATTAGGATTACACATGAATAACTTAAGAAAGAGCTGCATCATAAATATAGCAAAAACTAATACTAGATTTGAGTCTTTTTAATATGTTCTGGAAAGTGATAAAAATATCATTCCTTTTAGACAAACAGAATAATACATAGAACAAATAAATACAAGAATATAAATTAAATTTGGAATGAAATTACATTATTTTAAAAATATGTTGATGATAATTAAATTTACACTTAAAAAAACAATAACACCTGATAAAAAAAAACAATTCTGTACTTTATAAACACTTGATAATTTGTGGAATGAAACAATTTTCGAATAATGCATTCATTGAAAAATGATTCTTACTATACGATATATATATATATATATATATATATATATATATATATATATATATATATATAAATAAGGATTTATCAGACTAATTGCAATTTCGTTATAATCTGAATTCGCTCAACATAAGATCGAAAAATAAATAATACTCCTACAGTATAGCTATATACACACATTCCAGCACTTATTAAACGACAAAAGACTAATATTTAAAACTTAAATGTATTAAAATTACACACTACTCCGCAGATTTATATATAAATAGCCTGTAAAAATTTAAGCCATAATACTGCAGCTCCTTCATATATATATATTTGATACATTTCATTAAAATAGAATAGCTCCAGGCGTTGTGCTCTGGGCTTTACCTTTGTTATAACCTCCCCCCCTGCTGCCGCCGCTATAACAAACAAGACGAAGTCAATATTGAGGAGTCTAGAGATGCACACCTTTGATCAAATACTTCATGTAATTCTTGAGATTTTTCAATGAACCGTATGTCTGAATGAACACTTTTATTGTACAAATTAATTCTATCGTATATTAATTACACCTTTCGTGTTACCAAATTATTCCCTTTATAATTTACAATTGGTATAACCACATTTTTATTACATAATAACACATTGCAACTCTCAAAGTATGATTGTGTGAGCTGGTTTAAATTATGCAAGCTGCATTGAACTAATTTTACAAAATGGGTAGCACCTTGGTATATAAAATATTTTACAAATTTGATACGACTCGTTACTTATTTGTATGTAGAAAAAACTGTTTTAAAGTTGACTTCATTAAAGAAATCGACCCCAAATGTTAAATTTTCACATTCGATGCGTATATAAATTGCACGTGAACTCGAAACGGCAACCTCAATATTTTAATTAATATTTCATATTTTGCAAATCGACATACGAAACATAATAAACCTTATTCAGTTGATAAAATATAAAATCCTGTAGACAGAAGAAATTACAGCAAATTCATTTGTAAATGGGTTATAATTGAATAAGTACACATTAAATAAATACTAACTAAAACTAATAAGTAAACCAAACTACCGTACTCGTTCTCTTTCGAGTATAAGGACAATCACACACTTATATTGTAATAAAAACCAAATGCATAGTTGAAATATTACCACGTGTTTTTTCAGCAGTCCATATACATACAATTTGTTTTACCATAAAATATCGATATAGAGCCTAAGATACCAAACGTAGTTAACATATATTAAGAATAAAATCATATTTTCAACCATCTTACGTAGCTTATAAGAGGTTAAATAATTTTCTTTTTATATTTAAAAATACAATTTGAAAAACGATTAGGGAAAAAAAAATAATTTTCTTACCCAAATCCACCATCACGATTGCCAAATCCCCTGTCACCTCCGTAGCCTCCGCTGCGATCTCCACCACCAAAACCACCCCTGTCTCCACCCCCGCCATAACCACCTCCGCGCTCATTTCTGCCTCCGTATCCTCCGCGATCGCCTCCACCGTATCCACCTCGCTCATTAGATCCTCCATATCCGCGGCCTCCACCAAAACCGCCTCTATCGCCTCCTCCTCCGTATCCGCCTCTATCGTTTCCGCCTCCGTAGCCGCCTCTATCGTTTCCACCCCCGTAACCCCTTTCGCCGCCTCCGTAGCTTCCCCTGTCGTTTCCGCCCCCGTAACTTCCTCCGCCGCTTCGATCGCCGCCGGGGTAATTTCTATCGCTAGTTGCGCCACCGTAATTTCCGGCACCGCGATCGGCCGAACTTCCTCCGTACCCGCCGGCGCCACCGCCGGCGGCGGTATTCGCGTTTCCACCCGCTACATTCCCATAATTACCGCTTCCCGTGTTGTAACCGCCCATTGCGGCACCATTATATCCGGTACCGGCTATAAAAAAAACAACGCATTTTACAATTTAAACCGCACTAAACGAAAAATCAACAACAAAAATATATCAAAGCATAGGATATACGATATAAATAGACCGCGTCGTTTACGAATTGTACGAGTGTATATGTCAACCCTGCCGAATATCGAGGAAACGGCAGGCCTATCAAACACCGATCGGTATAGGGCATCTTTAGGAAGATAACTAAATATTTTTTATTTGAGTCACCAAGCCAGTGCCCGTATGTATGATTGACGTCGAACAATAAACGGGTGCAATAATGAAGAAGGATAAAATCGGAAGAATTTGGCGAACGATAAGCGAACTTTTAAATAATCAACGACGCCTATATAACGTCGAAACCTACAATTTGACTCGAAAAATCAAAAGAAATAATAAAATTGGAAAGGAGTAAATAAAAGTTAAATACGCATATTCGTCGATAAACGTGCGACCGGCTAAAACTAACCTCAAAATCGGGGCGGCGTCGGCAAGATGGCCGCCGCGCATTTATCGAGCGGCGTTAAACGAAAGCGTATAAAAAGAAAAATGTAAAAAATCGAAGAGAGCGACGGCGTAAAAAGCGAGCAATAATTACCGGGATTGTTCTGTCCCCACTGCTGGGGTGCAGGGTTGTAGGCGGTCTGATCGTACTGAGGCGGCACCTGAGAGCCGCCATAGGTAGCGGCGGCGCCCCCGCTAGGCGGAGGCACAGAATATGGCGATGCGAACGTCGCGCCTCCGCCCCCGCCGCCGGCGCCTCCGCCCGCACCCGCGCCCCCGCCGCTGCCGCCGTAGCCGTATTCTGAAACCGATCACGAATCATATTATTGTTCGTCCACCGCATTCGAACGAAGAGGTAGAAAATCTCGACGAAGAAACGATGACGCCTCGTCGGATGCGCGCGGATTAACACGAACACGCAAATACTCACGCTCAGCCGTCGCGCCGGCCATTTCCACAATGAACGCTCTCCGCGCGCGCCCGTTCCTCTGCGTTACTTCCGGTCGTAATAACGAAAATCGCGTCCAAATGCACTTTTAATATAAGAATTTTATTGTTATTTCAAATTTAAAGAATATTTTTATTAAAGAAATTAAAAATAAATTCGTCGTATTGTAAAAGAACATATTGTTAAGATTTAAAACATTAAAATAATAAGCGATGCTACTAGAATATTCGAATACTTTGATATTTCTTTTCAAATAACTGCGTTTTCATCATTTACTATATTTCTAATTAGTAACTTATAAATTATCACTTTAAAATAAATTAATTATGATTAAAAATATTTAACCGACATTTTCTTGACATTTCATTATAGAAATAAGTAAATTTATATTGGAAAATATTATCATTATCGTAAGCGGCCTACACCATCCACTGCCGGACGAAGGGCTCTCCGAGTTTTTTCCTTTTATGCCTTTCTCGTTCAATTAATTCTACATACATATAAATTCCGGTTATTCCAATAATGCATCTCTTCATTCCTCGTTTAGCATATTGCGATTTTCGCACACAAATACCTTTAAAACACTATATGTAATTATCATATGCAAATATTGAAAGTCCATACTCTTCTCTACTAAAAGCTGCCCACGTCAGCTTAGTTCTACGTCTAATTTTGTTCTTATACAAGTTAATAAAGCTACATGTCATTTACTATTTCTAATACGTTAATAATACTTGGGGAAAAATATTTGTTAAATGTTATTTTTATTTTATCTAGATTAATTCTTAAATATACTTCCGCACTAACTTTGTATAATTCCTTTATCCTAGATTCAAGTTTATTTATATTTTGAGCTATCAACACCATATTCTGAAAACTTCAAGCGGTTGAAATATTTTTCATATATATTAATTCTCGTTTTTTCAGTTTATTGAAAAAAAACTTCTAGTGTGGTATTAAATATTTTCAGTGAAATAACATTTACTTAACCCCTCCACTAATATTGAATCGTGCCACTTTTGTATATATTTCAATATGCCCATTCAAATATTAACAAATATATTATAAAATAAGAAATATGGAAATCTGAATATAATATTAAAAATATCTCAAAAGCCAAATTCATGAAAATAAAAAAGCACAATAATTAATAAAACAAATAATATGAATAATAATATTTCAGATCATTTATTGATATTCAAATTATACACAATACAAAATAATTTTAGTATAGAAATATGTATGTTCTAAATCATATATAAGTTAAATCATGGTAGTATAATATATGTGTTCTAATTTATTTATTTTTTTAATTTCAACACAACGTGTCTTGGTAATCAATAAATATATATATATATATATATATATATATATATATATATATATATATATATATATACTAATTTTATTAGCGATTACGATTAATGGAGCATTTGAGATATGAATTAACAGAGATCTAAGTTCATATATCTAAATATTTTTATATTCTTCACTTTTGCCTCGTTGCAAAATATTATACATTTCATTTGTATGGCGAAAAAATAATATCAATTTTATAAAAAAAATTATGCTTTAACTAAAGCAGTCTTTACATGACAATATTGTGGATCAGCAATATATTCATATGTATGTATGGAATGGGATTATTTTATTAAGATATTGATACATCTGATATGTCACCATTTTACATATTAACAATATAGTTAAATATTAAACAAAAAAAATATCTCATTAGTTAATATACATCAGAAAAGTATATTAATAAAATACTAATCATGTAAAGACAACTAAATATTAAATTATCTTGTATGTTGTATTTGTAAAACAAAAATGTATAAAAATATGACAATAATTAACATGTTGAATAAAAAAAATACATATCTAATGTAAATTTTCAACTTATAACAAAGATTCAACGCAAAAATGTTTTTTTTTTAATTTGATGTTGAACCTCGAAATGAAATCTCGACTTAAGCATGATAAAATTGTACAAACACATAAATAATGATTGTATCAAAAGAATAATGTGCGTGTAATGACATTAAAACACAAACTGAAAAACATATTATTTCATGATTGTTGGTAAATATATTATGCTGAATTTACCTCTTAGAAATACATCACAAGTATTAATAATACACAAAAGACAATTTATAGTACAAATTGATATTTTACAATTTCTTAAGCTCGATATTCAAAATAAGATATGTTGTTTCAATATATATACAATATTAAAAATTGATGTGCTAGAATATAAATATTGAGTTTAAGATTAATCTTCACAAAAAATATAAAAGTACGTTTTTAAATATATACTGATGATTTAAAAAAAAATACAAATTTATTAGTAAACACGACATGGAATTTATACATACATGTAATTATGAAAAATAAATACACATCGCACAACCATGAAATATATATTTTCAAGTTTCGATATATCAGATTGATTATTTTGAACGTTCAATTCAAAACCATTTCTTATGTTTTTTCTTCTTTTTCACGTTCAACTGTTCAGCGTTTTCCTTCAGCGATATTTTATCGTCATCACTCTTTTTCGATTTATTTTTTTTCAACGTCCATTTCTTATGTTCTTTTTGTTGAACGTTACTTTGCGTCTCCAAAGACGATAATGAACTTTCATCACGTTTTGCTGTAAAATAAATATGTATACGTATATAAAAATACATTTATATTTCATCACAAAATTAAAATGACAAGAATATATACCTCTATGCGAAGCCATTCTTTCTCTAATAGTGATATCTTCTTCTTTTTCTCTTAAACGATCCATTTCGAGACTCTTCACCACTTCGTCTCGTTTTTCAACAACTTCAATCAATCGTTGAATTAACTGTTCCTCCTTCCCCTTATCAGAGTCTGTTTTGTTTGCTTCTGGACGAGCCATTAACAATCTGATTTGATGTTCTAAGTCTGCATATTCTTCTTCTAAACGTTGTTG
Source organism: Leptonema lineaticorne (assembly GCA_024500535.1). NCBI lineage: Eukaryota > Metazoa > Arthropoda > Insecta > Trichoptera > Hydropsychidae > Leptonema > Leptonema lineaticorne. Next base: position 12,334,307 of record JANIJI010000030.1, on the reverse strand, counting down.
TCGACGACTACAAAAATAACAAAAAAAATATGATTCAAAATTTTACAATAAATTAATTTATCAATATAGCTATTATAAAAATAGTCAAAAAAGAATGTTATTAAATCAAAATAATATTGGTTTATATACGTACATGTACATCAATTCGGATTGTCTTCTAAACAGCTCGTTTTTCTCATTAACTAATTCAAATAACTGCAATACTAATTCATCAGTTTCAGGATCTGCCTCATTTGAAACATTCTCGTTATTTTCACAGCGTTCTCTGATAATTTCCTCCAAGCGTACACCTTGCTTTTCAAGACCTCTCTGTTGGGCCTCCAATAAATGTAATTCGCGACGTAATACTGCTGGAGGTATAAGAGGACCATAACTTCTTCTTTGCAATAATGGAATTGCAGGTGCTGGACCTTTTCGTCTTTTCCATTGACCAGAAGCACTTTTATTATGATATGTTTCTATAATATAAATAAATATATTTTAAAATATATATAAATTGATATATAAAATATATTATATCAAAATAAAAATATTTTTTACCATCACTTATAGTACTATCGGATTCTTTAAGTTTACTCTTTTCCAATTTATCTTCTTCCCATTCTGTAGAAATTGATAAATCTGGATCATTGTCAAATTCCGCTGCCGATATAACTCTTTTAATGCTAGATAAACTTTCCATTTTCTCATCTTGAATCGGAGACGGACAAAACGCGTCATTTTTTAAATTTTCAAACGAATTCACGTTATAATTAAGACTGAGAGATTCTTTAAAAGTAGAATTAGCAGACGGTTGAAGATTAGAAGGTGGAAGAGGGGCTGGTCGACGCTTGCGTGACCTCGGAGACACTTGAAACTGTAATATTTTTTATAAATAATTAAAATGATTAACTAAATTAACGATTATGATTGATCAATATAAATTTAGCTTACTAGGCTATTGTTTGGACTGGATAAATTAGAAATTAAAGATGAATTATGTAAATCTTCCACACTTCCTTGTTCACTACCATGTTTTGAATGAGGAGTATCCTGGAGATTAGGTGGTTTAGGAGCAGGAGCTTTTTTCTTTCTAGATACTACACTAGTCAAAGAAGATGAAGACCCATGGAATGAACGAGATTCTATGTTTAAAATACTTAATTGGCCACTGTTGTGATCTTCACCAATTCTGAAGGGAAAATTATTACAGATTTTAATATATTTAAAATATGAAATAAATAAATAAAAAACATAATAAAACTATCATACCTTTGTCTAGGTCTTGGAACAGGAGTTCTCATAGATGCCTTTTCATCTTCAGAGTTTTCATCTTCATCAGACGAAAATGGATTCAAACTGATTGTAGGGACGGCTATCACGCGTCTTGTCCCTGAACTATAAAAAGAAAATAATGTTAAAAATTAACGATCAATCAATGTAAATAAAATAAACAAGTTAATAAATGAATTACGTGGATAAATTATTCTTAAGCGTATTTTGAAGAAAGACAGGAGGGGGAGGTCTTGGAGGTTTTTCAGCACTTTTTTTTCTAACAGTATCAATATTTGGTTTTGGTTCTATATTTCCCTCTTGTTCATCTTCAGTATCGGTATCAAATGGATTTTTACTATCTCTTTTCTTTTTATCATCTGACGATTGTTGTATCTAAATAGTTAAATTTTATATGAAAAAATGTAAAAATCTAATTATAATATAATTATATAGTATAATATACTTACAGTTTCCTCAGTGTCGTCATCGTCATCCTCGTCGAAAGGATTTAAATGATCTGGATATTGATCCTTTTTTTTAATTTCAGAAACTTCTAAGTTTTCTTTATCTTTTTCTTTAACTTTTTTGATCTCTTTATCGATATTATCTTTTACAATTTCTATTTCTTTTTCTTCAATTTTCTCATTTTCTATTTTAACATCATTATTTGTATCCACTTGTGTTATTTTATCATCAACCACTAAGTTCAACTTATTTTGTATGTCAATATCTTTACTTGATTCATTCACTTTTTCATCGACAGGCCTACAATTTTTTTCTTCTTCAGATTCTTTCTTTTCATTTAATGTTTCAATAGTAGACATTTGAACATCATTACTAGAATCACTTACTTTTTCATTGTTTACTTGTTCACTTTCCACATTTTGAATTTCTTCAGTCATTTCAACGATTGCTTCAGATGTTTCATCAGTAGATGTAATATTAATATCAGATTCTTTATTTACTTGAATATTTTCGTCCATAAGCACATCATGAATTGCATCATGCAATTTTATGTCATCACAAGGCACATCTTCAGATATAAGAGGCACTTCAATTTCAACATTTCGAGATTCTGTTTCATAATTTTCTTTAGAGATTAATGTTTTACAATCAGACATTAAATTTAATGCGGTATCAGACGATTTTTCTTCATCAACATTATTAATACTATCAGCAAGGGGGGTTTCATTCATACTATTAACTAAATCGCCACTATCGATATGCTTATCGTCTATTTTAAATTGATCGTCATTCGATTTTTTAACAACTGTATTCAACGGTTGCTCCTTAGTCTTATTATCAACCAGTGTTTCGAATATTTTCATTCTTGATTTAACCAGTGACGAATTTGATGATGTATTTTGAGAATCCTCAACCTGGGCATTGTTTTCGTCAAAATCATCCTTCGCGATTTTTTCGACATTTTCTTTGGCAATTGCATTAACCATTTCGACATCGCTATTCATAGTTGCATCGCTTTTTTCAAATGTATGTACATCATCTTTTATAACACTGGCAGTTTCAGGCTGGTTAGTAAATTTACAATCTATATTTACATCAGCTGGACGAATATGATCATCCGATTTAGCTCCATCATCCAACGGAGTACTATTAACACTAACTAAGGCACTAATTTCATTCACACACACATTCGTATCATTATCAACATTTGAATGTTTATTATGTACCTTACTATTGTCACTAATATCACTAATATTGTTCATATTATTACTAATCACATCCGGTTTTACCAAATTATCAACAGACGGACTTTCATATTGATTGCTTTTTATTTCATCACTGGATAACGATGACTCGATGAGTGACAAAATTGAACTGTTGTCTAGGACATTCGACGTGTTCAACGATCGATTCGGAGGAAGACTTTTGGGAAGTGCCGGTAAAACGTCTTCATCATCACTATCGTCCTGCTTGATTTGCGAATTCATAAATCCGGCAAATGCTGAAGACGATACCCATTGTGAATTAGTTTTTTTACCATCGGTAACATTGTCATCGAATGTCATCTTAACATCTTCAAGTTTATCTTGTTCGACGATCGTTTTACCTGCCATTATTTTAATATTATCACTATCGTTAACGCCGACGATGTTATCTTTATGCGGTAAATCGTCGTTGACATGTTCATAATCTGCCGAATCGGACTCTTCGTCCGGGCACGTTTCGCAACAATACTGTCCGTCTGTTTCAGTTTGGTAACAACCAGCTAAAGTGAGTTGAGCGTTACAACGGGCACAACGGAAACAAGTACGATGGTAAAGACGTCTGTCCACCAATAGTCTCTGAGCCAAAAACACGGGTTGTCCACAGGCAGTACAAGGATCACGCCGTGCCAGGCCGCTGCTCGACATCTGTGTATTGAAAAAAAAATATTATTTCTACTATTGCATATTCAAATAATAATAAAAAAATAAATAAATATATATATATATATATATATATATATACATTACTAAATGTTTGATAGTACTTGTCAATTACATATGTAAATAATGTATATTATTATTGTACACGAGTAAGTACATCATATATATATATATATATATATATATATATATATATATATATATATATATATATATATATATATATATAAATGTAAATTCATTAGAAATACAAAGGGAATAAAAATACATAAATTCTACATTTTGAAATAATTATATAGTAATTAAAATTGAAGCAGTATTGTAGTTGAATTGCATAGATGACATTATTTATGACTTTAATATATAATAAAAATTAAGAATTCATTTATTATAAGTTTTATAATGGAGTAAAATATTGAAAATAACAAAAAATGCATTTTTCATATAAAATATTTAATTTGAAGTTATTTACATATATTTTATTAACATTTGGCAGATAATAATCAATATAATTCAATATAAAACTTAGGATAAATTTGATGTAAATTTCTAATTTTAAATATTTAGTTATAAAATGAGTGCTATTTCTATAACATAATTATCAATTTTGATATATTTCAATATTGAATAAATATATTTAATTTAGTAAACTACTTATCAAAATCTATAATATATACTAAACATATTCACTTCTACATCCCATTACAGAAATATTAAACGTATATTTAAATACCATCATAGATAATATAATTCATAAATATCACCATTAGTTAATTGATAATAAATGAAAAATATATATTACTATATGTATATTAAAAAAAAACAATTAAATGTTACTAATAAATAATTCAATCTACGTATTAAAAAAAACAACAACAACAAACAAAAACAAAAAAAGCGACAACAAAAAAAGCGTATATTCACATCACTACCATTGGGAACAAACGTATGGATGAACGATTTGCAAATTAATATTAGAAGCAATCTCGTAAAGATAATGGTATAAAAAGCACAAATTACCTTTTAGCAGAATATTTCTGGTTTATACTGGCCCATAATGTCCAAGCTTTCCTCCTAGAGCGAAAAAAAAAGAAAAAGAAATGATACACAGTGTGGGCTAAGTGATTAAATAGCAACAAATATATATATAGCTTTTATTTCTCGTGATATATATATTTGTAGAACGTCTCTGCAACAAAATTTTAATGTATACATGAAAACCTATAAAAATATTACATTATTCATGCATTGCGACTAATATATTTATTAATATGATTGATTGCTTTGATATGATAATAGATTAATATCAAATTTGACAGAATGCAATCCGAGATCCAAATATATAAATAATATTAAAAAAATGATCATAATTATTTAAAAATGTACAGTAATATTATTATATAGAAATTAATTTGTCACATAGACTAATTCTGGAACTGTGTCAAATTCAGCTCACGATAAATAAATTGGTGATGAAAGTGCGATTCAGCTCAAAATACATCATATATTTTGATTTAATCACAAATTTATAAATATCAATATAAATTCTCACCGATCACTGATCACAATATGAGATATATATATATATATATATATATATATATATATATATATATATATATATATATATATATATATATATATATATATATATATATATATATATATATATATATATATATATATATAAGAGATCTACTTCATAAAGAATAACCGATGGAACTAAATCTAAACGTTGTTCCAAAAGGTGAGCTTTTTCTCGATTAGAAACTCACCGATAAATTATAATAGAATCAATATACAAAAAATATATATATACATATATATATTATAATTTTTTTTTCCATCGGTGTTTCACACATAAAATGTAACGAATAACTGAAGAATGCTCATGCAAATAATGAAATTCTGTATGCGGTTACGGAATGCGCGTAAAAGTGCACATTTGGGTCGCAATCTGCTTTCAAAAAGTGCGATGTTAGAAAGTGCAACCCTGATTTCATTTAGTTTTTTTTTCTTCTTTAAAAGTGCAATTTGCATCATGCTTAAGTATGATCAGAATAAGCTTTGTACATAAATATAAATATAATACATATATTCAGTAGTATAATTAAGTATACTGAAAAATAATTATTATATAGTTGTAATAGATGATTATGTTTCAATCCTCAATAATAATCAAGTTCATTGCTCAAAAGTTTTTTTTTTAAATTTTGGATAATTTAGATTGTTAAATATTATATATATGTATTGCATAAAAATGATTTATTTTGTTCTAATATAACTGTGTTAAATTTTATAATTGTTAAAGTGAAATAAAGTAAAAATTATTTTTATAATTATATGAAAGATGAAATATTTGACATTATATATAACTAAACATATATTTTAACACATTTTTAGTATGAATAAGGAATTAGTGTGATATTTATTTACAAGTGAATTATATTAATTCTTAAAAGTTAAAAAAAATCATTGAATAATATAAATTTAAATTATGAAACTAAAAGTATTATTTAAATAAATGTATTGTTTTTGTAATATAATAGTTACATAGAAATTTTATATAGTTAGTGTTAAAACATTTTTATAAATATTGTTGATATGATTCTCTGCATCAGCTAAATAATTCTTAGGAATAATCAGAACATGAAACATATTTCTTTTTCAAATCTAAAGTCATTGGCAATCGTATAACTATAAATTCCATCTGAAATTGTCAATGAAAAACAATTCCTGAATGTTTTAAAGAATGTTAACATAAATAAAAGGCATGATAATTTATACAAAACTACTCGTAAAAATATTCATGTCTTACAAATTGCAAAATGCAACAAAAAAAAAATGTTAATCGATATAATTTTGGTGCTCGAAGGAACGAGAAAAATGGAAAAAAGTGGGAAAATAACGGTACTAAAATGGAGTACTCCTTTCCACAAAGGCCGTGGAGGATTCTTGTTAATACAACATAATTGCAGGGAACAGAAAGAAAACGGTCATGCTTCCGCATGCAACTGAAATTATATTATGTAAGAAACCAGCGGTTTTAAAATATGCTCACCGCGAAATATTTCTTCATAATGCAGGATAAGAAAGGCTATAATATTTGACACAGATTTTGAAACGCAAATTTACTTGTTGAAAAAAAAATGCGATATTAATCGACGCGAAAGATTCTACAGATGCTTCATGACAGATGGAACCGAGGAAACTGATCGAGAGAAAAAACCGAAAATAGATTTCAATATATTTATGCACATGAAAATATACATATATATAAATATATATATGTGGGTGATGTATATATTAGCATGACACCGAATTGGCAAAAACGTCACCGTTTATGTTGATGTTGACGACGACGACGACGATGATGATCATGAATAGATTTCACAAAAACTCAGCACCATGTTATTTAAGACACAAGCAGATTTGCCGAAATAAAACGAAAAACAAAGAGTTTTATGCATACGTGTTAATAAGAAAAAGCTTAAATATTGCCAATTTTTAATGATGATTAGAGTATGATGTCATAATTGCGCGAAGGTGTTAGATCCTATTAAGACCATGAAATTTGAATTATGTTTTTGATGTATTGAACAATCACATGCACACTTTTTTTTATTTAAATATTATATTATATATTAATAAAAATCTTTAATATTTCAATATGTTTTTTTTTTGTTGAAAATTTAATTGAATTAATATATAAGTAATAATAATGAGTATATATTTGTATTGTTATTATATTCGTAGATGTGAAATATTATATTATGATGCTTTAAGCATAGGCTTTGATGATTTGCTTGCCAAGTTGTAATGTTACCTTGGTGGGTGGGCTCGCTGATGATGGAGATTCTGGCATGGAATCACGCTCTTTAGTTGAAGACGGTCTCTTCGTAATAATTCTGGACGGAGATGATTCTATGAAATAAAAATGACATATTATTATTATAATTTTATCACGATATCAAACACATGATATTTTATAACATTTATGATTGTTTATATAAATTTAATGTTATATATATTATGTATATTAGTAAGGTGAAATTGAATCAATTAAAAATGATAATTTATAAAAGCTAAATACTATAATAATTTTAAATATTTGAAAACTTCTGATGTCAGAATATAATTATAAGGTAAAATGGATACATTTTATGCATTAGCCGTGTCACCAGAGTTTCTATAACTAAACACTATCACACACCAAAGAATCCACCAGAAGGCGAACGATGAGAAAAGAATGACATTAAGTGGAAAGACGACAGTCTCATGAAGTGAAACAGTGAGAAAATTGCATTTCTGCAACGGACAATTTTATAAACACTGTCCATTTAGCGGGTTTTGAATCGTCGCGACGATCACGATACAACAGAAGCGAACTTGATCTTATAATCTTAAATGCACGGTTGGTTTAACTAGGCCGAAGAATTCTTTTTCCACTCCGGAAGCTCGTCTTTTTTCTTTCCAGATTATAAACCAAAGCCGAATAATAAACAGTGTTATGTAAAAAACAACAATGCAATAAACACGTAACAAAAATCATATGTTTCTTCCTCGGTTTATAAAATTTTAACTTTCAAATATTTTTGTGGATTACAAACAACTTTATTATATAAAAATTTAAAATTAATTCAAATAATAATATATTGTTGGAATACCAGACTTTATATATATCAAGTTTTGATATTCCTGTATAATTATTATGATTCCTAATTGCTTTCATAGTTCTATATTTATTCAATATTTTCAAGTCATTATTTTAAATAGCAATTCCAAGCAACCCTGACTATCTAAAATACACTGGAGTGGCCGAGGTGATTGTCGAGAGCGTCAGCAAGTGGGAACCTGAATAATCACGCCTTATCTGTCATCAATTGAGCGATAGGTCGATCTTGGAGCCCATTCATGGATGATGAATCCGACGAAGCAAACAGGTTCTGATAGATAAATGTGAGTCACTCTTACATCCATTATTATTATCACACAATGGAGATAGATGAAAGCGAAGCTGTGACCCACGTTTTATGCTACGATTCTGTGCATCCCACGATTAGAAACGAAATACATTATTTATGAATTGTGCCATTAATAATAAAACAAAACGTTATATTAGTATATATATATTAGTATATATATATATATATATATATATATATATATATATATATATATATATAATATCTAAAAGATTAAGAAGTGTAAAATTAAAAAAAAAAGAAAAAATCAAAATTTAGAAAGACCATTGAACTTGCACGTTTTAATAATTAATTAGAAGAATTATGGCGTTCTAAATTAGCTTGACATAATTTGATAATTCATGAGAAAATATCAAAAGATGAGCACAAATTGAATCACGTTTATGGCGAAAGTTGCGATATAATCTAATATGAAAAATTAACATCGAAACGAAAGCGATAAATCTTTCGTTTAACGAAATCGTTAGATTTAGTTGAAAACGCGAAAAGGTTAAATAAAATCTATTATGAACGTGATATAAAACCGACATTGCACTTTATTATCGATTAAATAAAAAAAAAACAGATAATGGATTAGATTCGCTAGTCAAAAACACTTTCACCATAAATCACTTTTGCTTCATGCGCTTATTTAGGTAACGATACATTATTAGGTCATAAATAGAAGGTGAATATATAAGCGTTACATATTTTAATAATCATAATAATATTATAAAATTAATATTATAAAAAAAATAATATTAATTTTATATATATAATAATTCAAACTATATAATAATTAATTTTCAATTGTACGGTTCGTTATTTTTATAACATTGTAGTAGACCAAAGTGTATTTAAAAGAAAAAAAACGTGTACACATATTCAGATTTCGAAATCTATTTCAGCACTCGTTCAATTGAAACAATCAAAAACACAAAAGCGTCCTTTTCGAATTGGGCAAACAAGTTCGGTTCCCAAGAAAGGCCGTGTGAAAGCGGCATTTCATCTCCGGACGAGCAATTGCATAATGACAATTGTAAATCATCACCTTAATTACACAATCAGATATGCGTAAAAAAAACTGTGAACTTTTTTTAAAAATGAAAGTTGAATTAGATAGACGAAGCAAAAAAAAATATATATATATATATATATATATATATATATATATATATATATATATATATTAATGGGTCACAATTGGTGCCCACTTTTTTCTACCAGAAGTTAACCGCAGACAGATAGATATACGACTTACGATTCTTTTTAGCGGTGAAAGCTGCTGATGCATAGCTAACAGGCAATAATGTACAATATGTGCAAAGATGGTAATAATTTAGATGGATTTAAATGGTAACTGTTGCATCACGATTTATCGAAATGATGTCCATGTCGGTGGAAAATGTTCATTTGGCAGAGGTAACAGTTCAAGTGTTACCGACGTAGCATTCATTGCTCACCTTTGGATAAGTCTTCGTGCGAAAACATCATCGTTTCGCCATAGTATTTTTCGAAATCGTTCACTTTTGTATAATGAAAATAAACATTATTATTGCATAATTAAATTATATATAGAAAAAAATTAAGACAACTCCATTGAATTGCGTTTCGCATAAATATTATAATATAATAAGGATATACTGAATCAAAGAAAATAAATTTAATATAATGTTCCCAGTAAATTCAAAACTAATTCCATGCCTAATCAGTATCGCACGCTTCATTAAAAACTCACGAATATAAAACAATAGTCTTAGTAGAATTGACATTTCTGAAATGCTTTCGATTGCTAAATTCGACTTTCTCTCATTTGGAACAAAATACATAAAAAAAAAATTGAACACGATGAACTTCAAAAACGTGATCGAAATTTTCCGCTTTATTATAGTAAACTGTGGATAATGTTTAATAATTCGCGGTTATTTCAGGGCGTTAATGAACGTGAATTTTGCCAACGTCGGCAAAATTCAGACTGATCACATCGAAATAAATAATAAAAATAAAATAAAAATCGCGAATTATTATTAATGCCGACTGCACGATAAGAAAAGAGAGAAAGAAAGAAGGCAGTCAGGTGAAGAAGGTTGGGTCCATCGATCAAAATCGTGTACCGGTAATCAAATCAAATCGAACGGTAAGATTGAGAAAAAAAAAACGTATACAACAAACCCGTCCACGGTTCGAACAAATAAAGCACACCTCTGACAGAGTTAATTAACTTTCTTTCCACCCGCGAAGAAAGCAAATCGTATCTGAAATCTGAACCGAAAGGAAGGAGGCAGAGCCGCAGTTAATTTTCCCCGACTTCAATGTCGGAGCCGACAAATGGAACCACAACCCGGCAACTATTACTATTCATATAGTTTATTTATTAAACATCCACTGAGACAAAGAAAGGCGTGTCGAATTTGTTATCTTTTGACATGTAATGCCTGTTGACCACATTTTTCTTATTCTGTATGCTTTATTTTGCTTTTTTTTTTTTTGGATTGGGCAGCTATCACACAAATCAGGTCTAGTCTAGTAAAAGACGAATAAATCGAAGATATATAATAATAAAAAAATGTCACAACTTAAAATTAACTAAGAACTTTTTCATACAATATAAATCGATCAAATTTGACACGCATTCATTCTAATAGAGTTACTAGGAAATTGTGTACAGCCCACAATATACCGGTGTCATTAACTGTTTTCAGGTAAGTTCGTTATATATAATGTAATATATTGCATGTAACCATTAAATAGCGTTAAGTAAATTAACCACTTACTATTTGATTCAATTAAGTCTTACAACGTTACTTCAAATGTAGGTCAATTGATTAATGAAAGCATCGATACAATTAAATACTTTAAAATAAAAGCATATAATTTTAAATGTACAAGTTTTAATATTACAAATCTTTCTACATCTATTACCTGCTGTTGATTATTCATCGACAACTATGCTAGTTAATTTTGTCATTATATATATATATATATATATATATATATATATATATATATATATATTGATAAGATATATAAGGTGATAATAAAGCAATATGAACTACTTTTTATGTTAAACGGTAAGCCTATCAGAAAATAAAATTATATATAGATTATTATATTTTGTACGCGTATTTATATCACAATACAAAGATAAATAAGGAGAACACTTTCCACTTGCTTCATACTTAATGCTAATACGACCCAATAAAATAATAATACATGCCATGTTGTCAGCCGTTTTATTCAGATCCTTTTGGATACGCGGCACGTATATAAAATACAATTCTGTCCTCATTAGAAGTGAAAACTTTCATTTAAAAAATAAATAAATAAAGGTTCTAAGGGAGAGTGATGCTTTTGAAAAATCATCACGGCCATCACCATTATCGTGGTCCATCATTCTCTCTATTAATTCACTAGTCAATGAAAACGAAAGCGAGACTATTGTTCCATTGTTCATAGGCGGTGACGGGAAGCGGTCACGGATTATGAATAAAATGAGAACACCTATATAATGCCGTCCAAAAAATGTCGGACGAGGCAATTTCAATGTTTCTAAAAAAAAAAAAAGCGATAATGAATAATAAATAATTTCACTTCGATTTCCTATATGTACATGTGGGCAATTATATTACCTGCAATGCGTTTACGGTCGTCATTTATAAATCATGGTAACCGGTGAGATCACTTTCGACTATTACATTGTTCACTGCCAAGCATCGATTTATTAGCTATAAAATCGCATAAAAAAAAAGAACCGAACGATCGGTTCAATATCAGATTAAGATTGCTAATAACATGTTTGTACGATTGTAAAAATCATTACACGTCGGCAAAACGCCGCAAAAGATATTCTCCGAACGATCAGCTCATCCGCATTAATTGCATTGCATAATAAACGAAACAATATATTCAATATCAACAACAACAAAAAAGAGCGATCCGATCGATTAAATGAGATTAATTGAAGTGCCTGAGATTGGACGATGCTGGAATAATATGGGAGGTCAAGTAATATTACGATATTACTTAGTGTGCACGACGAGCGTAGAAGTCTTAAGTCTCGAAGGTGCATCTGGTAATTTTCCAAGGAACCTGGATGAAGAAGTGTTGGGATAATTAGGGGAACGTAGGTTGAGCGAGGTGAATGAGCCACGGTCGTGTATTTGAAACGGACAAGACGCTAGTTTTCTAAGTTCAGAGACCCATCGGTTAGTCATCGATATCCACACGAGCCTACAGTACGGCCACGTTTACATAACAGGACATGTTTTTAGGCTGTATTTTAGACGTGTATAAATAAAATAAATAACGATATGAGACTATAAGAAACACGCTTATGAGTATAATATTTCAGGTGGCTCGTATAATTTAACAAAAATAATATTTTTTTTTTAAAGCTAAGGATTAATGTTTTTGGATGCAATGTCGAAAATCAAGATAATCATGATAATTCTTAATGTTTTTGGTATTACTTATGCAAATGGCTTAGTTGATATTTCATAACATACTATAAATTAAGAAATTTCGCAAAATAGTTCTTATAAAACTGATGAAAAGGATATTTTGTAAAAAAAAATATAATTTATTGTAATTCCATATTTTTGAAATATCTAATATCAAATTATGGTATAATAATAAATCAGTTATAAATTATGCAACTTTAGAATCGTGAATTAGTTTTGATTTTCTACACTAGTAGATGAATATAATGGTTTAGATTTTGATAAATATATCGAAGCATTGAACAAATCTTAATCTTCTAGTGACCAACATTATATAGTACACGATTATGAGTGGCACAATATACTCTAGATACAATAATGATATGCATCAGAAATCTTTTTTTTTTTTTTTGAAAAGACCTTCAAAATATCTATTCAAAAATTTGAATGGAAATTTTGTGGTACATCTGAATTAAATAGGCAAATAGGAAACAAAATGTATAATAATATATAAGTTGGAAAATAAAATATCTTATGACTTGGTCTTCAACACTAGTAAGTGAATATAAATAGTTCAAATTATGAGTAAATATTAACAAAACATATTTTAATAATCTAAAATAAATAGAAATATGATTTACTATATAATGAAATTAAATATATATATATATATATATATATATATATATATATATATATATATATATATATATATATATATATGCAAAGTTGATGAAACGAGATGCCTTACTGTATATATAATACAAAAATGCACGTATTATAAGAGAGACGATACACACGACTCGGAGAAAATTGCATTCGGAAGATGCGAAAATGCATCATCAGTCACGAAGGTTCTCAGTCATGCTGGGTTGTCACAGACTATCGCGAACAGTGTGCAAAACGCTCGACCAAGACAAATATAACGGACCCGAGAGACATTGGTGCAATTACACGAGCACGCATCGCACATAAATATCAAAAAACACATTCGAAATGATGAATCGACCGCATGAAAAATACACGTGTAACGACGACATACTGTATTTTATGTGTATATATATATATATACGAGGATTTTCCCGTATGAATAAATTGAGCATCAATACAGAAAAGTATAAAATAAAAGAGTTATTTATTGCTGGGGTGGTGCGTGCGGATTCGTTGGGTAATCAGTGAACATTCTCGGAATGCATGGTAAAACGGTAGAAACGGTCGATTTGATAAACATGGTAGGCAGTTTATATATAAATAATATATGTATATATAGTGAAATGTGAATGATTTACGCCACCGGTTTTCCGATAGGACGAATGCCGGTTGACGATCGGTTTGAAAGCTTTTTAAAAGGACGAAATGGGTTAGAAAATTTACATTGAAAACACGTTATTCTCTCGTAGGTCTATGTTTCTGTAAATCTATGTTTCAATCGGTTTATTTAAGACGATGTGATGTGATTCTATAATAATATTCGTGTTTTATATTGTTGAAATATATCATCGTGTTTATAAATTGATTTATGTCTTTGAGATGTGACTTTATAGAAAATTTACTTTATACTTTAAAGATTTAATATATGGTAGAAGAAAGGATAAAAAAAATAATACTTCGATCACATCATGAGAAAAATAAAGTGGTTCTGATGTCTTAAAGAGTGATTTAGAAGGTTTCCCTTTGAGGTTGCGGCATCACTAATCAAAATCGCATAATCTTTAAGTCGTTAAGAAGTATTTAAAAAAAATATATAAAAATAGTTTTTGAATCTAAATTAAATTAATGGAAAAAGTGTTAGGCGTGGTCAAAACTTAAATTAGACTATATCGTCGTGGGAATGAATATCTTGAGGAAATATAGTACAATTTAAAGTAAATATAATATTATTATTCAATTAAACGATAGTAAACAATGGTTCGGTTTATCTGTACGTTTATAAATACATACATACAATCGTTATATGTACATGTTAAAGGGTTATAAAAACCATAATTACGATCCGAGCGAATGCACCTAGGCAATCCAGTGCAGGATGTCAAATGATTCGCTCCGACGGCTACGAAAATCACTGGAAATTGTCTAGAAAATACGCGAGACGAATTCTATTTTACTTTTCGAGAAGAAGAAGAAAGTAGACGGAAGAATCGCCGGTCACTCGTAGTAAGAAGAAATATATATGAAAGAAGAAGAAAAAATAATAATAAACATCCAAGAAAATAAAACCGAGCTGCGGTCTAACCGACGAAACAATACGGCTTCTGCGGTTAGGAAAGCGATTCGACGCGGACGACGTTTCTTTCCCATACGACGTCGTATAAACACGGCATAATATTATAATGACGATCGAGGAAAATGAGAAGAAAAAGAAGGAGGAAAAAGAAGAAGAAAAATAAAAAAAAAGATAACCGACGAGGTCGTTATTCGTTTCACACGAGTCGCATATTGCAGCGACGAACCGACGGATGCAAATTTTTTTATATGTCCGAATGAAAATTGACATGTTCGAATATTTATTTATTAACACTATCGGATTGCCATTTTGAAAGTTAACTTTCTAACGTTTAAAATTTACACATATGATAGCTTTTAACTGTAAATGGTGACGGTTACAAAAAAAAATAGTTTCGGTTTATATTGTAGGTGTTACTATTTTATAATTGTTATTGAAGTAAAATAATTGTTTCCTTATAATCAATATTAAAATGAAGTAAAAACATCGAAGAGTATTTTCGACCTAAAAATCAACAAGTAAATCGGCTTTCCTAAAGGAAAAGTCGAACAATATATATATATATATATATATATATATATATATATATATATATATATATATATATATACATACAATATTTGTAAGCGTTCAACCTTTTTGCCATCTTCCGTCATAACTCATGTTTTACTTCCATATGATATTTCTTTTAGTAATACAAATACGACATGAATCAAGTTGAATCTGACAAATCATCAGGATAATGCATAATAAGAAAAACATTCCGTTTTTCCATCAAATAAAACCGATACGAATGGATCACATTCACATATATCTTCTTAATACATATTTTAGTACCAATGATAATAATTTTCAAAATGACTTTCACTTCGACAGTTATACACACACACACACATACAAAATCACATGTAAAATTTAATCAAATTGATAAATACATAAAAGTGAAAGTGTAACAAATTTAAATACGCACTACGAAACATTAAAAAAATATAGCGTCGAGAAAAACCCCCCGTGATAGCGGAAAATTGTCACAACCGAGGAAAATTCGACAGCTATTAAAATTTATGTACACACACACACACACACCCGTGTAATTATTTTCAAATGTCGTCGAATTTTATCGATTCGTTATGTCGTTTATATAATAAAAGATCTGTCGAAAACGTACGCATGAAAACATAACTTAACCGTCTCGCCGGTTACTTGATATAACCGATGCGGTTAAAATATTAACCTTTTGGGGGAAATCGCGATCGTAAAGTTGTCGATTTTAAATATTTAAACATCTGGTCATTTAGATTTACACGACGCTATTATATTATTATATTATGGTAATAAAATTATAGTGGCTTATTTAACAACTAACTTTATAATATATAATATATTTTACTTTATAATATATTTATATTTTAATATATACCATACATTGTTTAACCGGTACTGTGATATTGTTTATTATGTGCACTTTATAAACTATTGTTAATGTAACGAATTATATTGCACAATAATAATTAATAGTTTGATGACTGAAAATTGTAATTAATCGCTCACATTACTAATAAAAATATGTGAAGATCAGTAATGTGTTCATAAATAAAATCGAATTTTATTAAAAAAAAAATATTTAAAATTTTATTTAATATTCTGAGAAATTAAAAAATATTTAAATTTAAAAATATGTAATGAAAAAAATGAATTTTAATTGATATTTTTTCAGATCCAAATATTTTTGATATATATAGAAATTCATATTCATAGTTCTACTTTGTAGCGTTAATCTCAATTACTGAAATAAGCGCTAATAATTTAATCAATAAATAAAATTATAAAAATACTTGGAATTAATTTACAAATCCGTAATATTATATTACCATTAAATAAAAAAAATCATATGAAGCAATAAGAAACTTTATCGACCGTAGAAACTAAAAAACAGCTGCTGCCGCCAACAAAACCAAGCAATAAAACACTTCCCATAAAGTTTCGCTAGAACAATTACGTCGTCTGGTAAAAGTTCTCAAAAAGCTCTTTGTAGTGGAGCTTAATCGGCCGTTAAAGTCGTAACCGAAGAGTTTAAAGGCGACTGGCCTTGCGTCTGGTCCTTATGCCGAAGGTCGCAAAACCGGAGATTCGACAAGACAAACGGCAAAAACTCGAAACTGGTTTTTCCATATAAAGAAAGGGTTTCTGTATCATATGATTGCACGCCGAGAGACCAATTTTCCCGCCTCCTTCCGAGAGAGAGAGAGAGATGCAAATTCGCGAACTCTTTCTTTCTTTCTTTCTTTCTTTCCGTCGGCGTTGAAGTTTTTAAAGCTGCCTTTGCCTTATGTAAATTGAGTTTCACGATCGCATAATTCAACTGGACACTTAACCGGATACGTAACGAACAATATAACGAACGTATTTATTTGTTTGTTTATTTATTTATTCGCGTCACACGAGATCGAACGGCGAAAATTTCGCACTAGTTTCATACTGCAAGACAAATAAATGTTCGTGTCTGCGTTTGCGACAGCTTTTGTGACAATTATCACAACTGTGAATTTAAATCTATCATGTCACACAGGAAAATAGTATAAATGAAATCAAATATTTCAATCTAAGATAATAGGGTTTTATTACAATCGAAAGACAATAAAAGCGAAAGATAATAAAAGCGAAGTGGAGAGATATTTGATTAATCATAGTCTATAAATTAGAAATATGCAAAAAAAAGAAATTATTTTAGAATATATTTAATTTATATATATATATATATATATATATATATATATATATAAATGGAAAAAAAGCTATTCCAAGTTTGATTATTATAAAGGTTGATATATTTAAAAAAGAATAGTATGAATAATATATTGAATTCATTCAAATAAATATCAATTTAATAGATGAAAACAATTATATGAAATAGTCTGCTAACGAAGCATATTTTTCAGCAATATATGACATACGTTCTACAAGAAGTAATTTGATTATCAGAATTTTTTGTTTAATTATCTAATTCTTGTTTGAAGTGAATGATTCATTTTGTCCAATATTAAAACAAAGTGTCAAATAAAAGAATGATCAAATTTACTATATACCATAAACTGTTAAAAACATTTATAGAATAACGAGCATTATCTAAAAGTTAAAATGGCACCTAGTCGCGAAGAATTTCGACGTCGATCGTATGAATTACGAGGTCCTTTGTTCTGCTATTAAAAAAATAAATAAATAAATAAACACTATATATGTTCCGTTTCGTTTAAGGACAACCGATCAAAGAGATACGTCGTTCTTATTTATGACCCACCAGCTTCAATAAAACGGGTTCGTGTCCTGAGCAGCCGTGACTTCTACCCCCGATCGTAATGCGAAAACATGAACGCGCCGTTTAAATCGAACAATTATTATTATTTTTTTCTTATAAACATATTATAATAATAATGTACGTACGATACGCTCGTTTCGATCGTGGATAATCGAATTTTCGATCAATGTCGCACTTTAACATGGATAAAATCAAATCTCGTTTTATGCGGTAGACACGTTCCAGAATAAATCGCATAAAAAAAGTTTTGATTTATACCTATAAAAATAAGGAATACGTTCCGTGAAATTATTGTTACTCTTCAGTACTAAGAGTTAAATCAATAATATCTTCGTTAAAAATAATATTGAATGTATTTCTATCTTATGAAAGATCTACATATAATAAATAAACGAAAAATATTTATATATAAGAGAACTAGATAAAATGTTTGTTAATTAGTGTAAAACTTAAGACAATTCTATTATAATGTAAAAACAAGATCAATTAAGACTTGATATTAAAATTATATTAATATTCAAAAGCGTATACAAAGTATACGACTCGATGATGGTTTTAATGAGTTTAACAAGTTTAAGAGAGATTACAAACAGAAACCAGTTATCCTATCGAAATAATTAATACACAGTTTGTATCGCAGATGTACGACATTAACTTCAGCGATATGCATTGCTAAATTAATAATAATAATAATATAAAAAAAACTAGTGATTGTATATAATTATCTTTCTGTAATATAAATCAAAATACAATGTGTATATTATCGCGAATAATCAATTAATAGTATCTAAATAGAAAAGTGTTCATAACGAATAAACATTAGTCATATTATAATATTTTATAAAATGTAATTAAATAATTTCAAGTATGTTTTCGATTTGAAATATAATAAAAAATGTAGTAGTGTTAAATCTTTGATGTCTAAAAGTTGAACGTAGTTCTAACGACTCGATTCGCGCTAAAAATTAATTTAAATTATATTGAATAATATTATTAATTTAATTTGAATTGTATTATATTAATGTAATATAGTAATTTAATTTTTTAATAAATATTTAGATGTGATTCATCGATCAAATTCGCCTTAACAATTGAAAGTCAAATGTAGAACTAATGATTCACTTTAACGAGAAAATGAAAATTAAATCACATTAAAAAAATTAACATCTAAACTATAATTTGTTAAAAAGTTTAAATTCGAACCTTATTATGATTTAAATATATTAGAATTAAACGTTAACGTCATTTCCAATATAATATAACAGTTAAATCAATTTAAAATTTCGTTAATAAATAATCATAAAATTTAAAGCTAATTTATAATTCACATAAATAAAACGTTTAACTCGCTAAATTTTAACAAGATTTTTACTACCGCAAAAACATTAAAATACATCTATATTAAACCGCCATAAACGAAGACGTTAAAACGTATTAAAATACTACAACTTTTTTTTTTTAACAAAACAATTTATATACGAACAAGATAAAAAATGTAATATTTATTTACACGAGGGGGGCAACAAAAAAAACCGGAGGAAACAATCCGATATGCATAAAATATTAATTTTACGCGTATAAAACGATTTTTTTCCTCCGAAGTCTTCAAAGAAGACGACGCCGCAAAATTCGAGGTGGTATTGATTTATCACAGACGATAAAAATTCAATATCCATAAATATATAGCGGCAAATATGAATTTAAATATTTGCAAAAGCCAAAGTTTCCGAAGGTGATAATTATACGTTATTCGATTAAAAAAAAAGCGCCCAGACTCCACTACTAAATATTACGATTTTAATTTCATCGAAAGATAATTTATTGAGAGAACGCAATTATTTATTAAAACGTTATAATAATAACTTCGACGACCGTTTTTGTTTTTTTTTTGCTGTGAAACAACAAACTCTTATAAGATTATTGAAGTTAGGCAACGTTAACATTAATTGTAAAACAAATATCGATTAAAAATATAATGAAAAAAGTCAAAATATACCTGAATACATTTTTTTTAAATAATATATAAAAAAGCAATATTATCAATTTGGAAATGTCATGAGAAACAGGATAGAAAATATTATTATTTAAGCTTTGATCTAAATTATATTATAGAAAAAAACTATGAACCGATCATTTATTAGAAAAAAAAGAGAGACTTTAAAATATGTAAATGATATATCGTGAAACTTTTCGTAAACTTGAAAAACGATCTGATTAACGAACATAATTCAGAATTTAACGGTCGAGACAACAGATCGAAATTATAGTTCGAAATTTTAACATTTTTTCACAGTCGTTTGCATATAAACGTTCATTATAATAGAAAAACAAAATTAGAAAATAACGCGTTAAAAACCCGGCCGTATAAAAAAATATATATTATTATAATAAACCAATAAACGCCCGGTTTCGTGTTTAATTTCTACAGGAAGTACGCAGTTTTCTCATGGATGATCTTAATCAGTGGCATCGAAGGAAAAGTGAATATATATATATATATATATATATATATATATATATATATAAGTTTCTCCTTTGCAATTCTGATTTATATCTTATAAAAAAAAATACCATAGTTGTGAAAAGAACGAAATTTTCAAGTTGGGTTTATTTTATGACCGCTAGTTGAAATCACCGATATAAGGGTTGATATACATATAAAATATTTTATTATATTGAAAATGTCCGCGAAAAAAAAATATAAAATTTTTAACTTAATTATTATCGCATTACTATAATTACAAATTTTATATGTGAAAGTTTTTATTTAATTAAAATGAAAATCTGTGAACAATAGTTATAAAAAGTTTACATTGTTGTTAAAATTGAAAAGCGATTCGTGATTATATTATTTTTAATGACATTTTAAATGATTTTTATAGTCTAATAAATTACCTATTGTTCTATTCTAATTAAATCACTAAAAATTAATACTTCACATTATGATATAGAATTAACAATTTAATCTTATAAAAATATTTCCGTTTCAAAATCTCAAATATTAAAACCTAAAAATTATAATAATACTTAATTTTTTTTTTATAATTCTATTTCATAATTTTTATGTGATATACATTAAACTAGTTTAAAAATAATATTTGTAAAACTTTAATAAGCAATTTTTATTGAAGCATTAATCATCATTATTTTTTTTTTGATTCTAAATAAAACTATTTAAAATTATGAATAACTTTAATTAAATTTTATATTTAATTAAAAATCTATTTCCGAATCAATTATATCGATCTATTATACAAAAAAGATGGAAATCATTTCCCTAATTAAAACTATAATAACGCCGTTATATCAAACGATTTTCATTATCGTTTTTCGCGATAACAAATCACATTTAGCACTCTCTTTTTTTTAATATAATTCTCAAACACAATTTAAATGTATCGAAGAATAAAAATAAAATAAATAAATCGACAACGGTTTCCGTCCTTTCGTCTGACCCACAAATCGCGTTTCATTTCTGCGTCATAATATAATACTCGAAATAGCCGTTAATAAAATAAAATAAAATAAGACTAGCTTACGTCACAAACGACCGGCAAAAAAAAGATCTATATTATAAAAAAAGTCGTCGCAAGTGTGAACGAATTCGACGTTTTACCGTTACAGTTTATATATAAATCGCAATGTTAAAAAAAAGAAAAAAGATCGGGGAGGAAAAAAATAGAGGCACGAAAAACCTGGAAATTAATTGGAATATGTGTACGATAATAATACGACGAAAACGTGTCCGTTAAATCGAATTCTGACGCGGATTTAACGTATTTTTTTTCCTTTTTGTTATATATATATATATATATATATATATATATATATATATATATATATATATATATATATATATATATATATATATATATATATATATATATATATATATATATACGGTAAATAGTGGTTTAAACGTTGTATCGAATGTGCGACATTTGTTACGGTATATAAAAATAATTTTATTATTTATCGAGGGAAAGTATAATGAAAATTATCGTTTACCTACTTAGATTATTTTTTTATTGTTGTGTATTTGCAACAATTAAGTTAAAAATTATTTGCTTTTTGATTTAAAATCAAAGCTATATAAATGTAGTAAAATATAAGTAATAAGAATAATATATATATATATATATATATATATATATATATATATATATATA
This sequence comes from Leptonema lineaticorne, assembly GCA_024500535.1. Taxonomy (NCBI): domain Eukaryota; kingdom Metazoa; phylum Arthropoda; class Insecta; order Trichoptera; family Hydropsychidae; genus Leptonema; species Leptonema lineaticorne. The sequence continues at coordinate 12,311,551 of JANIJI010000030.1, read as the reverse complement.
TATATATAATAAAATTAAATTTTGAACTGGAACGAATTAATGTCATATGTCAAATATATATATATATATATATATATATATATATATATATATATATATATATATATATATAATAATTTAATTAATAAATATTTATATATTATTCTGATACATATAAAGATTAAATTAATAGTTTTTAAATGGTGTTTCACGAAAAAATAGTATTCAATAAACTTCCGCCAAATCTTGAAAATCACTCGTTTTCTATTTATTATGCAATATTAAAAATATATATTATTTTATGTTGCGATTACGTCCTGTATAATTTTTATGAAATAACAATGTTCCGTAACTCCGAAAAAAATAAGAATAACTTTAATAAATATACTTATAATTACATTTATATATTATATATTAAATATATAAAAAAATGACAATTTATTACTATCCGTTTCCAAGGACATAAATTCAGATATGCGGACATATAAATAAATATAGAAATTAATGTATAACTCAATAATGTTCAATGTAAAAAAAAATACAATTATTCGAACAAAATATTACACTAATTAGTCAAAAATTAAAAGACTGCAATCGAAAAATATCGAAAATAATTAAATTTGACTTGAATCATTTATCAAAATGGGCGAAAATCGAATACGCACCGCTGAAACCGAAAATATCCAATTATAAAATAACCTTCAGTTAACGGAAATTCTAAATTGAGAAAAACATTCACCATCATCAGCATCATCAAAGTTATTTTAATAATAACAGCCGGTTAAATCGGGAATCGATCGCCTTGAATTTTCGCATATTGTAAATATATACAATACGCGATCGAATTGGATCGCAACCGGCAACAGACCAAGTTGTGCAACGTTCAGATATAAACTTATTGCGAATATGTATAGTATATTATTATTGCGGCATCTCGATTTTCATTCGTCTTATATACCATAAAATGTATATATATATATATATATATATATATATATATATATATATATATATATATATATATATATGTATATATAAAAGGTATCCATTGAGAAATTGGCGGTTATTGCCGTTGACACGGTTCGATAATCTCGAGATCATTTAACTGTATCGCGGTTATAGTTTATTGTTTAATTGATATTAATGTTAATCTTGATCGGATATGAAAAAATATCTGTTTTTGATTTTTTTTCTTGTTTTGGATTAAGGGGGGCGTGTTTTAGCAATTTGAATGTTAAATGCCAATTTCGCTTAATTGAATATAGCTGTGAGCCAAAACGTGATGATGAAGTGTTTGAGATTGGAGCAAAAGCCGTTCTTTTTTATTGACAAATAAACAGTTTAATTATTGACGGTGTTTTTTTAATATTAATTTTTATATAAAATGTTTTTTTTTATAATGAGTAAATCATACTCAAATTTTCCTAATGTAGACAATCTTCAATTATGAAAGATTCTAACCTTTTAGATTAAAATTAAAAACTCTTTATTAAATAAAAAACGATATTGAAGTTAATTTAGAAAATTTATACTAAAATTACATAAATGAAAGTGTATCCAATTATAAACTAACAACACTTTCAAACGAATGAAAAAAAAAAGTATACGCGTATTTTAGACCTTTAACAGATTAAAGCCGTCTTGAATTCGATAGGAAAAGTTTTAACCGTATAAACAAACAGTAAAGTCAACGCTTTCACTCAAATCCGTTTTGCCATAAAATTTCATTAATATTATATAAATTTAATTGAAGTTGCTTCATTGTTGATAGGCGCATTTTTTTTTCTCAACCCACACATGATATAAATGTCATAACTCGTATGAACTTTAAAGAACAAATAACTTTCACACACCGTAAACGCGATAATATTTCGACTTACTATATATACCACATCGTGTTCGACTCCTAATAAGCACATTGGTATTTAAAAATGTGAAAATATAAAAATGGATATATAATTATTACGATTTCATTTCGTATTTTAAAATAATTATTAGTTTAAAAAATATATATATTGCATCCTCCTTATTCGCTTAATATGGCTCCGGTTGATTTTTAATAATGTCACATTTTGTGCGTTTTATATTAATATAACGGTATAATAAACGATTGTAAATTTTACAATATTATCGGATAGTGTTTTGAACGATCACCTTTCTACTGGAACACGCCGCACGTTCAACTCAAAAATTCGAGCGTTGTTTAAATCAAAATCAAAATAAACAAACAAACACGTATCGGATTAATAATTCTTCACTTTTCACGTTTTCGGAAGACAGACTGACCACTTTCTAACGTGGGGAACTTGACCATTGTCTCACTGTGTTATGAAAACAAAATAACTTTTGGTGTGGCACCGCAACTTTCTCTAAAATCGCCATCGCTAGGAAAATTTATATTATTATATATGATACAAATCATAATAAGTGTCGTTTTATTATTTATTTATTAATTATTATTATTATTATATTTTTTGCTGCAATACAAAATTTATAGGAATTATCGAAACGACCGCTCGTAAAAATTTACGAATAAAAAATATGAATCTCTATAGAATAAAAAAAAATCGACACCTACCATGTTTAATTTCGAATTATACAAAATTATTGTTTATAAACATCGATAAATTATTTATATTAAGAACGTAAAAGTCATAAAAGGCGATATTGAATTTAATTATAATATTTTTTTTTATATTATAAATCTGAATGGTTCGAAAACGAATCAATTCGTTATATATTAAAGGAAATCTAAATATAAATGTCGAATATGTTGTATGAATATTTAAAATTTCGACGATATCCTGAATACATATATTTTTTTTATAAATATTTAATGTCTTACCGGTTAAAATATTAATAAATTAATATTAATATGAATGATCCTCACCTGTAACAATACAAAAGAAAGAATTAAATATCATTTTTATTATATTAAACTATAAATTAATACATATTTAGAAATTTGAATTAATTAAAAGATAATTGGAAATTTATAATAAATACAAATTAACTCAATTTTAATTAATTAAAAAAAATGAGAAATAATAATTCAATGTTAATCTTACAAATAATGTATTGTATAAAATTTATTGAAATAGTAATATTTTTAAATATTTTTTTTAGGATTTGAACTTAGAATTTATTTTATATGAAAAAAAAACTATCAACCAATTAAAGTATTTTCTGCAAAATTCACATAAAGTTCAATTGATAAAATTGAGCTCAGAAACTGAGTTAATTACGAGAATCAACGTAAATTACTATCATAAAATAAATAATTTGTATTGTTTATCAGGTTTAATTCTATATAAAAAAAAAACCTTGACTCGAATATCAACACAGTGCTGACTTTATGCATGTGAATAAATAATAATTATAATATCTCATTATACAATATAAACAATATATAATAAATACCAATCAAGTATACGAGATCTGCCTCGAGCCATTTAACGAAAAGTCAAGTGTGATATATTATATATTTTTTCATTTTGTCGCATTAAAAAAATAAATTATGAAGTATATATGATAAAATGTTAATATATATATATATATATTTATATATAAAAATGTTAAAAAAATCGCTTATCGTAACAATAACATACAGGAAATGAGACCATTGGACCACAACGGTCACCGAGCGATGCCCAACTAACCGTTGTCGATTGTCGTATATAAAATTGTGTATTATAATAATTTGCGATTGTCAACGACAAAATGACACATGTAAATGTATTCTAGAGGTAGGGAGCATTAAAATGGTAAGTCCACCGCGCCCGACGATTATTTGCATAAATTCGGAATGTAATCGAACGTTTCGATAATCGTCGACTAGACACAATTATAATGATGACGTGTCGATTTTGCAATGAAGCGACGTTAAACCGGTGGCATTTTAATTTGTTTATATTTTTAAAATCGTATTTTATAAATTTTGAATCAGTTTTATATCGTATCTATTAATACAATTAGTTGAGGTTCTTGGAAGAAGTATATTTTGGATTCAAATTATGAGCGAGCGAATGGTTTAAATCTTTCTTTAACATCGATCACGAAAAAATATTTATAATATGAAGATTTAATAATAGTTACAACACTACAAATACTTAATAGAATTAAAATTTTATTAAAAAAAATATTACTTATTATTATTAAAATTATGACACGATTGAATTAAATCAATATTTTTTAACTGTTGCTACTATTAAAATACTATATAAAATAAATTTAAAAAATATGGCAAAAATTGAGAACTGCTTTTACACGGTGACTGAACAATTTCATAAAAGAGAGGAAAAATACTAAAATCGCCATCAATCAAAGTCCGCATAGAAAATATTTGGTAAACGGAAATTTTAATATTTCAGACGTCAAATTAGCGATCATCTAAACCTAACGACTGTTCCAATTCAAAAAAAATAGGCAAAATAATAATAATAATAAGTAAAGAACCTATCAAACTGGGTCATCTATATATATATATATATATATATATATATATATATATATATATATATATATATATAACAAATACGACGTCGGATGTCCGATAGTAGAACGCGTTGATATTTGTCATTGTTTTTGTTAATCAACTGATAAACGAGCATAATATGGATTGATGTAGTGCAGATAAATGCATTTTAGTCCATTTTAACTACCGAATTACTCTTCGTAATTCGGTAATTTGATAAAAATTACTGAAATTTGTTAACAATTAACAACTGTCCGGATATGCGATAATAATCTATTTTAATGAATTTATATGTAAACTAGATTACTAACCGCTTAACGATTTCTTTATCAAATAATAGTGTAAGAAAACGAATTAATAAGCGCTAATATTGACGATATTTTAAATATACAATAATAAACAGTGAAAATATTGAAATTAATAAATATCTAAAAAATATTTTTTTCCTTTCGTTTTATATAAATTTTCACTTTTTTTTGGATTGCAGTATATTAACAACATTTTCACAGTACAGTAAACAAAATTAATGTTCCAAAACGAGTGTGACAATGCGTAAACTATCAAAAAAAAAAAAAATAGAATAAATATATTATAAAATTGCAAAATTCATTCAAAAATATTGTTAAAAAAATTGCTACCAAATTTTGAGATGTGCTTCAACATATTATGGATTGAAAAAAATGTGAATCATTTTTATAACTATTATATTATAATTTAGTAAAAAATGAACTATAATTTTTTGGTCGTTTATTTAAAGCGAATTTCACTTTTTAAACTACAATAAATTGACCGACATTTCTATTAAAGTCACAAAGCACTTTTTCTTTTGTCTCAGTAAAAAAAAATAGTTCCATTGCACAATTTTCAACTGACTATATTTAGAGCAAATCTATACGTTTCAAAATTAGCAAAAAATCTAATATTAAAAGAAATATTTAAAAATAATGAAACGATATTTTACACTTATTTATATATAATCACTACTTAAAATCTCCGAGTGGTTTTAATTATTTCAATATCAATTTCGCATAGTTGATAACGAACGTACTTTTATCACATCCGACCGTTGATTGCGTTCAACGTTGCTTACGTTAATACAAATTGCACTATTCAAATATTTCAATTAATTCGATAATCGCAATCGCCTACTTCTCACAGTCGGAAAGTTTGCGAAATCGCTTTAACCGGAATCGATTTAATCCGAAAAAAAAGACAAATTTTCATTATTTTACCAAACGTCCAGATAAGACATGTAAGAACCGTAATTATTTATACGTTTCGAACGAATGGTGAATTTCAATTAAAATAAACGGCTCGCAAAATTAAAAGCTTTAATATAAATATCGCACATTTCGTTCAAAATAATAATCGTAAATATACGTATATTATTTTATATCGAGATCGATCGAATTACTCAACGTTCGTTTGCGCTATATATTTATCTGTTATCATTGTCATTCGCACGGCAAAATAATAATAAAATTAATGAAGTCGTTCTGGAAAATATTTGGAATGCTTGGGTTAGAGCAGTAATAATATTTTTATTGCTATGATGAAAATAATAATAATAATATATATATATATATATATATATATATATATATATATATATATATATATAAATATCTCACAGTACTTTAGTTTATGCAAACAACAGAACTACAAACTACTTTCTATTTGTTCTTATATTGCGTGTTGAGAAGAAAAGGCATTTGTCTCCATATATATATATATATACTTTTTTCTTCTTTTTATTCCAAGTCGAGACAATAGTATAATAATAATAATATACACAAAGGATATATTTTTGTTGTATTTATATAACATTAAATATTAGATATGTTGTGTGACAAAAGAAAGCACATCGCAGTAAGATGAAAAAAAAACTATATTTTATTAGTACAGTTTATATGTTAAAAGTTTTATGTGCAAAAAAAAGAAATAGATGAATTGAATGATAAAATTTGTAAAAATATTTTTACAAAATAAAGACATTGGTAAAAAAAAATAATAAAAAAGAGTGTTGTCACATAGATAATATATTATTTTAGTGCTCAATTTTTATTATTACATTTATTTGTATGTTACTTCTGTATATGGTAATAATTTGAAATAGAAAAATTTTTCGAAAACCAAAATTATCAAAATAATTAATAAATTCATAATAAAATAAAAAGAACGTTTAGTCTAAAACTAAATTTTTTACAAATTTTATTTATTATATTCATAAAAATAAATTTTATATATTGACAGCGTTTCTCACAGATTCTTTTCTAGGGCAGTAGTTTTCAATTAGCACATCGCGGTCCACGTTTAGAATATTATATATATAAAAAAAAAACGATTAAACAAAATTTAGGCGGCACTTCAAAAAGAAGCATGTTTTCTTCGAAAACGCATGTCAATGTTGACGATAAACACTCGAAAATATTTGACATATCTAGTAGAACCTTCGTCTGTTTGATGAAAGAGAGAGAAAAAAACCATCGCACGACACACAAAATCGAGTGCACCGACTGCACAAAACGATTACGGATAGTCGAAAGTCGCAATATTCAAAAAAAAAAACGGAAAATGACGAAACCTAAAAAAAATAAACACACATATACGTCATTTTTACTATTGGACAATTTACCAGATTAAGCAACGGTGCAATTCACGTATCCAATGTTGTCAGAAGAAGAAGATGATGAAAAAAAAAACATAGTGAAGGAGATTACATCTGGTGAAAATGAGCTATATCCGGCCAAAAGTCAGAAATTACGCGGCCGTTAAATTTTATTCTACGGTTGTTACGAGCGAACATTGCTTCGCAATTAGATCGAGTTACGAAAAAAAGTGAGAAAAGTGTCATAAAAACGCCGACAAACATTGAACAAGTACATAAAATTAAAACTAGAATGCAAGTGTTACCATTTAAACATAAATTAAACGCGCACGTTCATTTTTTCCAATATAGGAATAGAATATTTTCGTTTATGTAACGCGACCGATGATTACTCTATCGGTGATGTAGTTATTTAGAAATTAAGCAACTGCGAATTTGAGAACTTTATTTTAATTTAGCGATACTAATTTAAATAATTATTAGTCTGTTTAAAATTATTTTTAATCATTGAATATCGTAAAATGCAATTGATATTTTAATTTTTTACGTTCACTAAAATACTGTAATTATTTCTTACTACTAAAATATTAAAAACCAACATAGAATTCTAACGATCAAATGAATAAAAGTTAATCCATTATTTTACGAAAAAAAAGTATGTTGCGATGAAAATAGACGCATTGTTTCGTTTCTTTCGGTGTCAAAGGCACGTTTCAATCCGTGTTATTCAATTACGTGATCGTATACGAGTGTCAAGTATTGAAAGAGAAAAAAAATAGTTTTTACACGATAATATCGTGAATGTAATAATAATAACCGCATGTTTTAATAATGAACGTAAAGAGAGAAAAAAATATATATATATACGATAATTGGCATCATTAACGAGACTCGTCAATTGACAAGTGGTGTTTATCGAAGACAAATCGCGATAAATGCGATGTCACGATGTTAAATAAAATTATGCAATTTGCTACGAGTAAGTTACAATCGATGATAACATAATCGTGAGCAAATATTTAAAAGTTTTTAATGTGTTAAAATAATTTTTGATTACTTTAAAAATCATCTAAATGTTGAAAACGTCGCATGAACATGACGTTTCATAGAAGGAATGAAAAGCAGTTATTAAATTTCACCGAAATTATCTCTAAATAATTTATAATTTCTTAACTTTTTTATATAAAAAATGATAAGAAAAAATATTGTCAAATATAAATTGATATTCAATATATAAATAATACGTATAAAAATATAGATAGAAATCGTTTGAATGTATACAATAATTAATCAATAGATGATAGGTCGAAGGTTATCCATTCGGAGGGATGAAAAACCGCGTCATCTATAAATATCAACGTTGATTAATTTCATTATACGGATGTATCTATGATTATGGCGTGGAATAGAAAAGAAAGAGTTGTCGCAATCTATCGAAAGAAGAAAGTCACAACAACCTAGCAATTAAAATGAGCGAGAAAAAAAAAGTAGAAAACTCGAAACGCGAAAGTTTCAAATGTGTCAAGGTGTATCTTTTTCTTCTTGTATTTGATTTTTTTTATTTATTTGAATCAAACTGATTATTATTATTCGCTTAATATGTGTATTGAGCAATAATAATAATAATAATAATAGAAAAATTCAAGACAATCTAAGCATTATTGATTATTATTAGCGAGTTCAAGTCGATGGGCGTGGAGATCGATGTCGATCGCAATAAAAATACTTATAAATTAAAGAAAAAGTCTAATTATAGGCTTAGTGTGCTAAATCGACGGTGCACATTATTATTATTTATGCATAATCAATTACCCGGTATTCGATAGAAGGCGTGGGAAGAAGACGGTTAAATTTCGATACTGTATGAGATTAGGCAGTTTCGCCCATTGTTCTAAAACGAAAACAGTCAAATAAATTAGTATAATACTAAAAAACAAAGGGAACATACTGTGCAATAATAGTTTATAATAAAAAAAAAACAGAGCCGAATCCGATCTATTGTTAAGCTCGTATTGTAAAAATTCATTATAAAGTTGAACATTTTTAAGATTCGTTAATAATGCTGTCAATTAAACGTTCGCACGAATGATTATTGACGTGAATGAAAATGTAAAGAAATATAAGGGATGTCACGTTCAGCATGAATAACATTTTAATTCGAAAAATGTCAGTTTTGATTTATTGCAATATTTCCATTTCAGAAATGAAGATATATAAACATGTCATGCATCATCTTAAATATGGTTGGTTGGTTGGTGGTCAACACATAATGAATCATTTCGATTACATTTAGGACCTGTCCGATTAAATTATTGACCACTTTATCAACTTTCATAAATCTATATAAAATCTTAGGTTTTTTTTATATAGATTTAACTGAGATTTCTATTATAATACAATCTGATCCGTCTCTGCTATATAAGACAATAAAGTACATCGATAGAGCCGACATTTCCAGGAACGTTCATTATTGCAACGGATGCCACGAGCTTTTAAAAGAGAAAACTCGCACGTGAATCGAAAATAGAAAAGAAGATGAAAAAAAAAAGGGGAAAAAAGTGCACGTATGCCCAACGAAAGAGCGATACAATCGAAACCAGTCGCCAGTCAGTTGGTTCTAGTGGGTAATATCTCCTATTTTGGTTGCTGCACACTATATTTTCAATCTCGAAGAACGGACGAGAGGCAATCGAACAAGGCCAAATGGTCAAACGATCAGCGGGTAACACTGGCAGCGTGTTTGTTCCAACGGTACCCGAGTCGATTTCGACAATGCTTAATAAATTAATAGGGCACCAAAGTGGTACTGCAGCTTTAAAAGTCCTCGATACATCTGGCTTCAACTCTGGACCGGAATCGTTTCGAACGTCCATATTCAAAACATTATTATTAGATATTAATAAAAACGTTGAACTCGGTTTAAGATAATATTAAATAATTACAGAAGAATTATTGCAGTTTTTATCTGATAGTTATATCTCCCTTGAGAATGTGTTCTGCGGCGAAGATTCTCACAATTTTTTACTGTAAGTCAACGACATACCATATTTTTTCACATGGTCGTCCATTTAACAGCAAAACCAGCATTATATTACTTTGTATCAATACAAGTAATATCCTAATAAGATATTGAGAATTGCTAGGGATAGATAAATTGCTATACTAAATCTAACTTTTTCAGATTTCTATTTTCCGCATTGTATACAATTCTATTTTATTGAACGTTGACGTTAATTAACATCCAGCTACTATTATAGCGGAAGAGCTAAGTATGGGCGTATGCTAACCCAGTAAAAGATCCTCGACCCGGAGACAAACGATAGAGAAAAAGATTCAGCTAGAATGGCAAAATCGAAGACACGAGTAAATAGAAAATTATCGAACTGACCATTTGAAATCAGATAGATAGTTTTTTTTTTCGTTTAGAATTCTCCATAGAAAGTGGCCGCAGCTTTCGAGAACAATCGGTTGACAATGATTCGAGACCCAGTTAATTCATCAAGGAGTCTCGGTCGCACTTTTTTTTTTAATAATCGATTTATCGGTTTCGAAAGTAAAACCGCAAAAGGGAACGAGTTTTTCTGCTATACAACGAAACGACCGCGATTTCGTCGTATAGCAGATTTATAGGGTTCAAGTCGGGGGGGTTCAAGCCTCGCATGATTTATAAACGTCGACCCGAATACGTGTTAATGTTTCGCAACGTGTAAATATATATATATATATATATATATATATATATATATACGTGCGTATATATTAAATATTATTATAAATAAAAATCTGAGTCGTGAGTTGCGTCATTGAACGAAATAAGATAATTATAAAGAACAATCGAAAGTACTAATTATATAATTTAATACTCGTTTTTATTAGAGCATTATTGAAATTAAAAAAAAATCGTTTTTGATTCATTAAGGCCATGATTGTTTTGATGAAGTAATAATGATTAAGTATATGGATTTTTAATATTAATTATCAACGATATTACAATCTTTTACAACAGATCAAATTATATTTCAATGGGTTTTTAAGGTAGATTGGTAATAAAAATCAATATAAAACGAGCTATACAGATTTAAAAAAATCAATTCTGCATCATTCATTTATAGTTTTGCAATTTTATTACCAAAACATTATAGTTTTTCATGTAAAAATATATAAAATAATTTTATACTGGAGATATTTAATCAGACTTGAGATGTATTTTCAACTATTCATAACCATATCCAACACTTAAATTTTCTAACTGTAAGCTCTATTATCAGTCGATCAAATCATTTTATTCATTTATATTTTATAAAAAAATAATATTGTGATATAATCAATGTGTCCTTAAAAAATTAGATCACATACAAAGGTTTAAAAATATTACACGAAAACAATTTTTCTCGATTTTATATGATTAATATAACATGTTATATAAGCAAGCAATTTTGACTAAAATTGACAAAATAATAGTTGTTTTAAATTATATAAATACGTATAAGGAGTTATTTCGTTTTTTTAAACCCACGTTTGAACATTAAAATATATATATAATCACTAATATTAAAATATACAACAATAAGCATATTGCACCTAGATAATGGATAACCGTTGACCGTTTAGGAACTAGTTAGAAACCATTAACCAATCGATAGGACAGTTTACACGCCGATTTGCCATTGTTTCGGCGATAATGGGCAGTTTGTTTTGAATATAAACGGATTGAATCGTTATAAAGAAAAATAAAAATTGTTAAAAAATAAAACAGTAGTGTGATTATGCAGAATATAATGGTTATACAATAAACGAGCGTGTAGGTTTGTTAAAGTGGCCACAGGCAAGGTAACACCGGTTATTGCTTTTTTTTTTTTTTTTGTTTTATTTTGTTAGGCAATTTATCGATAACATTTCACCTGGTGAATAGTTAAAGACAGTGGTCACGGTTTTTGTTGTTTGATCAAACGTAAAACTCTATTGTTGTATATCTATCACGTGTGATATGCATATATTAATTTTATTATGCCATTACGGTATGTTGAGCAATCTGGGTAAGAGTTATCGTCGGTTCAAATCGCGAATTGCCAAAAAGTGAAAAATGTTGCTTTCAAAGTTATTGCATTATGAATATAATAATAATAAGACGAATGTTTCGAAACGATTTATCTTTTCATAGTCGGTCGGTCGAACAATTTATTCATGTTTCTCATATCTAAATATTGGTATATAATATAATGATTAAATTCATTCATTTTATATTACAGTGTAAGATATTGAATATAAATTGATTACTATTCAATAGGAAAGATGTTCACGTATGAACATAAATAATTATTTCTGGATATTATGAGATTAGATAGTGTAAAATTAATATTAATATTTAAATGATTTATTAAATTCAATATTGAAAAAAAATATATATATTGTATATTTTTGCATTTAAATGTATTTGATTTATAGCATACAGTTCATCAATATTATGCATAGATTTAATTAATAAAAAAAAATGAAACAACTACTGGTTTAGTAATAAATAGTCTCGAATGCAAAATATCTACTTTTTACATACAAAAATGGATGTTTTTATTATGGTAAATAATCGTTGAATATAGAAACTATGGAAAAACCGCGATATTATACAGAAAAAAAATGTAGTTATACAACATATATGGAGTTTAAATAAAAATGCAAATAAAGCATCGGTATATATTTAAAATAAACCTAGAAGGAGACAATTATTATACAATTGGCAAAAAAACAGAAGATGAATTAAATAGAAAAAAAAAATCTACGGCGCCATAGTTAATACGAGGCATTGACCTTTCTTTTTTTTTATTATATCTGATTTGTATTATTAAATATTTCAGTTTTCAGATTACACAACGGCTGGAAGCTGTTTTAATATGACTCAAGTCACCTTTTCACTGTTACATACATACGCGGTATATATTTATATTGCGGTAGACAGAGGCATCGAAAGTAAAACACGTATTGTTAAAGACCCCCTTGTCGTAAAGAAACAAAAAAAGTAAAATTACATATTGCGAAAGCGTCGAAAATCGTGAGATAGGGTTTAATAAAATACGGTCGTGTCATGAGAAAGATACAAAGAATAAAAAATAAATACATACATACATATATATATATATATATATATATATATATATATATATATATATATATAATAAAAATTACGCAAACTGTGCATATGGTCAAAACTGACCTACCCAGATACGCTTTCGAGATAAGAAAAAGCCTCTTTTTTATAATAGCATGAATAATGTTTGTTCGACGAGAGCATGTTTATATATATATATATATATATATATATATATATATATATATATATATATATATATATATATATATATATATAGCAAAATCATCGTACCGTCAAAATCATATAATCGTATTTTCCTTTTTTTTTTTAACAATTATTAACAATTTTTATTATACGTAGCGCAATTAACGCACAATAGCAAAACAATATAATAATGACGGGTGCAAATCGGAAAATTTCGAAATGACAAGTCGGAAAAGGAACCGCAACCGGAAACGCATCGTAAAACGTTAATCGGAAAATTATAACGTTTTCTTCCGGGAAATTCGCTGAATTAGCAATAATTAATTGTTCACGTAAAACATGTGCGCAATTTTTGATTTGATGTTACTGATTAAAAATATATATATTTTTCGACGTTAATTTCTCATATTTGAGGATGTATTATATATGGAATTTTGTTCATTTTATTTTCAAAATTATTTTTGTAAATTTACGTTTAAAATTTTCTTCTCTATATTTTTATATAATATAAGAACCGGTAAAAATTAATGTCAATAGGAAATCCACGTCTCTTCGGACTGTAATATCATTGATTTTTTTTATATATATTTATAAAATTTTTATAAAAATATAAAACGTGTATACTTGTGTCTGATTAATAAAATAAATATTAGTGAAAAATTAATGGAAATATATTCGACAATTTTTTAATACAACACATTTCCGTTTACGATAAACGTTCTTATCATAATGTCGTTGCAATAAACATATTTTAACTCAGTTCTAATTTAGTACAGTATTATAAAATTATAAACCAGACATATTAATTTAAATATTATACGAGAAAAATCAATTAATTCGAAATTATAATATATTATATAATATTCGTATTCTCGTGATATTAAAATTTATAAAGAAAAGAACTATTTTATAATATTTTTATACTATGTTTTTTTTTTAATAAAATATAAGTAATTTTTGATTGATTTATTTGTGTTAAATTGAAAAAAATTCCAATATGAAAAATTTAATATTAAAGAACTTTCAACAAAACGAAAAAGGCATTGAAAATATACATCGACATAATACAAAAAAGGCTTCATAAATACAATCTCAATTTTCACTATAAGGTCTTATCTCACATTTTCTAGACATTTAGTGGAACAAGGACATATATTTCCAGCAGCGAAATAACAACACAGGTGTCCGAAGGTGCAAATAGGGACCCCAATTAACCCCGTCGGATCGGCGGCGATTTTTTTTTTTTTTTGTATCTCATTTTACTTTTCGATTTACCTCTTGTATATGATTTATACGAGACTTGTTAATTAACGGCAAAACGTAAACAGATATATATGCGAGATTCGTAAGAGTTTATATAATGAAATTTATAGTTTATAAAAAGGCGCGAACGGCGCGCATACAACGTATAAATCAAATTTTTAATATATATTATATATGAAAAAAATTATATAATAAATATATATAAATAAAATTAAAAGTGTAATTTTCAAGACGTGTATAAGTATATATTTAATAAATGAACATATAAAATATTATATAAGATCATTTTTTATTATATTATATATATAAAGTGGGATAGTAACAATGTTCGCTTAATAATTATGTTATTTTTTTATCTTTATGTAATAAATTAATCTAAAATGAATTATATATATATATATATATATATATATATATATATATATATATATATCTGAATCTCTGATATTGAGTAGATTAAAAATCGTTATTCAAATTTCAATTTTTAAAATATAATATTTTTTTTAATTTTTTGTTCATTTTGAACAATATTGTATAAAAAATATCTACATTGCAAAATCATTGTCATAAATAATGAATCGAAATTTAAAGTAGGGAAACGATTATTAGTTAATTAATGATAATAATAAATATGTCAATAAAGACAAATATTATGTTGCGATATTATGAATGAGCCGTGTAAGTTTCATTTCACCACTTATAACGATCGAGTTACGTCTAAATTTCCACGACATAATTCAAGATATGAATACGTATAAAGATATCAAATATGACGAGCGGAACATCAAGTAAAAAAATAGAAAGAAAGAAAGAATAAAAGAACAACTAGAAACTAACAACTGGATCGCGTCAATCATTTTCACGCTCTTTACCATACATTAACACGTGTTAAACGTAAAAGATGGATTGATATTTACACCGACAGAAGAAAAAGAAAAAGAATAATATAAAAAAAAAGAAAAATAATAGTTATAACGAGCGACCATTTTATCGCGTTAAACGATCGCGTATGATGGAAACGATTGTTTATTTTGAGGTGAAAAGTCATGCATAAATTGCGTCAAAGTTGAAACAGACACTTTCCGCGTGAGAAAACTCTTAGGAAGATAGTTAAGATTGTAAAAGATAAATAGATAGAAAGAAAGATAGATGCGGCGACGCTGATAGATAAGATAATGAAAACTACGCTTCTTTCCTAATGGTTAGCGCGATTGTGCGTGTGTACATTGTGATGAATAAGAGAAAACAAACGATTAATTTTTCGAGTTGTTGTTGTTGTTGTTGTTGGTAATTATCGTTGTTTGGTTTGGAAATATGATAAAAAAACATGGTGAGAAAGTGTTATTAAGTTGATACTGAATGTTATATATTGAATTTGAAATTTTAATTATCACAAAAAAAAATATATAGATACTATAATAATTAATAGAATTGTTTTAGATAGTAAAGAATTCTTGAACTTATCTATTTTTTTTAATTACTGAATGATCACGAAAGTCAAATTTAGAATTATCAGAATTGTACAACTCGACTTCGTGAAAAAAAATCATTACAATATTGTTTTAATGATATTTTGATAAAAATAAAAAAAATGCCGACAACAAAGTTAATTAAGTGTTTCAAGAATGACAACGGCAATAATTCACTTTATTTAACGAAGAGTAGGTTTTTAGTTCACGTTTCAAGAATATCTACTATTATAAAAAATTAATTCAACATATTAAAATAAATAATTCCAGTTTAGAAATTTATAATTAAATTTTAATTTTACTTATAAAGCATGAATTTCATTATCAGCCTACTAATAGAATGCATTATTCAATATAATAAAATTCTGTAAGCTTTTTTAAATTGAAAAAAATATTTTTCCATAATTCTATAAATTATAAAAATCACGTGAATAATATAATATAATAAATCTTAAAATTTTATATATAAAAAAATAATACAAAAGAGTTTGTCGCATTATACAAATTACCTATACAACGCTTAATTCATAGAGAAGCTGTCTAATAATAATTGAAAACGTTGCATAATATAATCGATCTATAGAAGGTGCGGTCTAATGTTTATTGCGCAGCTTCCCAAATGTCATTACTTGCATACGAGTAACGATTGTAACGATAATGTAATGATATGCTTTGGCGTTCGTAATTATTTTGCGGTTTGAAAAAACGATTCGAATCTAATTCGACGCCCTTTTTCACACGTATTGTGTTGTGTGTATGTAATATAAAAATATAAAATAAATTACAAATGTGAACAAATCAATTACCCAATGTTAAAAATTGAACATTGAAATTTTCTATATTTTGAAATTAATCGATGTAATTTTCTATAACATATTCGTGTTGTGATATTATCATATATTACATAGTTTCAATGTTGTTCATGTAATCAATATGCAAAATGGAGCGTGAAAATGATGAGTTCAGAAATATAATATAATTAGTAAGAAAATATCAAGGAAAATGTTTATATATTATATCAGGGATTTTAAATTACGACGGCGTACCAAATATGGCCCACCAACAGTCACCATAATAATTCATTAAATTTAATTTTCTGGTAATTTTTCATTACACATAATGTTCAACACGGAATAATTCATGTACTTTTTGTACAAAAATAAATGGGATTTCAAAAAAATAATAATAATAAGATTTATTTTTTAATAAGTAATAGAAAGTTTGTAAAGTGTTATAGTGTTTTACTAAATCATGTCTTCTTTCTTTTATTACGTTACTTTCAAAGACCTCCACTGGGAAGCATATTTTAAGAAATACATCACATTTCGATCACGGATTCGCATTTAAAAGCCAAATTCGAAAACGAGAGAGGTCACGGACATGACGTTACAAATTAATTACATCGTTTATTTTTATAATAAAATTTATATATATACATAATAGAAAATGTATAAATTCAACGAGCGTACAAAATTCACAATATGTAATAAGTTAAATGGTAAAAAAAATATATAAATATATATATATACACTTGTATCATTCTCGAATTTGTCACGAAAAACAAACAATGAACCACACTAATAGCGATGACGTTATTTTTATCACCTTTGTTAACGAGAGAGAAAAAAATAGAGGTTAAATTAACTTGTAAAAATCGAAAAACGGTCAGTTTTTCCCATGGTTTCGAAACGAGATCGAATCTGCTACGTAAGCGGAAACCGCTCGGTTAAAGATCGGCGGCTTTATTTTAAATATAAAGGATTTTTTTCAGTAGATCAATATAAAAAAAAAACGAAACCTAAAGACTCTCTATAAAAAGATCTTTAAAAAAAACGAAATAAAGAACAGAAAAAGAAAAAAAACCAGTAAACAGTAATAAGAGACACGCACGCACGCGAGCTCAAAGGGTCAAAAAATATATTATACGATGAGAGTTGTAATTTTATATAACATGAAACACAATGTCCGACATTTTATTAATTTATACACTAATTATTCTTCAAATTCTATAGAAAGCGACCGTTGTTTTAAATCTTGATATGTGGATTTTTGTTCGTAACAACAATTATTATAATCGTGAAATCATCAAAAAAAAAGTATAATATAATGATTGACTTCCACTGACATAATTTAACATTTGATGTAACGCAAGCACAACTTTCAAGTACGTCATTACATAATGTACATCTAATGACATTATCTTTTTAAAAAAAAAAATTATAACATCAAAATTATATATTAAAAATTTTAAATTTAAATTTGATCGTTGTTTGACAGTTGTAATACGAAACTAGTTAATATCGATTCACCTGAAGTAAACTGATACGATATTCCAGTGAATGTTAAACTTTTTAACGAACGGGTCTGCACTTTTTCAAAACATGATATCCGATACGCGTTCATATCTCTGTTCGTGACCGCAAAAAGTGCACATAATCGCGGTTCATCATCACAACAACAATAATAATAATAATAATAATAATAAAGAAACGATATAACTAGTGCGCGACGTCAAGAAGTACAACGGATACATGTGCAGACAGAATAAGGGAACGTAATTGTATTATTACGATTAGTGAGTGCATAAGAATGTATATAAAGCACCTCGAGGATAAGTCGTGATACTGAATTTTTGTATTTTTTTGTTTCATACTAGATCAAAGTGAATTTTACTCTTATAGACGTTCACCGTGTGTGTCTCATTAAAATAATAAACACCCAATTAGGCGTTTCCTCGGCACCCGAAGGAGGAGAAACAGAGGAACCTGGCCCCGTTCGTCGACCACTAATTGCGGTCGATATCTGGTGCACCTAGCGGCCTCGCATACTTAAAACGAGCGACTCGTATCTAATTAATGTATATAAAAACATTGTGTTTATATTAATTCGCTTTATGATTAAATGTTACGGTGCTGATGAGTCACACTTGAGACGATTGATTCTGAAAACGTGTCAAAATACGACATAGGAATCAGAGTTTGACAGATTGTCTTTAGAAACAGTATCTTAAAAATATTGTTCATGTAAAATAATTTTTGATAACAATTTAAATATATCATTTTGAATGTTATTACTATGTATAATGTGTCGGTTATATATATATATATATATATATATATATATATATATATATATATATATATATATATATATATATATGTTGACGTTGTAATGTGAAACAACCTTTAATACCCGATGATTACTTTGTAAAACGTTGAACATTTCACGTGTCAAGTAAACGATCGTACATCATTACGTATAAATGATAATTTGCAACGGAAATTGAACAGTTTAACAATGTGCAGACTGTTCAAATGAGCCAATTTATGTTTATTTATTCGCTTTACGAATAAGATATGTATTATTACAAAATAAGAAAAAAAAAATATATATATATATATAGTGAAAGATGAGGGGATGATTTAAGTTATGGAGAATAGAATCGATTTAACTCCCAAAAAACAGCGGGTGTTCATAGTTGAATATTATATAATAAATGAAGGTAGTGGCGCTTATATATATATATATATATATATATATATATATATATATATATATATATATATATATATATATATATATATATATATATATATATATGATATGTTAAGGATTATAATAAAAAATATTATTAATTTAAAAATATATAATAGTATTTTTTTTGTAATAAGTTGCAGCTGGAAATAATGAATTCGGGATGAAAAATGAGACAATCAGAAGCGTTTTTTTCTTTGTAATATAAAATTAAATCAAGCGATTCCATTGATTCACCGTTTTATGAGTGAAAATGATGTATAATATAATAAAAAAATAAATAAAGGAAAACATTACGAAAAGATAATCATGATCTCAAGAAGCAAATGTTAAAATGTTAAATGTTTGAGAATAGTCACGCGGTATACAAACTAAAATATTAATAGTGCGTTGTTTCAAGATCTAGATATGAAGAGTAAAATGGAGTCAAATTAAAATCTCAAAAGTATTATATAGAAACGACCGATCGGATGGGTCATATATAAATAAATAAATATATATATATATATATATATATATATATATATATATATATATATATATATATATATATATGTATATATATATACAGCTAAAAAATTTTTGAAGGAAGGGTCACGAAGGCACAACGGTTAAAAAAATAGTGGATGTACACAATTGAGTGGTAAACGAGGAGGTTCGGGTCCGAGTCACGCTGAGATAGAAGCCTTGGCCACGGTGGATACCCAGACAAGGCGGCTCCCTTACTTTAATCACAAAACCCTGGTTTCGGACCTTCATCTCGACCGCAAAGAAATAACCAGTTGTTGCTGTTGTTGTTGTTGTTGTGTTGTTGTTGTGCACTTACAAAACTAACCGACGAACGGACAGCACACGGTTAACATTCGTACGTTGCTGTTATCAATCTTCGGACAAAGGATTGAAACGCAAAAAAAAATAAATTAATAAAAAAAAATGATGTGTTCCTGTAATTTAACCGGCGTGGAAAAAGTAAAGGATCAAGATTTAAATATAAGTTAAATTAAATATATATATATATATATATATATATATATGTGTGTGTGTGTGTGTGTGTGTGTGTGTGTGTGTAATCAACGTAACTATGTTCGAGAATAACGTAACTTCATATGACTATAAAATATGGGAAAATCATATTTTTTTTTATAAATATTAAAAAATGTTCTCTCCATTAATTTCAGAATTATAGAAAAAAAATATTAAGCGTTACAGTAATTAGATTAGATTTAAACCTATTACACTGTTGAAATACAAAACTTATGTAAAATTCTGACGACAAAATAAAATACTAAAAAAGAAAATGTTATACATATTAAATACATTTTATACATTAAATTCACAAGAGATTATATTAGTCATATAATTATCAATTATTTATATAGTTTTCATTACATTAATTAAGTATAATTAATATATAAAATTAACCTTAAAACCAATTAAAATATTCATGGGAAGTAAAAAAAAAATACATTGCATGAATATATGTTTTAGTACAAATTATATTATAGAAATAAGCAGAATGATAACCTTCAAATAAACTCATATTTCCTTATAAGCCATTGTATAATTTTTTATTTGCTTAACAATATGATAACTACATCGAATTGAACACACACACCTTCTTCCGGTGAGACATATTGATAAAAATTATAATAACAAAAAAAAAAGATTATTTTATTGCATCATATCAATAGTTATATCGATCGACATCGAATGAGTCAATGTATAAATAAATAAAATCTGATATTTATACAAGAAAAAAGTAATAAATTGTGAATAAATGTGACTTTTTTTCTATTATAGCTTATAAATTAAAAATTACATATAAAATCCATATAAGAGTGAACGATTGCATTAACGCCAAAAATCGTTCAATAAACTCTCGTTAAATTATGAAATTAAAATCAACCATAAAAAGAGCGCATCGTTTAAAAATTCGAAAAAAAAACATATATCCATATAAATTTTTCAATTTAAAGACATTTTCAACGAATTTTAATTCCTTAAAAAGATTAAGAAAAAAAGCGATATCCAAAAATTTTAACCAATATATAAAGAAAAAATCGTCGTATTCGTCCAATTTTACAAGCGTAAATAAATCAATTCTGACGTAATCAACTTTAACAACTAATTAATTTCTCCCATATACAGTTATATCAATCGAGACTCATTAAGAAACACATAATATTCCATCCAATGTTTATCTCGTAACGTTAAAAACATAATGAGATTTTTTTTTAATACACACACATATATATATAAACTCGTGGGAATTTGAACGTGTGCAGGATATTTTAGGAATATTTTAACGGTACTTCATTTATACGGTTAAAATAATACAATAGTACAATTTAATTAGAACCAGAATATAAAAGTTAATTATTATATATATATATTAAAAAAAAATCTGTTAGTTAAAAACGACAAACAATGGTTTAAGTATGCACTTTTAAGTTTAAAGAAAACAGATGTGCGTTTTAACTAAGAAACATGACATTTGTTAACTCTGGTATTCAAATATATGGTAGTCATTCTCAACACAGTTTGAAGGTTTATTTTGAAATTTATAAAGAAGTACATTTTGAACATATTCGAAATTTAAGAAATGATGAAAATAACTCATTATTAATATTTATATAGTATAAAAAAATAAGATAATTATAATAATCAATGGTAGATTCCGGATTCAAATGATGATATATAAAATTTCATTTTTAATTTTTATATAGAAAAACTTCATGAATTGATGGACAAAATGATAAAGAAAAAGATTTAATTATAAGGTGAAAATTTTAATAATTAATTAATAAAGGTTGAGATTTGATGTTCGAAAAAACTTTAAATATACAAATCCACCTGTACAAGTTTACTTCGTGAACTTAAAGGAGTTTTTTTTTTATTATTTTTCATAAAATTTTAACACCTACACGATAATGAGCATCCGAAGAAAATCGAGTTTTTCATTACGACATTGTTACAATCGTCATCGTCGTTCGTCCCTTTAAATAATAAATAAATAGGAATTAACGATAATATAACAAAGATCTTTCGCGTCGGATTCGCTGTTGCCGTTAGTTATATTTATATTGGTGCAATAATAAACGTATGATAATTGAGTCACGACTGGTATAAAACTCAGTATCCTTAATGAAAATTGTAATAAAAATATACGACAGGGGTATAAAAATAAAAATTCAACCTTCACCGCACGCAACTTTCGACCGTTGTTATTATCGTTTCGTATGATGCTATCGAATAAATTGATTTTTTTTTCCTATAATATATCGGTGTGATTCGAATTATTAATATTTAGATAGAAAAAAAATATTGTAAAACATCGTGTAGACATAATGAATTATCTCATATACTACGTAAAAGCTATTTTTTTCATATAATATGTATTAAAAAAATAATAATTCTTCCACATGTTGTGCGCCAAAATCCGCAATCAAAACGATACGTTTAATATGTAAATTATTTTAGGAAATCGAACGTGCATTTCAATTATATGAACTGTGTATATATGTTACGGGTAGTTTTTTTAATTTATCATATTTAAAAAAAATCGATAAACGTTAATACTATTTTTAACAGCATTATTATTTCTATTTATTCGTAACTAACAAATTTCAAAAAAAAAACATGGAGTATAATAACTATTAATATAATATTATAACGGCGAATATATATTTTTATTGCACAAATAATTGCCAATAACATATAATAAAATGAAACAAACAACGTTATAAAATACATATTAGAACATTTTAAACAATTTAAAAAAAAATGAAATACAATCATGTAATACTTTTTTTTTAATTGTTAATCGATCGATCAATCAGTGGCAAACAGAATCTTCAACCGAGAAATATATTTGTGTATTTATAAAAAAAAAAAAAATCAAACGCTCGCGCATAATATAAATAAAGGGAGATTATAAAATAGAATAAATAATTGACGAGGACCTCGAGCACAAAATAATAATAATAATAATAATAATTAAAAAAAATAATAAAAAACTAAATAAATAAGTCGAAAAGCAAACACGGTATCCTTATCATTTGAGTAATGGTCACGATTTATCAGTTTATGACGACCGGTCGATCCGGTGTTTCATTCGGGTGTCGGACACTCGTTAAAAGGTGTGACGCATAACGAAACTCCGTTAACCGAAAACCGAAAACCGAAAATAGTCAAACGGTCTATATACTAAGAAATTGTATTAATGAGACGAGTGGACAACACTCCGGCAGCAGATCAGACCTGGGATCCGAATTCTGAGAAAAAATTCCACACATGAAAAATAAAAACACCGAACTGACTATCGATCAGTTGACCACCAACGTTTCACTATGTTCTAATTTTTTTTTTTTTTTTTGTTTTCTAAATAAAAAATGAAACGAAGGTTTCAAATTGCTATACTTGAAATGTTCCTGAGATACGTTGGAAGTGAACAAATTTACATGAATATAAATGTGCGTCTAGTTTTTGTAAAGTTTTCGTACAACGCCGAGGGTGAAGTTTTATAAAAGTTTCTTTCTTATTTCAACTTAATCGTTAGTTAAACAAAACTAGTTGAACTTTTACCGGGGGAACAAGTTTAAACAAAGTAATTTTTAAATACACGTGTAATATTGAAATATGTATATGTACCACTTTTTATTTTCACACTGATTTATTTGTGTTATGTGTTTATATAGAAAACTTTTATTAATTAATTGTCACTAATTAGTGAATTAATTGATTCTTGAATTGTTATCGAAAATGAGCAAGTATTCAAAATTTCAGCTCAATTAGTTATTAGGAAGTGATCGAAAAATTGATTGTAAGATTTGTACCAGAGAAACTAATATATAATATATAATAATATTGTGTAAAAATGAACTTCAAATTTGTTTACTAAGAATAAAAAGTATATAAAAAAAGAAACGAATATTGATAGCATTTTTTTATTTGAAACTAAAGCGTCATATAAAATAGGAAATTTTATATGACGCGTGAAAAAAAATATACGATGACGCTTCACAATGTTGATTTGTAGCTGTAAAAGTAATAGTATAATACAAAGTTTATTTGTTTAAAATCTGACGAATCGTTTGCGTCTTCTTCATCATGAAGATAGGCCTCGAAGGTCGCACTTAATCAAACCATTCACCGACACGTACGTTCAACGGAAAGTTCAAACGGGCAAAATTTGCGCAATTTTCAACAACAACAAAACAAAACAAAAAGAGAATAAAATAGTCTCAAGTGAAGGTTTTAAAATGGAGAAATACGAAAAAAAGATCGAATAAATAAACAATTTATAAATTAAGAGGGAAGAATCTATTCAACGCCGTATTTGGTTATGACTGCAAGTTTTTTTATCTCCTTATTAATAACATAGATGTGAATTTTAATTAACATTATTATTTATAGATACGTGTATGTAAATGTATTAATAAATATTATTAAGATTCCATTACAATACCGCATTATAAAGAGATAATCGTTACGCAAATAAAGTGAAAGGTCAGGACTAGTTAATGTTTGTTCACATTCCTCATTAAGTAATCGCTGATCATCTTCATCATGTTAAATAAATACATAATTGAAAAACAATATTGCTCTAGGCTACGCTAATTAACCTATTTGTAAATCTGGTTTTTCCAATCATATTTAAAAAAATATATATAAATACAATTAAACATTCATATGTATAAAAAAAAAAACGATTTCAAGACATAATATATCAGTCGAAGACGTTGAACATGCAAAAGTTGCACTTCGTAAATTAATACGGTAAAAAATAATGACGGACATCGAAGAAGATCAGTCGGTAAAAGTTAAGTAAGAAGGTGGTTCTTCTGTGAAGGAAGAACAAAATGCCCCTTTTGAACAAGAACCGACTCGTTCGAGCTCGCCGAGAAGAAAAAGATTGGAAGAAAGAAGAAAAGAATGAGAATACACTTTTTATATGTATATATCATTATTCCTTTTTTTTTTCGTCCTTTGCAAAATGGTAAATGGTAAAAAAAAATACACACACACACACACACACATAACCGGTTAGGCAACGAAACGATCCAACAGGTAATCCAGAATGCACCAAAGCCTCGAGGCGCAACAAATAAATAAACATCTCGGTGGACAGGTAAAAAGCAAAAGAGGTCCGATCCGAAAATCGAAAGAAGAGCGTCCTTTATTGTTCTTCTTTTTTTTTAAATAATAATAATAATAATAAATCAAATTTAAGATGAATTTCTTTCATTATTCTTACCTGATGAAGACGCGAAATACTGATAATACTGCGACAGATATGTGAGAATCGAAAGTCTATCGGGAACGGCGTACTGTGCCATATCTTCGGCGTCAAGAAGGGCGGGTATGCCCAAATATGATTCGGCTGTGCGAAACGCCAACTCGTTATTGTAGAACACGTCCTCTTTCTTCAAACTGGAAAAATCGCTGAAACAAGCAAAATCAAAAATAAAATTAAATTTAAATTGAACGTCTCGTCAATTGTTAATAGTGTAAATGATTAGGTTGAATGACGTTAAGCATCATTAGAACGGTCGCCTAAATTGATAGATCAACCGATAAATGTTCACATAACTAAGCAGTTTAGCTGAGTTTATTTGCTATAATATTATATATATATATATATATATATATATATATATATATATATATATTTAATATAATATATTAAAAAAAACTGTTGAATTACATCACGTTAGTATATAAGGATTAAGACCATATACTTTCATTTATCGATCTTAGCAATATATAATGTGTTTTTTTTTTTTTGAGCTTACAAAATTACAATAAAATATATTCGTATAAAAACTAAAGATTACATCATTTATTCAATGCCGATTCAATGTTAATACTGCTACTTCTTATATTTATGCTTCATCTAAAACTTTAGATGTTAGCTTATTTAAAACTAATAAATATCAAACGGTACAGTTGAATGTGATTGTATCATCTATTCGGTGTTTTAATACTGGTTTATTTATTTATTTTTTTTATTTAAGAAGCCTAACAACAACTTCATAACCGATTTTCAATTTATAATTTAGATTGCAGTTTTAAAATATTATAATATACATAAAAATATTATTCATATCAACTTTTTTTTTTATTATTTCTAAGAACATGAATATTAGTCTGAAGCCAATTCAGATTCTTTAAAATTTTAATAGTATAAAAATCAAGTATGAAGATTTACAGTGATTAATTATACTGTAAGATTTAAAAATCATATTTTTTAATTATGAACTGTCAATCATTTCGTATACATATAATAAATTAAGAATAATACATAATCGAATATGAATACAAAATTATAGATGTAACAATTATAGTTGTCCCATAGATAACAGGGAGAAAGAAAATTTGATCATTACTATCATACATCTACAAGTATAGTTATCCATATATAACGCTGAAAACGTATAAATTAGCATATTTTATGCAAATCTATCCTAATAATATAAATTAGTGGTTAGATTGTCTTAGGCGATGTCGCGTCTACTTTCGAACGTCTCTTAAAGACTCCGAAGATACAGCGCAAATCTTTGAATCTCAGCGATCGCAAACGCCGATAAGCGAGCGTCTAATGGCGGATATTTGTCGACTATTTTGTGCACACGCACAACGTAGAAAAACATTTCTCTAAATGAATGGCGAACGTTTTGCCACGTCCCGGTGATAGATAAATGGCCCCAGACATGGAAGACGTGATTCAAGCAAATGTTGCTCTTTCACCTGAAAGCTGAACGGTACGGTCGACGATGTATTTTCCGGTCAAAGGGTCAATAATTTACAAACGACATAAATTTGTGTCACATTGTCGATATCATGAAAATTGATAATGTATGAAATGTGATTAAGTGTCTTTGATTTTGTATTTTATCAGTTTAAATTAAATTAAACTAAACTATTATTAATTAAGTGTTGATGCTAAAAGATATTTATGATAACCTTATTTATACGTAATACTCGCGACAAATAATAACAGTTCGTAAATGATAATAACATTTCGATAAGACTTAATATAAGTGTATTTTGGAATCAATAGATGTCATTAGAATCGTAAAAACTATACAAGAACTATTAATGAAATAGTTTTTATATATCCCAAAGAGTGCTCGTGATTTGGAAGGCGTGATTCAATGTGAATGATCTGATGGTTCAGTGTGGGTTCAGGTAAGGAGTTTAGTACGAGGAAAGTTAGCGAGTAGTTCCTCAAAAAGACAAAGTTCTGAAACTTTGTCTTTCGGTTTGATGCTATGTTTCAAAGCATATTAATGCAAAGCTACATCTTCGAAAATAAGACTAAGAAGAGTAACATTTCTCCAGAAAAAAGAGGCCAGTTCGTAAGTTAATTGAAGAGACGCCGCATCTCCAAAGATGGAGCAGAAACCCACAGAATTTTGCAAAAAAGCAACAAAATATTCCATCTGATAACGCGATTCTTATATACGACTTCATAAAATTGCTCTACTTTTTCTATAATGATGAGCTATCATTTGTATATCTAATTATGCGATAGTCGTATACAAATCATATTGAAGCACAATCATGAAATGTTATAAAATGCAACATATTTGAAAATAATAAACTAAAATAATGTTATCATGTACATAAGTTGAAATTGTTAATTTAATTAAATAGTTATTACACATTTGTAACACAAAATATCATTCATATATGATATAAAAATACGGTAACATAAAATCATACGAAATAAATATTTCAAGCTCAATACTAAAATCGTTAACTGACTAATTGATACTAAAAAAGCGTCTAGACTCATGAGATTTATAATGCAACCGACATACAAGAAAAAGGTTAAGTAACCCTGTAATATAATATTCACATGCAACAGAACGTTCGCAGTTAAATTTAACGATCGATATTATACGCGATCTGAACGCACAGTATCTTAGAGGGAAAAAAAAATTAGTTAAAACGGGCCGTAAAACGTCAAATTTATACATTCGATCAACTAATAAATATCGTCATTATTTACAATCGACGCGAAAAGAAAGTGCACCGGTGAAATGGAAACAGGTGAAATATTTTTTTTTTTTTTAGTATTTTTACCATACATAATTTTTTTTTTCATCGACTTCCACTATAGGAAATCCGTTAGAGTTTCGAAACGACGTTATAAATAACGACCGGAGACCCTTTAATTATAATATTTTCACATGAAAATCGTCTTTTGACGCGGTTTAATTGCGCGCGCTTTTTTTTTTCTCTTTTACTCTTTTATCTTTTGAGGCTCAAAAAAAAAGAGGTTCAAAACTTCAAGATAATAAATAAATAAATAAACGCACCGAAACGACATAACAGAATTAATTTATTGACATTTCGGAAATATTTTTAATGGGCGAATATAAAAAAAAAACGAAGATGAGGATAAAAAAAGCATATCAAAGAAGACGACGTTAATCTGGACCCGGTTAAGCCGGACTCCAATTATAATTCATTCATAAAGTCGAAATTAAAATATTCACATAATTCTAATACGTTCGAATATATAATTAAATTTGTTTTAATCAATATGCGAAATAAATTATATGTTGGCAGAAATTAATAGAAAATTATCGCGGTTATAGTTTAAACGAAGGCCGAATAAAAAATACGTATATTTAATTTATATTTGGACTTGAGTTCAAATTTCGATATATTATAATTATTTTTTTTTAATCTGTGTTGCTAGATTATTTATAAGATATATTAGAAGTTTTTTTATATAAAACATTGATAACACTTTCACGATTATAACGTAACAGCAATAATTTCAGAAAGTAGGAAAAAGTATGATGTAACAGTTTGACCATGGTTTGTGATGATGAGCAACCGAATAACGGAACAGATTTAACAGTACTTGGAGTACTGACATCATATTTCGGAAAAGGCAAATTACTTTCTCGTGTCATACAGTTGCACATGTTTCATATAGTCACTTCATCTTCACATATATATTTTTTTCAAATATCTGAGAATTATGAAATAAGAGTTTTTTCATGCTTTATATGAATTTAAATTTCTTGTTATAAAACCATGAGAATTCTATGTATTATAATATCAATGATATTTTCAATATCATTTTTATAGGGAAAAAAAATTTTTTTTTTTGGATTTTGAATACGAATTTTAAGTTCGTAAATCAAGGTAGAACTGCATATCAGCTTTTGAACATTAAATCATGAATTTTTTGTGACCCTGTAAAATTTTGTCTAGTTTTACAACATTAAAGATTTAATGAGACTATCGATAATTATAAAAAAATAATCGAATATCTATATTAAAACATACGCTGAAATGGGACAATATGTGAAGATCTTCAGTAAAAAGTTTTGTTTATATAGAGAATTTTTATTATTTCACTTGATTATATACATTACAAAATCATATATATATATATATATATATATATATATATATATATATATATATATATATATATATATATATATATAATATATTAAATAAACGTGAGATTATATATGATGATATATCACGTGCATATTATACACACGACACACGGTATCATGATCACGGACATGAATCACTCATTAACATGACATGAGTTAGTTGTAATCGACATGGCAAATTAGTGAAAGCGCACGTTAGAAAAGTCCAAGACACCTGACCGAATGCGCGCGAGAAACTAACGACGACGTAACAACACAATCGTCGTAACACCGTAATAAACATAAAACGGATAACAAAAAAAAAAAGAGAAAAAAAATGAGCGATAACAATTAAACGGTGTTAACACGAAACCGGAGAAATGACTTGTTCCGCCAAGCCGCAGTCACATTCAAACTAGAATACTAGCGCATGTTATTATGGAAAAAGACGTTATTTAATTATGAATAATAATAATAAAAAAATCGAGTTTTTATGCAAGCGCGGCGCCGCCTTAATGCGGTTCTAGCGATTGTTTTAATTTTAATCGAGGCGGCGAATCAAAAAGTGAAGGGGGTCACAATTAATTATTCGGGTTAAGTCTCGACAATTGTAATATATATGTTTCTTCTGAATAAAAGGATTATTTTTAAACTACAATATACAATATATATTTTGTACAAAATTATTATTTTTTATTTATTTGAAATAACTGTAATTAAATTATAAATCGTGGTTCGTGATTGTATATTAAAAAAAATAATTTATAAAATTCAATTTAGTTTTAAAATTAAATTGCTGATTAATTAAATTAAAAATGTGTGTTTTATAATTAAGATTGATATACAAATAATACTTTGATATTAAAATGAAATTCAAACACGTATTTATAATGTTTTCAATAATAATTTTAAGGTTGAGTCACAATCTTTATGGGTAACGACTATTATAATTTTAGTTGAATTTGCATATTTATTATAATTACATATTTTTTTATATAGATATACGACAAGTTTGCAATTTATTAAAATAAATGATTACGAATGACAAATTTTTGATATTTCATAATATGTCAATAATTAATAAGAAGTGTGTGAAACAAATTACAATAATTATTTTGATTCCAACAATTACATTTTTTTGAGATGCTTAACAATGTATTTAATTTTAATAATTAAATACATTGTTGCATATTTGGTAAAAATCAAAATCATTAATTATTAGAATAGTTTATATGCAAAATTAAATATACGAATTAAATAAACCCACAATCTGCTATCAGTAAACGAGAGTATTTACACTGAGCTGTAATAATAAATTTACCATATATACTAAATTTATTTTTACAATCAAAAAGTAAGGTGAAATTGTTATTTAAAACTCAGAAGCAGAAACTCAGGAAGGCAGATAAATTGTATTTTTTTTTCTTAGGTTGGTAGGACTGTCTATAACATGTGTCAAGCGTATATTTGTCAAAAAGTTTAATAATCTCTGAGTTACACGTATTTTTACAACTCCCGGTTCCTTCATAGCGATAATGCAACATGTTATACTGTATTGGTTCTACGAGATTTTTTTGACAAAAACTCGACTCATACCGTTTCACAACCACCGTATTCACCTGATTTGGTTCCGTGCGACTTCTGGCTATTCATCAAATTCAAAAGGCCAATACGAAGACGCCATTTTAACACGATTGATGAGATAAAAACCGAACTGAAGAAAGTCTTGAAGGCTTTGCCAGAAAAAAAAAACTATTCCGACGACTGGAAAGTCCGTTGGCAAAAGTGCGTTTTATCGGATGGAATTAATTTAAACGGGATGAAATTGATTTGGTAAAATAAATTTAAAAAAAAACCTTTTTTAAAACAAATTCACCTTACTTTTTGATCACAGTGTATATCCAAATGAACTTATTATAGATGAAAAGCGTCCAATTAAAATAATAAAAATTAAAAATTAACATTAAAAACAATTCGCCGAAACGACTCATAAACGTCTCGCGTCAATTAGTCGAATATATATTATATATAAGAAAACCGGACGATAAATTCACTTCTAATAAGCATAAACGACCGCGATTAATCTTTGAATGCAAAATCCGCTTCATTTCAAAGATAAATACGAGCTTATTATTTATATTTATAAAATAATAATAATATTATATATATATATATATATATATATATATATATATATATATATATATATATATATATATATAACGATAAAGCAGCGTACGCACGAATTATACAATGAGTGAGGTAACGGTTAAAATCGTCTAACAAAAAAAAAAATAAGAAATAAAATAAAACGTATTTATAATATAATAGATACAATAATAATAACAACGAGACGCGAACATTAAAAGCGTATATATATTTATAAACACCTGATACCGAGTTGTAAAAATGAAAAATGTGAATATAAATAAACGAAAAAACGGCCAAGACGTTAACCTGTGACCTGCTTATTTTTTTTTTAACTCTAACTCGTTTCATTTTTTTGTTTTGATAGGTTCAAACTCGAAAACGCGAACGATTTTCTTTTGCGGAAAATAACAGGTAAATATGAAAAAATTCGTTTTAAATTTCATCAAAATATGAAAAAAAATCATGTTGTCCTAATGTCTAAATAAAATATGGCTATAAAAGATTGATTGATAAGCGCGTTCGTCCGCGTACGAAATAAGTTGAAGACCCCTGATTATATAATATTGAATGAAAGAAGAGAAAAAAAAATAATTTTATGCTTTTTAAAGGCGGGCGGGTCGAATTTTTGTCTCGTTAGTGAGTTTTTCACGTTTTATATTTATGTCGTACGGGTACAAGTGTCGTGTACGCACATTATTCGAGAGATAGACAAAAAAGGTAGTTAATCGACGACGTGATTAAAATAAATTAGCATAAATACTTTTGCCCGTGAGAATTTATGAACCTGTCGTCGTAGATTTTTTTTATTTTTATTTTTCTTCTTTTCTTTCCGTCTATTTATTATATATATATATATATATATATATATATATATATATATATATATATATATAATATATATATATATATATATATATAATATATATATATATATATATATATATATATATATATATATATATATATACGAACGCAAAAACGATGTCGGTTTTTATTGTGCGATACCTTCGTGAAAATTGTAAGTAAATTTATATATTTATTATAAATTCGGCATTAGACTGGAAATCGTAAAAAAATATTCGAATATACGTCATAGACAAGTTTATTCTATATTTATGAAT
Organism: Leptonema lineaticorne; assembly: GCA_024500535.1. NCBI lineage: Eukaryota > Metazoa > Arthropoda > Insecta > Trichoptera > Hydropsychidae > Leptonema > Leptonema lineaticorne. The sequence goes on along the minus strand of JANIJI010000030.1, from coordinate 12,278,254 downwards.
ATTACTAGGAATTTAGGAGACATCTAAGCAATATTTGCTATAAATTATCAAAAATTTATATATGTAAGTTATTAATTCAAAACATTTTTTTCTAGTTTTATATAATATAAACGCAGTAGGCGATAAATGGTGAAAAAGAACAATAGTTGCTAAGAAGATTCATCTTCATAGGAGGTAAATTGAAAAATATATTTTATTTCAAAATAGTAAAAATAACGGCACAGTGGAGTATAATATTTAAAGATGTATTTTTATGACTATGAAAAAAAACTTGACATATTTGAAAGCTTCGTTGGTGGTAAGAATATTTAGTATGTGACAGATTTTGGGTTCGAATTCCCAGAATATCATATGGATATTTTCACTTTTCTCTTATTGAAACACTTCATTTTGTGTGAAATATTAGAAAAAATATTCTATTTTTATTAAAAACTATAACACATAATTTTAATAAAAATAATAATAATAATAATAATAAAGTCTGTTATGCGACAGCGTGTGGATGAAGCTCAACATTTAAACACAAACAACAAATCGCTTTTTCGACAAAAATTTTCCGGTTAAAACGATATCGAGGTCATTATTATTACAACTACAACAAACTGAACGGTTCGTTAACTTTTCAAAATAGACGCTTGATTATTTTATTAGTATTTTCAATTATATGTAATTCGATAATAATGCACAGACAAATTACAACGGCAATATAATAAATAACGTAATATAAACAGCTATCGAAAATATTACAGTTATTTGGAGACTATTTTGAACCCACAAAAAAACCTGCAGTAATAATTATTCAGAATTTTTTGTTTAACTGAAAACTGAAAGATTTCTACGGTAATTTAAAATTTTTCAAAATCACAAAAATTTTTAAATAATTATTCCATAAAACAGATTAAGTCAAATATAACAATGACTAAAAAGAAAATATTTTTATGACAGAAATATGTTTAGAATAGTATTTAATATTATTTTTCTTAAATATTTATCACATTTAATTTTCACATCTTCATTAACATAATCGTTTATTTTTATATATATTATATATTTTATATTTTATTGACGTTTTCACGACGCAACGATTTAGCAAAATGGCAAATGCTATACGGTAAATATATGTGTTACAGACAATTAAAATAAATTATTTATTGTGTCGTTTTTTCTTTGGAATTAGAAAGCTACAAATGAATGATAATTCAAATCAATGATTAAAAATTTCATTTTTGACACACTAAAAATCGCAAATAATAATATTTATTCAACACGTTCGTTATTTGACACGTCGTTGAAAATAAATCGAGAATGATAAATATATGACGATGATTAACGTCAAAATCTCGAGTACATTTAAATTTTATTTATCTAATAATATATATGCAAAACCAATTAGAGCACGTAAGATACAAGTGCAATTTTTGTGTTGTATCATTTTGACGAATTGCGATATTGATTTAAAAATTAATTTTATCATTTTTAAAGGTTTATAAATTATATGATCCAACAATTTTCCAACTTTCTTTTTTTATATTTATAGGCGAATTTTGAAAGACCATTTAAAAAATGAAAAGATGACGTATGCGAGTTGAAAAATGAACAGAAAATGTCTAGAAAAAAAGAAAAAGAGCACGTGTCTTCACGATCGAAGAAAGTAGAAATGGAAAAGCGATTGTTTGTACATTGAGGAAGAATCGCAAAAAATGAAATATTTGAGAACTAACGACTGAGTTTTCTGAATGCGGCTGTCATGTAATTTGTATCGAAAGCAAAAAAATACATGGTAGATGAAAAATAATAAAAAAAAGAGAGACGCATATAGAAAATGAATGAACGACGAAGCCTTACGACCCGATTTTGAGATATTAATCTTGACAAAAACGCGGAAAGAAACATCCATTTTACATGCGATAGTTCAAATTGCGACGCATCTAAATACATTAATCAATTTTCATTTTCATGAAAGAACAAAAAAAAACATGATAGTTATAAAAGTGTGTCGGATTTTTTGCGAATCGATAAAATTGAATGTACATACAGTGTTAGATTTTCAAATAGAAAAATCGTTTCGCATCTACTTTCTATAGATTGTTGAAGAATAGACTCCCACATATGTCACATTTCAGTTGTAAAAAACTTCTAGTCACGTTCATATATTTCCACAATTTGTCTTTTATTCCAATCTCGTATGATTATATTATAATGTTGTCGGTCTTTGAACAAATTCCGCTCTAATTCTTGGGATTCTGAACGATTCAAGAATACCATATTTATCGCCTTTATATTTCTGAATAATATAATTATCCACTTTTTTGTCATTCATTATTCTTAGTAGAAAACTAATTAGTTATATAATATTTTAAAAAATTTGACCGATACCAATCAAATAGAATAAATTTGAAATTGTTTTCATTAAATAAATTATATATTTAGAAGATAAAATTTAATTCTAAAAGAAAAAATAATATAGAATAATATTATATATATATTTTACAATAAATATGATTATTGAAAGTAGATTGTTATTAATGAGTGACACCTTGAATTGCAATTCAAGACCAGCTACAATAATTTGACATAATAATTATATCAGCATTGCGAACGTCATTCTCAATATTACAAATGACGCATATAATATAAATACATTGTTAATGTGAAATAAGTAGCATAAAACTATTCTATAGTGTAATTTTCAAAGACAAATTATTCCGATAAAACATAATTATCCGTAAAAGTTGAACTAAAAACTGAACAAAATGATTGTCAGTAAATTTATACGTCTGTTGACGTTTAACGCTTTCAATTGTGTTGCAATAACAAATATATATATATAATGGTTATTTTCTCATTATTTAAAAAAAATCTATCTTTTTGATCTGATAACAATTCAATAGTTTTCTTTTTAATAAGATTGAACATATAAATTTGACCGCCTAATCTTGATTTAACACCTAAAAATTATCTTAAATCCAACTATCTTCAAAATCTCCCAACTATCCACAATACTATACGTGTAAATCAAGATAACGCCACGAAAAATCCTTATTTATATAATATTATTTTAACCGAAAAACGTAATACGCCCACAATTGAAAAACCTTCGATTCCATCTTCACCAAATCGAAATGGAAGCTGGTTGTTTTGCGACCGTAAACCAACCTAGAGGCCATATTACCATTTATGGTCCACTTTACTAAGCGGTTTGCGACATTTATATGTAAAAAAAAATGACACAACAAGGTAATCGAACACTATAAATAACCATTATGAACAATACAGACTATAGACAATGAGTGACAAGTTTAGAAACGATTAGACGATTTGACAATGTCAGCATTGATCTTGAATGTTAAGAATCAACGCCTCAATCGTTTGTCATGCGAACACAAAAAAAAACTATGACAATAAGCGGATCTTTTGATCAATTAATCTTCACAGTTGTGATGACAAGAAACGGTCATTATGAGGTGATCTCTATATAAAGTAATGAAAAATTTACACCCACACGTGAGTTATCTGTAAATTGTCTTCGGTATATGATAAGGTGACCAGACGTCTTGATATTGGCGGGATAGTTTTGTAATGTCCTACTTTTTGTAAAGGAAAGATATGAAGTACGTGATAAAGTAAATATTTTAGATAAAACGACACGACAGAAATAAAAGCAGAAGGCAGTTCTTCCTTTTTTTTTTTTGAAATCAATAATGTCGAAGTGGATAAAATATGAGTACAAACTAGTTTTGTATGAAAATCTTTCATTTCTAAAGTATCCCATCATTACTTTTACCTTTCTTCAATAACATTCACACTTCACCACATTCAAATATGATTACTTTAGTATATGATTGCATTGAATTGAATTCATTATAAATCCAGGTTTCTAGAGTATATATACTAATTATAAATTAATAGAAATATATTAATGATTCATAATTTATTATAACAGTGTGAATATATATATATATATGCTAAGTCAAAAATAAAAGCGCTGAAAACGTACAAATTCCAATTAACACTCATTCTAGATCACTCCGGAAGTTTCAATCTGGCTTCGCAAAACACAAAATGAAACACAACACCTCTAGTATAGAATTTCATGAAAGCGTCGTCGACGACAAAACGAAGCTCATTCGAACCGAATAATAATAAAAACAACATTTATTCGTCCCGTATATAATGGATATAATGGCGAAGGGCAATTAACCGTTGCAGAACGAGTGGGCGTTCGAGATGTGCCTCGTAAACATTTATTTCACTTAAATACAATATGGAAATAAGATAATGTTTAAACAATCGACGCGAAAACTTAAAACTGTCATTCGTTACAATGATACATAATTTGAAGAACACCAGACGATCCGTTACATCAGAAACAAACAAACATTTTGCCTTTCGTATTCGCTTTTTCTGAATTAATAAAAGAACTCTTCGAAAGATCCACATATCTCAAGAAAAGAATCGTTTTAAGATTCTAGATCTAAAACCGGAAAGAGCCAAAGTGGGTCTCAATAATTCTTTTTAAAATTTAATGTCATAACATTTTAAGCCTAATTTAACCAAACATATGCATAATAATCCATTTTTATTCTCGTTGATCTCTTCATATATGATCCACATAAACTTCATAAATTTGTAGCTCATGCATTTTTTTTAATAATACAAGAGATTCCTAAATATTGAATATAAATAATATAATAACGAAATAAAATTTAATGATATTTCCAAAATTTGAACTTACTACATTAATTCCCACTATTTTACTAAATTACAATATATATAAAAATTAATTATACTTCCATGTAAGTCTCGTAAAATAAAATCGCGAATCATATACGGCTCTAAGACCGCCGTTTGACCACCAATGGTGTTTAGGTGAATTAATTCATAAAAAAAATAATTATTACGATAGTAAATTTCACGATTCATCCTCGCTTATAGACAAATTGGCTACGAAAACGGAAATCGTATACATTTTTTCGATCGGATAATATGGTAATTTTGACTATTTTCCCGTATAAATGAGCATGCTGCAAATGTGTTCATTAAAATTTTTAATACTGCATTGTATTTGTTCTAATTATAATAATATGTACAGTTATCTTACAAAATTAACGAAGCAATAATGAAAAACACATTAAAATTTTATCTGTCACTATAATGTTTTATTTTATACGAATAATAATAATAACGTGTGAAAAAAAAATCGATCTATATAAAAATCTCTTTATGCAAATCTAAATGTTATTATAATTATTATAATAAATTAAAGCGCGTTCGCCGTTCTTTTCTTAGAATCGCATTAAAAATGGAGTACGCGTTCTGAACTGGCGCCGCATTTATAATAATATATACATATTCATGAATTCGGACAGAAATAAATGGATCCTTCTATTAATACTGTCTATTTTCACATTTGGCTCTATTTCTCGGTCGATAAAGCCTCATTACTAATCATTGTGAATGCCAAAGCAAAGTAAATATTTAGATGTTTAAAAACTTTTAGGAAAAAAAACGGTGAAATCAATACGTTAAACTAGGCTACTGCAGTTGTCTATTTGTTATATAATAGTATATAAAATGAACGATAAAATATATGTTGTACTATCAAAATTATATTATATTATATTATGATAATGCAAAAAGGCAATAGAATAGTCTTATATATAATTATCACCTGTGTTTTAAGCAAATTACTTATATAAATATTACAAAATAAATATCATACATTGTTATAAAATGTTATGAAATTGAGATACGGCATGTATTCGATATCTTGTTCGAGCAATTTACGTAATGACCGGTTAAAGTTGGTCACAGGGCGCAAATGACGGATAACGGAAAGATCCAAAAAGCACCGAACATCGGTACATAATAATAGCGGCTGATACACAACGCGACCAAAATTCGTTCGCGAAATGAAAAATAAAAAAAAAACGGAGGAGAATAAAAGAAAAAACGCATTGGAGACGAACAACAGGTTTCCATCATCAGATATGGATGCGGCGACTTCGATGACGAGAGCCAAGGGACGACCCCTTTTTGTTAAACGGGTTCCGCGCACTCCAAAAATGGCAAATCGAAAAATGTTCCAAAAACTGCGTTTAAAAGATCGATGCCGTTTTTTTTTTTTTTTTTTTTTTTGTTTGCAAATCGAGCGATCAATTGTATCGTTATTTGATCATTATTATCATCATAATAGTCGTTCTTGTTAATGTGACTAATTAATTTTATATTTGTGTTCATGAAATCAAGAAATAAACAGACACGATTCGTTGCTATATATTTTATTTTAATTAAGAATAATATCATTATATTAAGTATTTAAAAATCCATTAAAAATATACATATAATATATAATGAGTCCATCCTTATAAAAATCTATCTAATTTTTAAATATTTTTCCAACTATTAACGAAGTTCTGCTAAGACTATTGATAAAAATTTGTTAGTAGTTAGGATAAATAATTTTTAGATTCTAATTTCTTGATATACTTTAAATTTAGTTATTCTTATATAAAAAAACTATATAGTAGTATGTTAAAGTTTTCATAAAAATAATGTCTGAAATGTAAATATAGGAATGTCGATTCCACCTCGTAAATTTATAACAATATCATGAAGTTTAAAAGACTTAAATTATACATATAAACATTAAATTATTCAATAGAAAATATTTAAATACGTAATCTTATTAATCAAAATCAAAACATATATCAAATTAATTAAAATTTATACGAATTCATAAACGGTCAAAATCGAATTAATCTTATTCGATGTTCGATAATCGTATGTAAAACATTGTATTTTATTTATATGTTTTTTGTTCGATTTAATCGCGTGTAAACAAAGAATAAAAAAGCAATAAATTAATAAGATCACAATATATATATATATATATATATATATATATATATATATATATATATATATATATATATATAGAAAAAAAAACCTTGCTCATTTTCACGCAACGAAAGCTCATAAACTGCGATAAATAATCGCGGAAAAAAATGGTCGACATGATTAATTATCATCAAAACGATAATAATAATATATATATATATATATATATATATATATATATATATATATATATATATATATATATATATATAAACGAGCAATGAAAATCGTTTCGTCGCTAAATAAATATCGAAGGTATCGGAGCTTTAAAGCTCGCGTTGAATGATTGCGAAATTTATTATTGTATCGGTCGTAATTCATGCACTGCATGAGATAATCGAAACGGATAAGAAAATAAAAATGGCTTTATATTATGAGATTTTTATTTATATAAAAAAATAATAATATAAATATTCATTTATCCTCGTTTCTATAAATATATATATTATAAATGTGAGTCGAACCACTCAAAAACTAGTAGTTATTCAAGTGGACAAAGTGCAGAAGCCACTCGTGTAATTATTCAAAACGTCGCTTTATATTTAAATTCAAAAGCTGGTTAATGTAATCGTTATAATTATCAAATTGCACTTAAACTAATGACTATACTTTAGTTATTAAAAATATTCATATTTAATAATTCTTTTTTTTTTTGGTTATTTAATTATTTTTAAAAATAATATTTTGTAACTATTTCAAATTAAAATTTATTTTTTTTATAGCAAAGTTCTGTTTTCAATGTTAAAAATCAGTGATAAAACAATCTTCAAAAATCAATTGCAGTATAATAAGGTCGAGTCAGCTTTACATCGATTCTTCAGATTTATAATAATTAATTGTTATAAAATGTAGTTCAAATTTGTATTTTAATTAATTCAATGTTGATAACTGGATATAATTAAGGATTAATTTATATAAATTTTAAAGAAAGTCCTTCTCAGTATATAAGAAAAAAAATTGTTTATAAAATTGTATGTATACTTAAAAGCTCTCAATATCCATAATTGCAATACAAAATCTAGGACGAAATCGCATAACAAAAACCAATAAACGTCCAAATATATAAAGCGAACGCTTGGCTACAGAAATCATTTAAAAAGGGACTCACGTATATGAAATTCTTTCACGATTGCTCTTGAAAAAAAAAATGTATAACGAACAACAACAACTACGACAACAACAACAACAACAACCGACAACAACCTGGTGTTGTTTACCGTTGTGGACAACAGTCGAAATCAGAATTTACCGCTGATTCGATATGTGTCTTCTCGTACGATGAATAAAAAAAAAAAAAAAGAAGAATCTTTTAAATTGTGACCGATCCGACACGCACCTTTCAACATCAATTTTGTGCAATATTATACGAATAATCCTTTTTATATGCCAATCTTCGTTTTTGTTTGCCGTATTTTATATGTAAATATTCCCATATAAGGCGATGAAAATGCGATGAATATATAAATGCAACAAAGTTGCTTCGAGGATATGTAATTGTATTTTGCCGTTTGTGATAAACAACGATTTCGTGTTTTTTTTAACCCGTATTTTATGATAATAGTATTATATTGATAAAAAATACTGTATTAAAAAAATGAAAGTTTTATATATATATATACACTTTTTTCTGATGCTTTAATTTAAATTAAAATAATATTTCAATTATAATAGTTAAATATCCACGATAGTAAAGTTGTCACAATATATTTAAAATGACATAAATTATTTCGAATACGCAAGATTGTTATACATATGTCATTAAACCAGTATAATTTAAAGGATGTTAACAACTATTAAAATTCAAATTTGATGTTAATAGTTGTTAGTAAACTATAATCATGCGTCGTGAGATGTGTCACTTGCATCCTGTGCTAGTTATTTTATTATATATATATATATATATATATATATATATATATATATATATATATATATATATATATATATATATTAAGCGAATTGAAAAACGTCTCGTTATAAAGAACACGAATCGATCAAAAAAAAAAAATAAAAAAAAGAGAGAGAAGCGTCGTAAAATCGGTCCAGACGTCGACTATAGTACCGTTTTAAAGCTTCCATCATAATAATTGAGACGACTGTGTCCTACTCTCATGCAGTTAACTATTGCATATCATATGACTGGATATTATGCAAATTTGCATGAGGCAAGTGGCTAGCTATTCGCAATCATAACGGTTGTCTTCATATGCCGGAGACGAGTTCTTAAAATCGAATTATCACGATAAAAACAGAATATGAGCGTGTTGTTGTTGTTGTTGTTGTTGATGATGATGATGATGATGATCTCTCATATAAGTGCATCATCGTCAAATGTCAACATTAAACCAGTTAACTGTTAAGTCAGACGTATTTATACAGATTATGCTAATAATGGTGTGACAAACGTACTAATGAGGAAATTGGAACATTAAGATGGAAGTTTTAAATCAAAACAATTTGACTTATGAGTAATATTATAAATATAAAAGCTCATTGTGATCATTAAGTGAATGTTAATAGGCTTAAGATCGAATAATAAATAAATTATTTTCATCGACGTACTTATCTTGACTATAATTTGATTATTAAAATGTTTTTGTTATTTAATTGTAAATATATATTGAGCAAATTATAATCAACCATAAATTTGCTTTGAAACATGAGTAATAATAGAAAATACGAAAGGAATAATATATTGACTAGATAAAAGCTGACAAAGTTTAAATGGCTTCTGAAAGATGAAAACGTGTAGACATGTTTCGAAGATGTAAATGATGGAAAATTACGACCTAAGGTCACGATGAAAATGACAAATAAATAGTTTTATTAGTTAAAATTTTCTTGATTTGACTTTATTATACGTCATATAGTATGATCGAGGTATAATGATTATTTATTATACATTATGAACTTTATACCTTAAATAGTAAATTGTTGATATAATAGAGATAAAATATCATAATTATATATAAATAATATTTTGAGTCATGAAATTAAGAATAGAAAAAAAAAATATATAGAAACAATGAGTAGGCGAATCTATATTTGTTGAATAGTGCAAAAAGAGAAAAGCATACGAGTCAGTCTCGTTCATGCGCGCAAAAGAGGTCTGTATATAAAAGCGTTTTTCAAAATATACATTTAATTGTGTATCTTAAATGTCATCATACTTTCAAATAGACATTGTTTCACGACAATGCTCAAGGTAGTCTTAAATTCATGTTACAGAATATTTAACATAATCTCATTCTCGACATCGGGCCGTTTCTGTTCACGAACCGGGATCGTGATCATCTTAGTAAAACATCCCTCTTTTTTTTTTAGCACATGAAAAGAAAGATATGTTGAAAGATTGAAAATTTGCATGTGAATAAACGAAAATTTAAAATATATATATACAATATATAACTCAAAACGTAATCGTAAGTTTTAATCTTCTTTTGAGTGAATCGATTGATACAGTGCACGAATGCCGTATACGGGACAACTTGTTAAAAATAAAATTAGTTAATATTATGTTATAAATTAAAAAATTAAATTACGTACATTGATTTTTAAAGACGAATATACTATATATAGTTTCATATTCAAACTAGAGTATTTTTAAGGTCAAATTTCATAGTAAATTGAATATAAGGGGTGAAAATCACGCAATATTTTCATGCTAAACAAATCGATATTGATTAAATTTTTTGTTAAGGTCTTCTTCTTCCAAGTATAGAATTCAGTTCGTATATATAATAATATGGCAAAAATTTGCAATTTTCTCAATAAAAAAAATAACGTAATTCCATATTGCATTCTGCACGAATATTTATATAACCTAGATATACACAAACGTACATACCATATATAAATATAAATTCTAATTAAAAAATATTATTTTATTAATAAACTTCAGAATCGTCATATTGCACAATTTATTCATAGGTTAATAAACTTCAACATAATTATACACATATGGTTACAATCGATTATAATAATAAATTTTATACATATATATGTATAGTAAAATCGTCATTGCATAAATAGATATTATAACGAACAAAAGCTGAAATAGCTATTTATATTGAATCGACATGCATTTTCGTTGCGAAATAAAGCTTACAAGAGTCATGAGAAGTATGCAACAGTATAACAGTGATTTATATAAAATTTACGTTGAACGCATAATAATGTCGCCCGGTTTCTAATAGTACAATAATAATAATCAATCGCTAACGTATTTATATATATATATATATATATATATATTTATATGTGTTCTATTAAATTATGATGCATTTCTGTGTAATCGCATGTGCATTATCGTTTACATACAGGTATATAATTACAGCACGCGAAGAAATCATGGCGCAATATTTGCTACTACTACTACAAAGCGTTTCTAATATGAGATGAGAATATCATATTCAATTACATATATTTTTTTCTTTCATATTAATTATAAACACGATTAAGTAGTTTATTTTAAAAATAACTCGGTGATATGGAAGTGAATCATTTATAATAGAACAATTAAATTCATTAAAAAAATATATAAAGTTTATAGATGAAAATTGGCTTCTAAGGAAGAAAGTTTTACTGCTTCTATTATTATATTTTTCAAATAAAATTGTTTTAGAATTTGTATCAAAATAATTTCATATATGTATGTGTTAAAAATATTTCACATATTATTATAATACAACTGTAAAAAATGCGATATTTATAATTTAATATTATTAATCAAATTATCACAAACTCTTGTAGATAATCCAAAAAAAAAAAAAACATAAAGATACGTCCATATATAATAGGTAAGAAAAAAAACTATAAAAAGTTTATATTAAATACTCAAAATTTATATTAAAATAACGAAATAAAAATGTCTTACGTTAAAAAAAAAAGCGAGTAAAATAAATCTTTTTATAATTTGTACCATTTACGCGTAACCGACTAACCTTTTCACGCAACGTTTAAAAATGTCAAACCTGTCCGCCATTTCGATCGATATTTTTTTTTCTTTGCAGTTTACGTGTGCCCATAAAAAAACGAAATACGACCATGTCGGCGTTAAACGTGCGGTCGTTTTTTTATAATACAAATTACGCTTTGCATATTTTTCATACGCGCTGCAATAAATTAGAAATAAAACACAATAGATTTAATCTTCATTAATATTAAAGGTGTGATATAATGTACTTATTATATTATTTTTAACTTACTTAATTAAAAAATGCATTATTTATTTTTTATTTTATTTTTTCAATAAAATGTATTATAATTATATTTAAATATATTTCAAATTCAATTATTATTTATCCATATAAAAATCAAAAAAATATTAACACATTTTTTTTCATATATTCAAAATGAAAAACCAACAAAAATATTGATATATACAAAATGAATACTTCATAGCCCATTTCTAATGAGTTAATTTAAAATATTCCGCTGATGATTTAATTATCAAATTTTGATATTGATCACACAATAATATGGACCCGAAAAATGAAATTATCTCGTGAATCTTAGTTTGAAAAGCACCGGATTAAAATGTACAGTGTATTACAGCGAGTCAGAGTGAACGTTAACATGTATTACGTGTATGACATAATTCTGAACCGAGTAACCAAAAGGTAAACTGGTATCCATTTATAAACCATCGCATCGACCAAACAATAAAGTGCGATTTACTCTTTTCTATTTACTCGCATTGTATAAACGGGATCGATACTACGATAGTACACACAATTTTATTGAACTATCCAATGAAATATTGAATTTTAAATATATATGTATATAAATTGAAGTAATCATAGGAACAATAGGACATTTTATATGATTTGATACAATACTGAATGTGATATTTGGTTCATTGAGTTCTACGACTAGGACTATGATTCATTTTTCCAATTTGTGTACCTTGTAAAGGCTTTCGTCGATTTTATAGCAGTTATTATAGCTTTGAGCCATCATCATTTAGTATACACGTTGACTTTGGTAACATGTCACGTAAATACCGGTCACCACTAATTGGTTCCACTACTGTTGTTACTTATGGTGTCGGGGTGAAACCAAGGTCGAACAATCTAGCAACGGACCGGTCGTTCGTGACTGGGATCGAACTGGTCGTACTTATTACTTTCTTAACCGAACGTATACTTTTGCATCATTGTTAAAATAGGATTCATTTATTTCAGGCGTGTCAAACTTGCGGGCCGCGAACCGTTAGCGATGCAATAAATGCCTCCTTTTATATACCCGGAAGCTAACGAATGCGCTTACTTATTTCTATTGCGGTAAGAATGCACGCACTAATGCAATTTATTATATTTTTTACGTATCGTGTATAGTGATATATAATTTATTTTATTTTATTGTGGAAACAACGTAAAATTGTTAATCCATATAAGAAAATCATACTGCTTTAGGAAATTAAATTAGAGAAATCTTCTCATAATATTATAAATCCGGATCTATTTGTAAAAAAAAATAATATTTAAGACACTGATAAATATAATAAGTAAACATAATAAAGAATAATTGTGCGGTTTTATGGTTTTGGTTTTTCTTAGTTTAAAAAAAATAGAAAGTCGATATAAAAGTTACATTAGTGAATGGTATAGTCGTTATAAAGACACAAACCTGACATAATTTCGACATTGATAATGAATATGAAAGACAATGACAGTGATAATGTGCTACTTAAAAATCAATTCTAGACAACATTATACAATTTTAGTCAAAGGATCAATAATTTTCCTCAATTGAAATATTGGAGTAGCCTTTTAAAAATTCAATTGTGTAAAACATTCCATAATCATATAATTATATAAAGTTGAAATAAGAAACAATACACAAAAAAAAGAAAGAATCCAAAGAGATATCAAGGTTTTTCACAAACCACGTACATATAATAAAAAAACAAACAACCTTTCAATTTAAAACTTATAAAATATCGAAGAAGATTTTAATCGAAAAGACATCGTATCATAAAATATAAACGTTAAAAGACGAAAACGACTAGCTTAATATCGATTGGCGTTTTTATTAATTAGCAAAAGTGAACGATCGTGGGTCTTACAACGAGGATGTCCAATTCACTCGGAGCGACTTCGTGCCATATTATAAAAGCCGTGACTGTAAAAACGTTATGCAAAAAAGCAACCTGTCTGCTAACACAAACAGCACATGCGAATACTAAGGTCAAATAGGATATTAAAAGCACGTACTGGCAAACTAGAAAACGATTTTATCAGGTGCTCGACGCGTTCGTCTTTCCATGGTCTATTGTTTCATTGGTGTGGATAAAACAAAATTATGGTCCCCGTATTATTGTATACTTAAGAAATATATATCATTATCATCATTCACAGCCTAAACCGTCCACTGCTGAAAGAAGACCTCTCCAAACTTCTTCCATTCTTCTCTATCTTGTGCCTTCATCTAATTAATTCTACAAATATTCTCTTACACTCGCGTAGATACCAGTTTAACACTTCATTCGTCCATCTTCCGTCATTTGTCTTAGCTACGTGTCCAGCCCATTGCCATTTCAACTTCTTAATTCTCTATATCACATCACATATTCTGTCGCTTCTGGTTATGCTAATCATGCATCTCTCCATTACTCTTTGAGGATATTGCAGTTTTTGCATACAATCACCGTTCATACTCCATGTCTTATTACCATATGTAAGTACCGGAAGTACACATTGGTCAAACACCCTTCTCTTCAAACATACTGGAATATTACTTTTAAATATCGCATGCAATATACCAAAAGCCGCCAATGCCAACTTATAATTAGAAGTAGAAATTGGATATATCCATATGTCCCAATATATCATGTGAAATTTTTAAAATAAACAATAAAAATGAATATTATTACAATACTTACATCAAATCCGGTCTGAAATGATGGATCATTGCACAGAAAGCGAGTCCATCACGCCAAGAAGTGGTCATATTGTCCACTTTGACACCTGGATATCCGTCGGTGATTCTGCGGCACCATAGTTCCAAAGCTTTGGTTCCGCGGCGTTCCATATCTGATTCCTAAAACAAAACAAAAAAAAATATGATCCATTAAAAAACAAAATAAAAATGAACGTATAATAAAAAATAAACAAACAAACATTGTTTCGTATGCAACAGCGTGAGAATCGTCAGATAACAATAATAAAATTGCCAATACAAAAAAAAATGTAAAGAAAACAAATAGAAATGAAAAAGAACGTCCCGAGTGGAATGTCGATTGTACAAAGCCGAGTCTTAACATTTGACCAGTCATGAAAGTAAATTAAAATCTGATGTAATGAAAACTGTCCGCGGACCTGCGTAGTAACAGTTAGAGAAAAAAAATCTAATAACTCCAATTACCAATATATTATATCAATAACTGACTGAAATTTTAAATATGATACGCTTACACCGAAATTTCGAGATCAAAGGAGAATGTCCGCCAAATTTATCTTTCTAAAATAAAATTTAAAAAAAAATGTAAGTACTTTTAAACAAATTCATTAATGTGTTTCTTTATTGTATTATATAAACAAGAATGAAAATATATCAGATCAAAATTGTATTTAATATGGGGGTTTATATTCTCAATTGTATTATATAAAGAATAATCAATATTTTATACAACATTTTAGCTATAAGTAAGATAGTATTCAGTGGCGTCGCTAGAAAAATTTCATAGATACATTTAATATAACAAAATTGTTTTTTTTCTTTATCGATGAATTATAATGCATATTGATTATAGGGCAATTAAAATTAAATATACAATACAATAAAATGAATTACAATTAAAAATGTAAATAAAATTATACAATATTTTCGTTATCAGATCGTTTTAGTTCAAAATTTAAATTATAAACATTAAAATTAGAATATCAATGCTGTTCGAAGATGCAGTATTAAATTATTTAAAATTTACTAATATATGTATCGACAAATATTTAAAAAAAAAAACAAGCGATTATTCTGATAATAATAGTTAAAATAAAAAAAAATTTTTTGAAAGGGAAAAAGTATAAGGTCATGGTTAATATCAATGTTTTTTACACCGAAATGTAAAGCGGGTTGTACAAATGTCACCAATGTAAACAAGAGTCATGTGCGTACATAGAGCTGTAATTACAACAACAAACGAGTAAACAGGTTAATTTTAGACCGAGAAACGAACCGATAACAAAAAGCGTAAATAAATTTTGACATTATTTCGCCTCGATCGGCGGTCAAACTAGTTCGAATCGGGGTTACGTTGCGTCAAACATAACCTATAAAACGAAAGTACACAAAGTAGTACGATATCGAAAAAAATAATAGGGAAAAGGGTGAATCTTACCATTTCTCGGTCAAACCATGTTTGATGGGCGCTCTGGGGCGCTTTTAAAAGCGGTTAAAACGAAAATTTAACACGAAAACGCGAAACAGACCAACGCGCAACGCGACTAATCGACGACTGTCAGTTGAAGTGTGGTAAAACAGTGGACTCTTTTACCGACGAAAAACACGTGTGACTCACATCTATGATCAGAGCCTTTCAACTTTTTTTCGTTTTTATATTACTCCCATCAAATTGTACTGTTTAAAATGATCTAATTACTGACAAAACTGTATAGAATTTAATACATTCTATATAGTTCGTATTCTAAGACATAATTTATCATAATTGAAAAATATTAAAAATAAATTGACACTGCAATATCAATACTTAAATTTGTCATTGATAATTACCATTGTACAGAAAGTATATAAACGATTACACAAAAGGTTAAAATTTTAATTTGTGACTCCAATTTTAAAAAAATAATATCATATAATTAATATAATACAACAGAAATTATAACGTGATTTAATTATAATATAAGAATTAATCTCGTTTGTAATCACTCTAATAATGCTTTAAGAAAACGAAAGATATATTAAACTAGAATTATAATTATTAATAATTAGAGAGTAGTTTATGAAAAATCAAAATAATTGATAAAAATTAAACCGTCTGAAAAAGATAACGTCGTAACAGGTATTCTTTAATAACGAGTCGGTGAACCGTAGCTTGAACAATGATACTATAAATAAGTATAAATTTATATATATTTTTTTTTATCCCACGGAACATTCGCAACGAGAATAATCTGACATTTTATTTCATCGGCTTAATTATTACTGATAATAAATAATAAACAATTTTAAAACATATTCCATGTAATCGACTATTAAATAAGCAATATCAGAAAACCGGATCGGTTAATTCAATACGCACAATAATAATAACCAGAGGAACTCTTTCATCATTCAATCGTGTCGCTTACGGTTTTCTTATCTGGAATAAAGTTTATTGTACAGTCGTACCACGCTTGATATCTATTCAATTATTTTGAAATAATTTTTTTTACAGTTACAATATTACAAGATATATTTTATGCGATGTTTTTTATATTATTTAAGTCATAAATTTTAAATGTAGTCATTTTCAAGATATTAACTTCTAAAGAATAGTTTGCAAGTGTATTTCAAAATTATTTTTTGAATCTTATAAATTGCGACATTTTATTAATTTCCTTTTAATTTCTAATTTCACGATTAGAAACTCGGAAATAATATTATTGAGCATACTTGTCATGAAATCACTTAACACTCTCAAATACTTCAAAACACAAACAATTCTCAATTTTGCAACACTTTTACATAATTAATGACGAATATCGTAGCTTTCGATACTCGAAGCTTCCGTTTTATAATCCATAGTAATTTCTCAATAGCCTAAAAATGTGCAGCAATTGTGAGATTTACCTACAGCTATAAAACCATTACAACACGAATATTTCTCGTAATCGTGATAACACTGTAATCGATTGTCCGACAAAATATAACCGGTGTCTAAGATGGCAAAGTTGTCCAAGCTGAGCAATGATATACTAAATAACCAAATATATGCATATATGTCAGTGTGTCGTCCGCGGTGTATAGTTAACTCTTAATTAACGTCGGTTCAAAATAAACCTGAAGTAAAACTAGATTCTATTATGTGTATATGTGTGTGTGTATATATGATTTTTTTACACTAGACCTACCCATCTATGAGCTGTAAATCATGAGTTTAACCGGACGCCGGACTGGAATATAATCGACGATTAATATGGCAGAATCGTCAACCAACAATCCGCGTGTGATAAATGATGGTTGGTCGATCGTAAACAGAAAAATAGAAGGAAAAAAACGTTATTTATGTATCAACCTCTATTCTATTTATAAAAATGTGATAATGCTGCTAGTTCTTATGGAGATTGGCGACCGAGTGCCCTCTTGTCCTTGACGATATAAAATAATGTTTTTAAAGTAATCTTGATTTTTATAATTCTTTTTCATTGACACCTATTGTTTTTTAATCTCTTAGTAAATAAATAATAGTTAAAAGTCAAAATTTACAATATCTGAAAATCATAGCGAAAAGTTTGGATACGAAAAAGAGGACATTTGGGTGGTCTCTTAAAATATTTTTTCTTCACAAGAAATTAAACATCCACTTTATTTATAATCATTTAGATTCAATTTTAAATCATTTTTTATGGTTTAACCGATAACACTTTATTTGAAAATTTTATCGTGGGAATATATTTTAAATAATTTATTTTTATAATTTTAAATAACTGATAAAAAATAAATGATTGAAATCCACTGCAATAATTAATGATGCTGTAGCTTTTATGGATTTGAAATTTTGTTTCGTATTTTTTTTTTCACAAAATCGAATGAAAATTCTTAAAATATTTGAAAATCGATGAAAATAAACTCTACGATAAAATAAGAACAATTGAAAATATACGGGAAAATTTAATAATAAAACCGATCTCAAAACCATAAGATATAAAAAAATGGAGATTTACAATTGCTGTGATTACTATGATAAATTATTCAAAAATATGTAAAGGAAAAATAATATTTTCTAAGAATTTAAACCGATAATATATAATATATTTTTATTAATATGTTGACCATATATTCTATCAACACTGATTAAAAAATCATAAAATGTTACAAACTTTTACATGTTTAAACAGCTTTTGAAACATTATAAAAATTTTAGACGATCGTCAGTTTTATCGAATATTTACAATTCTAACGGCCCAATAATAAAACTTTCATTTTTTATTGCATGCAACCGCAAAGAATTTCTTTCAACGGTTCAAAAGCCTTTTCTATATACGAATAATATTTATTTTTTTTATATATAAAATATTCAAAAATTCAAAATAAAAATCCGCCGATTCGAGGGCACGAAATTCCTCTACGTCTCCTCCATTAGAGATGTGATGAACATTATTTTCTTCATTAAAATAAAATTATAAAATAATAGACCCCCGTTAAAAGTAGGAGAACGGGTTACGCAATAAAATTGAATAATAATAATAATAATAAACAGCTCTAATGCGGCCAATGAAAGATTTAAATATTAAAAAATTTTAAATTATGCAAATAAGACGATCTATACATGTCTATACACACTTCTTATCTATATTAAATGAATAAAAAAACGAAACATTTATGTCCGCAATTAACTAAACATGCATAAAATGTTGAAAATTCCTGTTTGTGAATCATAGACTAGATTGTGGATAAAAATCGCATTTATAAAAATGTCGTATTAATTTTTTTTCTATTTAAATATTTTTAAACAAGATAATGCTGTCAATAAAAAGTGTTTAAAATTCCGAAATTTTTATAAAAAAATTAATAAAAAAAACGATAAACTAACAAAGGTATTATTAAAAAAAAATAAAGCAGTTTAACAAAGTATAACTTGACGTTCTTCTCCTTCTTTACCTTGATAAAAATGTTAGAAACTAATTAAGAAAATATATTTTATATAGCGTTACAATAAGAAAAAATCGTTTAAATAATATGTCTAAAAATAATTAAAGATATAATAATATAAAAATGACAACAAATAAATTTTCGAATATTTGTATTATCAATCCATTTCTTTGAAAAGTTTAACGACTAATTAAGATTATTTAAAGTGTGTTGAGGTAATTCTTTTCTGTTTTCTTTCTTAATTTTTCAAATATAAAAATATATTTTTAAATTGATATTATAATATTCTAAAGTTCAGTTTGACAATTTTATTGCTACGCCATCTTTTGACATATTTATATAAGAAATTATAAAATTAGCAAAATACAAATTTAAATAAAATAATATTCTAAATGCTCATTTGTTACAATTATAATAGTTGACTTTCAAAAAGAGACAAACGGTTAATAAATATAAGACACGCATTTTGAATTGTCTACGTATTGAACTTAAGTAAAAATGTGGGCATTGAACACGCGCTTAAGATTCATTGGCAAAGCAACAGAAGATCGTTTAATGTCACATTCGTCAATTGTCTCCATCATAAATTCTCTCTCATCTCATATATATACATATATATATATATATATATATATATATATATATATATATATATATATATATTTTGTCTCTAACCAGAGTTCACATTTGACCCAGTTGAATGCTTCACATCGCTGCCAGAACGCTGAACTCTCGAGTCCTTGAGTTCTTTAGACCGTGGCATGAAAGCAGTTATACAATGAAATAAAAATAAAAAGCACACGTTTACATACATACATACACATATATAAAAATGCAAATAATAAATGATGACATCACGAGATCGTCACCAGATTTCGAAGAAATCGTCCAAATCGTGATCTCATGTGGAAGCTAATGAGATGATCGTCGAAAACAGGTAACAACGCAAAAACTGGTAATGCAGATTTAAAAATTCCGGGAAATTCCCGACAGACGATTGAAAAGAGGAAAAACATTTATTGCAAGGCCATCGAGGAAAGTCATATAAAAAAATACTGAAAGGCACTTAATCAATTTTGGCATTCATAAATTTCGAATATAAGAAAGCAATCGTCGATTCAAGTAAATATAATAAATCAGTATTTTAAATATGATTCATGACATTAATGTTTTGCATAATTCATTATTTTAATTGATTTCTAAACTTATACCATATATATAAAGTTCCGTTTAAAACGGAAGATTAGATAATAGTATTGGACGCAGTCAGAGGTTCATTCTATCGATTTCGCAGTCCAAATTGGTCAAATTAAACAGTACAAAAAACGGATATGACACACGTAAAAGTATCATAATAACAACGGGTTCGTTAAAAGCGAGCGACTATGTCAATTTTAGAAAGTCGGAAACTGTTCATTGTTGCGAACGACTTTTCGTGCGTTACTTGAACGACGGAAGACGTCGCAAAACGGATCCGTCGGTTATCCGAATATGGCAAACGTGTATCATAATAAATATGTATTTCGTGCTGTGCATAAATACATAAATGAATACGTTTTCACCTTTCGCCGATGCAGTATAAGAGCAGTTCATCTGTGTCAAGTTCAGATACCGTCGTACGTTCGAAGCCTATCAATCACGATCACAAATACTTGCATGTCGAGCATTCCGTTGTCTTGTTATTACTATGGTGATGTCCTTAGAGGACGTTGATGGATCATTTCAATTTTAAATTTGTTACCCATCTATTGCTGGGAAAATCAGCAATTGATAGTTAAACATATTTATTATATCGATTTATTTATAGCTCTAAAGCTATCGAAAAGGATCCTAAAAATGTATTCATCTAGATAGAATCATTTTTCAAATTCAGATTAAAGCTCTGACTATCAAGCTCCTTGATAGTCAGAGCCATTTTTCAAAATTTTTAATTTTTTATTAAAATGGTATACAAAAAAGATGTTGCACTTAATCTTTCATAATTGTAGTCAGTAATTTAAAAGACGATAATATTTATTATAAATATAATAACAAAAAATGAAAAAGGTACTCAGCTACATTTATTATGAGCTACAAATAATCCTTTAAAACGCCACATATGTTTGGCTAACCCTAGCAATATTACCATATAATATTTCTCAATAGATTATCCATAATTCTAGGTTTACATTTAAGCCTTTCTTCCTATATATAATACAATTTTAAAATTTAACTAGATATTCACAACTCATTCATTCTTTAAACACAAATCACATAAAATAGTATGCGTGTGCTTTATCGTACACTCTTAAACCAAATTATCTGTGATTATATAATAAAGTATAATTTCTATTTAATTTGTAATTGAATACGATTCTTAGAATATAACAAACGGCATAATCACGAAGGGCTCGAAGGGTAACGGCGATTGCTTCATTGAACACTTGTAAAATTGCATGTTTCGATGATCGCGGACCATTTTTTAAATATGGCGAATATCGCCGTTATGTTTCATTCTAACGATAGACACTTATTTTAGTAACATGCTATATATTTATATATTATATTACACGTTCGACGGTGTGCTTTTTTTATTTTATTCGAACGAGCGTCGGTTCACGTTCAACTTTCCCCGGTTTTTCGAAGGTTCTGGTTGAAAAACTAAACGCGGACCCACCTTCGGGCGTTGTTATAAAGAAAAACCATTGGCGAAATGGAGAAATTTTCATAATTTTCGAGAGTTCAAAATACAGTTATTCTCGTGTCTGCTTTGATTCCTCGTTGAACGAGCGACGTTTCTCCACTTTTATACGGCGACGATTTCCATTATATAGTTTACCATCGAGTTGACTTTGACTTTCATCGGAATTAATGAGGCGACGAAATGATAGAACTGAGGTGCAATATCGTAATAATAAAGTCAAACGAAAGAAAAAGTTGTATATTTTATCTATGTTAATATTTTCCAACATTGCCTTTATCATCTAAAAAGTTACTGTTGTAGTTGATGTACTAGAATTGTGACTGACAACTCAAATCAACTAAATCGTACTTTTAGATTGATAATCATTGCTCAAAATTTCTACAAATTATAAAGATAAATCAGAAAATCTGGCAATGAAATAATGGTTAACAAAATTTAAAAATAATGATCTAGTAAGATACTTTATTCTAATAATATGAAGGCATTGCTCTCACTAAGAAAATAAAATAAAAATGGAAAAATTATGAATTCTTAAGCCTTGTAGACTACATTAAACAGAAATGTGTAACCATAAAAATAGAAAAATAAATAGATACACGATTCGTCACAGTGCAAAAGCATGGAGATGACATTCTTTTCGCCAGGCTAGTTTGCTTCACAGTTATATTCAGTGTCGTGTCACTTTTTTTTGCCTTTCGTTTGCATCACACATGTTCCTCGATATATTTAACATAAAGAAGACTAACTGTGCATTCTGAACTTTTTGAGTTTCAAAAAAAATATCTAAACGAGATCTAAAATCGCACAAACATATTCGAAAGATTCTTAGAAACGATTTATAAACTTAATGTATTAAACAATGCTAAAATTTTTAAATCGACACTTTCATGAAATGTGAAAAAAAAATTATATCGCAATTAACAGATTAATATTGAAAAGCACGATCCGCAGTCCCCAAAGCGACCGGCGATGACCTTAATCGAAGATGATCAATTAAGATGTACGATATTACGAGAACCCTGATGATTTTTCGATGGTCGTAAAGTATTCTCAAGTACACAACAGAAAAATGATGATGTATCGTCGACAACAATAAAAACAAACTTTCTTTTTTTCCGTCTATGGCTTTTTAGGTATCGGAACAAGTATAATATAAGAAACCAGAAGGCAGATTGAACACTTGCAACACCGGCGGCTACCGGTCATCGAGTTAACAACGCGTTAGAAAATGTAAAAACGTGTAAAAATCTCACGCACGTGACGAACAACACACACACACACACACACACACATAAGATTTAAGCAAGTATATTATATACAGAGCGAACCGAAGATTTTTTAAAAAAACGTTTAACATTTTTAATTTATTATATAGCGATCCTTATTATGACTTCATTATATGCTATTTTTTAAAAATAAAAATATTTAGGAAAAGATCATTGAAAAAAATTGAAATCACTTATTGAGACTCGAAAATATATGGCAGAATGTTGTAATAATGTATTGTTCGAATTGAGACCCATAAACTATAAATGCTTCATCTTAATAAATATAAATATATTAAAAGAGCACTTATCAAGAGAATTTTCGATCCACTCCATACATTGTCGTATTAGCAGTGGATGAGAAAAATTTCTAAACGTCTCGAAAGTAGTTTAATATAATGCGTATGCAATGAAACGAAAGAGCCGCCCATATATGACGTTCATTTCGTCTATGATTAAAGAGAATAAATAACAATAATAATTGTATTATATATATTTTTATCATATCGCGGTGGTAAACACGAGTCGTAAACAACTTTCGTACGAGTGATCATTTGAAATTTTTTACAAGACGAGTTTGTGAAAACTAGCGACGGTTATTGACATTTTGTCAGCTGCAATGATTCAGTGGTTCGTACTGTCGATGACCATATACGGGCTTTTCTATCGCTAACTCTTGATCATATGTATGGATAAAGTTTAAAAATAAAAATATATATACATATATGTATGTGATAAATGTCGTTTTTAACGTTATTTATCAAAGATCGAAGGTAAAAGTGATAATTGCGGGTGTAGATTTGAAAGTGGTTGTTATTGCTTGTTATTTCAAACGACTGTTTATATTGATTAATTCAATATAAAAATGTGATTTCGATTATGTGACAAATGTTAGATACTTATTAAGAGATTTTAAAAAATCACGATTTTGATTTAAAAAATATATAAACCAGGAGTTTCTAATCTTTTTCACTTAAAAAAAAAATCTGATGTTTGGGTTTAAAAGTGCCACGGTGCTCAATGTAATGTGATTTAAGACCTCTAATATAAGCGATAGACACTGATAGACCAAATTATTTCTGGTCTACCTGGATAATGGTTTGGCAGAAAAACTTGAACAAAATAACGTTTTAGTTTTATCGTGGCTTTGATCTTCACCGAGTAAATATAAAAGGATGTCCAAGCTTAGTCGTTCTTTCCTGAATTGACGACGAACTCGTGATAAATTTTTAGAAAGTAGTTGAAAATATGCTATATATAATAGTTTAGGCAGTTAATGTCGCTCTTCCGCTAGAACGGCGTTTCTTAAACTGTGTTCCGCGGAATCCTGAGGTTCCGTGAAGAACACTCGGAAGTTCCGCGAACAGTGGCGGAGCGCTATTAATGGCTCGTAAAATAAAAATTTGCTGGATTAGAAGCAGGGGTGGATTGCCAAATTTTGAGCAGACTGTTATTTTAGTATCAAAAATCAGGATGAGCAAAAAAAAAAAAACAAGAAATGATTGCATTTGTTCCACTTATCAAAAAGTTTAAGAAACGCTGCGCTAGACCAAATATCTATATATATAGTAAATTTTGAATTATAATGATGTGCTCCTTTATAAATTTGCCTTCTTCTTTTTTTATTAGATTTTTACCATTTAGAAAACATATGAATCGTAAACTATAAACTATAATAAATATGTAATGAAATAGTCTATAAAAATAAATGTATTCAATAATATAATTTAGATATAGTGATTCAATGGATTTATAAGGAACCCAGAATTGTTTTATTGGTGCTGCATTTTGTATATGATTTAAATTTGCATTAAAATTATGTAGCTCAAATGAACGTCGGTGGGTACACAAAATAAAAACAGCGAGCACTGGTTATCTTGTACGACCTCATCTCTGCATTTTGATCAGGATGAAAATAGGCAATTAAAATCGAATGAGGTTATTGACGCCGTTAAAAAGCTGTCACATTCGATCATTCCTCTTTCTTCTTTTAATTTTTTTTTTTTTTGTTTTCTACATCCATTCTTACATAACAGACTGGTCTCGGTTTGTTTTATTACATTGTATATAAAAGACGAGCAATCGGACAAAACCGATAAATTGACTGCAAGATGAGGCGGAATAAGATGAGCGAGAGAAAGAAAGAAAGAAGGATAGAAAAAAAAAGGAGACAAGGCCGCCCTCTTGCAAGTCGATATAACGGTGTTGTCAGTCCAAATTTGAAACAAATTAATTTTGTCACGGTCGTGGAAATCAAACGAAGTGTGATTCCACGATCGTTACAGCATCCATTGGCTGCGACAAGACAATTTTTATCGCGGCTTTAAATCTTGGTCTTTCACATAAATTCATGTTTTCCACTTGGTATACATGTAACGACAGTGACTATGACAATTGCGAGCCGTGCTTTGGCAATATTACATGTTTGGTCTGGCATGAATGATTCATCAAATGTGTCCATCCATAATAAGTCAACATCCTGTATCAATAAATTAATTCATTGCTTGCAGAACTTAGATATTAACTCGATTGATTTGATTTTTTTTTTCAATCTCTTTCCATTTCTAAACTAGTTATGGATACCGCTGATTCGATAATTATAAGCCTTAATTACAAAATTTAAAAAAATAATGAAGAATAAAAATATTATAGAAACAATAGGAAATCGTGATTTTTCGCGTTTAGCACTTTTACTTAGAAGTAAATAATCCAAAAAAAAAAGAAGATGCCAAATTTTGAACACACGAATCAGCGATTGTCAATATTTTATTTTTAATAAAATATTGACAATTTGAATTATTGTATTTAATTGAACAACATATTTTTTCCTTAAGAAATTATAATATTGTAAATAATATATCAATCATTATAAATATATAATTAAAAATCGAGTTAAAACAAATATATCAAAATTTATTTTGTAATATAATATTATAGAAGTGCAATCAATTCTAATGACGCCAACGTTTACTAATATTATTTTTATATAAATTATAATATAATATAATCTTTTATATTTTCATATTTTCTGCATATGTATAAATAATTGTACATGTTGAGTAATCACGGTCATAAAAACAAAAATGCCTCTAGGGCACAAAGTAATCGCATTTTGATCAGCGCGCAATAAAGTCAAAATTTTACAAATACAAATAATTACATCGCGGTTTTCAACATTTGTTCATTGTTTGAGACACGCGAGCATCGTATCAAGTCTCAAACATTTATAAGTATATATAATAAATAAAATATATAATATTTCTTAGGGTCCCTTGAAGGGTTCAAAAGAGCTGACTTATGAAATGCTCATTTGATATCACAAAACAAGAAGACTTGTTAATATGTCGATGATTCAGTCGATTTAATCAATCTTTTTGTTGTTTCATTGAGCAATATTTATTATTTTTATAATAGTCAATTATACGAGAAGCTCTTGTAAACTGTTAAGCTAAAGAAAATAATCTTTGACAATACAATTAATACTTTACATATAATATTTGTCTCTAAGGAATTTAGGATAAACTTATTATGATTTTGAATGAGACTTGCACTGGTTTAATTTTTTTCAATTACAATTTTAATGTCACTAATTTGTGTTGAATTTAGTTCGGCGCTCGAAATTAATCGCACGCATCACAGTTTGAACAGCGCTGAACATCAATTACATTTTTTTTTATACAAAAGAATTGAAAGTGTTGATACATTCATTGTGCCGTTTGTTGCTTACAATCGATGTCAAATATGTAATTATTAATGCGACGTAAACTAAAATTACCGACTTTTACTTTGATGGATATAATGTTGCGCTTTTGGAAGAGAAAATTTGAAATTTTTAATGACAGAATCGACACCGAAAGCAAAACAATATATATATATATATATATATATATATATGTGTGTGTGTGTGTGTGTGTGTGTGTGTGTGTGTGTAAACATCATGTCAATGTTGAAAATTCAATGATTTTGACGTAGAAAATAATATATATGCCTGTTAGGTTTGATGAAAGCTTTCTTGGAATGTACAATAATAGAATATTTTTAGGTTCGAGTTAATTGAATTAACGTTGGATTAAACGGTTGTCATTCAATTATTGACATAAAACAGTATTTGATTTCGTTTAAGAATTACAGTTAAGATGAAGAACTTAAAATAATGTATATATATATATATATATATATATATATATATATATATATATATATATATATATTTAAATTTTATTAGTATGTAGACTTTTGTGAGGTCAGGGAACTGATATTAGAAAATTTATGATGATTTAGGTTTTTTTTAATGTTGAAGCATTTAATAGATTCTATCCAAATATATAGAGGAAGAATCGAACAAGTCGATTTATAATATATATATATAATACTTAAAATTCTAATTATTGTATTTTTGATAGAAAACTATCGAATTTTCCTAGTTCAATTTGTGAAGAAATCTATTGACCTTAATTTTTATTTTGAATTAATCTATGTATAAAGTAAAAAAAAAATAAATGGTTCATTCTAATAAAATTTCAATTCTACATATAATAGGAAAATATCGTCATTATCGTGGTAAAAGAAAAGTAATCAGTGGCGTGCAATAAATATGATAAATACGAAATATTACTAAAATTTTTAATAAGATATATTTATTATATTATAATTACATAATATAAATAAAATTTATTTAAAAAAATATTTATGATTATTATATAATAAAAAAAACGGCTTCTCCATCATCAAACATCACCGCACGCCATCAGAAGTAATATACCACATATTTATTAATATTTATATGCAAAAATTTAACCATACAAAATCGCAATCATTCTCTTTGCGGTCTCTCACGGCCTTATAGCCAAAATACACACACACACACACACCGAGTAAAAATGTTCAATAAATATAATTTATTTGTTGAACGAACGAATTCGACTCCTAAATCAATATTAAAACGTTCGAACATTTCGCTAACCGCATATAAAACGCTAAACACAATTCGATCGGTAATAATAAAAAAGACACAAGCTCGAGGCAGTGATGAGTTGAAATAGTAGAAGAAGAGAAAAAAATCGAGGTTAAAGATCAATGCCGTTAAACATCAAAGCGATACGTAAAAATTAAATAAAATACATACACACATATATTTAGTGTCGATATTTGTACCACAATCGCGTGTTTAAAACTTCGCACTGGCACATGTATGGCGAAGCTGCCCGAAGAGAGACCTTTTGACTGAGGTCATCTAACGAGATAACTGTCTTGATTTGTGAAAGAAATTGTACGCCGAATCAGTGTTTATCAAGTTTTTTTTTGTCCTTTATTGTAATATTATATTTTAGTACTTAATAAGATTTAATTAAATTTTACTTTTATAATAACTTTTTATATAATATATCGCAACTTTAAAAAAAAAATTAAAAATAAGCAATCTCAAATGAAACATGAGATAGACATTTTTAGTCAAAAAAAGAATTAATTAAAAATATTGAAAGAATTGTGAAATTAATAATTTTCACTATTATTGTTGTCTTATAATCAATTTTAACTAACGAAGACTATTAAAAAATAGAAAGATAAGTGAATTTTAAAATATTGAAAGAAGACTTGATCAATCAATAGATTTTTGAGTCTATTAAAACAATAAGAAGACAATAATTTTTAATACATAATGTTTAATATTTATTTATTTTGACTAAAATAATCATAGCTGAATTGTGAAAATTTCTTATATATGATCGCATTTTTAATGAATATTGTAATTACAGTAGTAATTAAATATAATTATTTATATAAAAAAACATCTGTATTTCGATTTAGGATATATATATATATATATATATATATATATATATATATATATATATATATATATATAATAAAAATGTATATTCAACGTAATTCTGATTTCTAAAAAAAATATATCGTTTTAACGATAAATTTTCAGAAAGTTTAACAATCACTGTAATAAATATATAAAATTGCCAATTGCTGAAAAGCTTATATTATATATTATATATAATATATAGTTATGGTAAAAATAAGAAATGCTCTTTCGTCGAAAACGCCATAGGCAAAAAACGTATTAAAACTATCGACCATAGCGTTTTGTGCACATAATCTAACTGTACGTCACTGCCATTTTATTATCCTCCATTTTGTTTTTGTTTGTTTATTTATTTCTGTTCTTTTTTTTTCTTCTTCCGCCGCAACCATCGCCGTTCGCCGCATTCGATCAATAATTCATCTATTATTATTATATGAAATAAATTGACATTTCTTTCTTTTTTTCTTTCTTTCTTTCTTTCTATTTTTTTTTTCGCAATCGTCGAAGAGCGATCGTTTATAAATTTACGCTGCCATCTTCTGTTGCGGAGAGACGAATTTAACGGTGTTTTAGTACGTGGCGATGTTATCTGAAAGCAGTTTGCACATACAAGATTGTTAAGGCTGCACCACACCAAACTACCATCAGTAAATTTATATATATATATATATATATATATATATATATATATATATATATATATATATATGTATATTTTTTATAATAATAATTTCGTTTTTGTTTCGGGTTCTGAATGGACTGATTGCAATTACTTACAAATCCTTCATACACTCATTTGTTTTCTATTTATAAATAGTATCATTCTTTATATATTCATTCATTTATCTATGATATGAATAGTGATGCAGTAAATGCACTGATGACACTTCGTTTTAACCAAATCTGATACGGGACTGGCCTGAGGACATATCACAAACTGGATTGACGACCTCGCCTAATTTCAACCGCTTTAGTCAAGAGTTTATATACATAATAACAACAATAATAATAATAAAAACACATGTGTATATTTTGTATGCGTGTGACCTCATCAAATACAAGCTGATTGATTGATTATAGAGCGGCCTTGCCGAGGCGATCAGCTAGCGGGACTCTTCGACGAAGAAGCAGCATCACGACCGATAAACGACGAGACAGCTCATGTACGCATATGGAAAATGGGACAATGTACTCTTAAATTAACAATCGACCGTTTCAAATGTTCCATGTTAAGCGATCGGGATGTGTGCTTTTCAATGCATTCAAAAGACTAATCTGGACTGTGTAATCTTAAAATGCTATAGATGTGAATATCATATAATAATTGAATATGTTGTATATAAATATTTAGTTATTGTTTATAGGATTATATATATATTGATATGAAAACGTTGAACAAAACCAAAAATTCCTTTTAAGACTATGTGAAAAAGATTTAAATACAAAGGTCATATATATTATCACATTAAACAGTATACAATAAAATATTGTCTTAACTATTCTGAACAAATCAGTAATAATAACGGGAAATTACTATTATTTTTATTCTAAGGATATTACTGTATATTGATGATTTTTATATAAGCAATTATGTCTATCGAAATATAAAGATCTATAATAAAAATATTAAATCCTTTCTAGTCGTTATCCACATTTTTGAGAATCGTGATCTTCGTGAATTTGAAACCAATGGAAATTTTCTTGAGAAAATAGTATAACAGGTTCTTAAATTTTCATTTTAGGTTATTTAATAAAAAGATTTTTAATAATAGATATCTAATTAAATAACCATCCAAAACAATTAAAAGTAAAAAAATCAATTAAACAAGATTTTTTCAACTTAAGACTGATTCAACACTAACATTGCTTCATAAAAATGATCAACAAAAAAATCAAAATAGTTGATTAACTATATATATATCATATTACAATGTATGATCATTGAATTATATCCAAATGAGGTGAATGACACCAGATAAGACCGTCTACATTAATAAATTGAAAATTTGGCTCATATAGATGCCATAGCTCTAAATTATTTGTATAGACCACTGCATAAAAGCATTGAACGTAGACAGAAATAAAGCTGCATGTCAGATTTTAAAAAGTTATTCGTTGACCCAATTGGCCCCGGTCAAATCTTGCCAGTTTTAAGTGTTCAAATTTGATGTGCATGCGAGAAATGCCAAGCGAGTCGGTTAGCTACCATCGACAAGAATCACTTAGCGTAGGCTAAACAAAGATTCTTCAAATAAAAATAATAAAAATAAATAACAGTCAATTGATATTGATGGTGGAATGCTAAAAGAGCACTCACCTATTGACTTGTGTGTGTGTGTGTGTGTGAATTTGAACTTGATTTATGGTGCATGTATGCCTAAAATGGCCAATCGAACAATCGTTCCTCTCGTAGATATTAATTGAAAATCGAGGACGAAAAGTGAACATAATTGATTGAAGAATGTCCTCATGTTTGATGATAAATATATTAATATTATTATTATTAAAAATGTGCGAATAAATTATGAGGTAGGCAAAAATATGAAGTCGATATAGAAGACTTGAAGAGTCATTCAGAAGAATGGTTGGATTTTATAAGTGGTAAAAATATTTATATAAACAGCGACCGTACTGAAGAATGATTAAATCAGTAATTCGCAACAGGTTTTTTTTTCAGATCATATTCTAAATCAACATTTGTTGTCTTATCGAAAATATTTAAGTATTAATATGTGAGCTTATTTAAATCAAGGATTAAAATCAATCTTTTTCTTTCAGTGCGCAATTTTTATCATTTGAAATTCGAGAGCGCCATAATTTTTTTTTTTTGAGAATGCCTTCAAAATATTCATCCAAATTTTAATTCAGAATATTTGAAAGATCTTCTCCAAAAAAAAGTTTTCGTTTTATGACAGCTCCTTTTAAAACGAAAAAAAAAATCAACATTTCTAGGGCGTGCGTTAAACATTTAGCACACCCTAAACATCCACCAAAATATTATTTCTTGTTTATATCAATATTATCTCTAGTATATAAATATTCCAATAATATAAGTGTACAATTACGATAATTCACTATTTAAAATAAATAAATTATACCGATTATATTTTCAGTTTAAACAGAAAGCGATCAGAATTTTCATCGTAGCATACAAAAATATATAAATCCTCGCCCTTCATCACGATCTCTAAAGATATCGAACATTAGATAAACCACGGGGCAATAACGGCAAACCGACTAGACCAGAAAGAGAAATAGTAAAACCGTTTTGCTATAATATATAAACCCTTCTTTAATCAACCTTCGCCGGAAAGTAATTTCACGAATCGAATCGCACGATGCACCGTTCACCGAAGAAGACCACAATGAACAATAGGTGGGTGGAATAAGAATAATACAATCGAATATGTATAATACAAATATATATATATATATATATATATATATATATATATGTGTGTGTGTGTGTGTGTGTATATGTAACCCCCTTTTATGGTCTCCGAAGTCAATCGAAACTTGGTACATTGAACTTGTCCACTTTCAACGAGGAAACCTCGACAGAGACGACTGTGTGACCCGAAGACCATCGTCCAAGGATCCTATAGCTATGTCTCTCATAATAACCGAAACGGGCTATTAAAATTTTATGATGATCACCATGCGAACATAATCGATAATTAAATTATCGATTAGTGCCGTCGTCGTCGTAATATTCAATTGAACATTTTACATTTGCTCATATCATACAATATTAAGGCGACGACTTAATTCAGACGTTTTCAACTTTTTTCTTTTTTTTTTTTGAGTTTCATCAAATCTATTACATTGATTTTTTTTAAGTATTTTTCTAATATAGATTTTTTCATTTTGATACTGGAAAATTATATTTTAAAAC
Source organism: Leptonema lineaticorne (assembly GCA_024500535.1). Lineage (NCBI taxonomy): Eukaryota > Metazoa > Arthropoda > Insecta > Trichoptera > Hydropsychidae > Leptonema > Leptonema lineaticorne. The sequence continues at coordinate 12,244,883 of JANIJI010000030.1, read as the reverse complement.
GGACGCCATTGAACTATTTAATTTTAATTCTCATTAATTATATATTATAAATCTGAAGTTTTAAATTTATGATAAAGCAAAAAAAATATATAATATAAAAATATTATTAATTTTCTTAAAAAATATTTGAATATTTTTTTTTCAGTCATTCGTCTCCGAACTACAGTTGACAACGGCTGATATACGTTATCAAGTTTCGCAATTACGCGCCTGTTTATTAAAAAAAAAAAACGTAAAAAATGTATTTAATTTATTTTATGGAGATTAATCAAGGTTAACGATATGTTAAGCAATGTGGACAATGTCGAATATTAACAAATGTTTACCACGTTAATTGTTCAATTAACCACAACGATGAATGCTGAAGGTAATCGCGAATAATATTTAAAGTTCCGGATTCTATTCCTAATTTGCTTTTTTCAAGTTTCAATATCGTCAAAAAATCCTGATCAAATAATTATGATATATTTTTTTATATAAGGAAATTGATACGAAAATCAAATTGTAAATAAATTTAATATTGTATTATATGTCATATATATTAATAAATGACATTTATCCTTAATGATTAAAGATAACGAGTATAAAAAAAAATACAAATTTTTAATAAATAAAAAAGTATATTCAGATATAATTAAGATAAACAGTCAAATTAACGTCATAAAACGACAAGAATAATCTCAAGTATGTAATTACTCGGATATAAAAATCAGAAAAAAATATATATACACACCTGAAGCATGAAAGCGGGTATTTATTTTATTTGCAATAACTGCAAGATGAATATATCGAATATAACGAATATATCGAATATAACGAATATAACGAAGCAGTGGCGTGACTAGGGCACATATTAAATCGCATAAAGATAAAAATATTTGTATATATTTATAGGAGTTCGCTCGTTTAAACGGTGAAACAATGACGGCTCGCGCTTCCTAGTGACGCAACTGTGCATACAAACGAACGCGTTTTTTTTTTTATTATTATTTGTAGTCTATTAACCGAAAATTTGTAAGCTCTCTTATGCATTGTTCGAACGTCTGCTTTTGTATTAATGGGCAATTTATTCATAGAGTGTGATTAGTGAGCGTATTCTTGACGTTGTCAAAGCATTGTTTGGACGTCAAAAAAAAAAATAGAAAAATAGAATAAAATTGAATAATAACAGTTCAAATGGCAGATAGAAAAAAAAAGAAAGATAATAAGAAACGAGTCTTTATGGTCGTGACCGTTGACAAAACTGTTGTTTGTCAGATGACAAATTGAATGTGCATCTGTTATTATATTCCATTAGAAAAGCTCACTTTTGTAAAAGCCGCATGCAATTATTATCGAGTAATAATAAACACTGGAGTCGTATTGTATAATATTTTTTTTTCGACCGTTATTCGCCTTATAAGGTCGACGTATGACGAGAATACGACTTTTTTATATTATCATTATTGTTGTTATATTAATATAATATATAAGTCTAATTGACGGGTTACAAGTGCACAAAATGACACACGGACGAATAGTAATGCGCGTGTAATTGTAGAAAAATGGTCACAAATTATGGTACATGAATATGGTGTGTGCTTTGCATCGTTTAATCGAATTAAATCGAGTATAAAGTCGGAGTCAGATTAAGCTTTGAGTACGATTTAAAAAAAAATGATAACTGAAAACAGTTGAATAGAATGTATGAAGATTAGAGATAGACAACGGAATTCTAATGTCTAAAAATCTTTCGCATTTTAATGATATTTTTTTTTCTATTATATTTATATTGAATGTATACTTTCTATAGAAGATAGAAAAACATTTTAACAATGTCTATTATCAACGCATCACTGATAAATATCACTTTAGAATAACATGCGTATCATAACATGAAAATAAAAATATTCGATTTGAAACACACACACACACACACACACACACATATATATATATATATATATATATATACAAATTATCGATTTCATTTATGTGTTTCAGGTGTTTTGAACGATTACAACGGCGGCGGCGGCGGCGTTAACTGTGTCAAAGTTTACGCACGATCGATCGCAAAGAAAATGCTATAACGTTTATTTATACTCGGCAAGATCGAAATAACTAGAGAATAAAAAATGGAAACAATTGGAAATCGATCGTAAAAAAAAAGCGACACATTGTCGCCAGAATAACAACAACTAAAGCAACAATGGAACACAAAAAAAAAATGTCAAAAATATTGTGACGCCATTTATGTGAATCCGTCAAAAAATATAGGGCTGTCCGATTTGATTCTTGATTAAAAAAAAATATGATACGATATAAATCAGATATGTTGGTAATATTCTAATTTATCAAATGAAATTATGATTCATAGTATAATTGTAATTATTATAAAGGTAAAATAAATTCTTTGTAATAATTGGATTAATAGTATAATCAAATAATCTCTAAAGACAAACTGGAATTATATATATATATATATATATTCAGAAATATAGTATAATAAAAAAATGAAAATTTCTATATATCTAATAAATAAAATATTTTAATATTCAATAATAAATATTGCCTTAAATTCAAAAAAAATATATATGCTTAAAATTTATATTTTATTTAATTTGAAAAAAATAATATAACTGATAGACATTAAAATATTAATATTTTAGAATAGAGGATAAAATATAATAAATTTATTTTAAAAAACGCATTTATACAATCACACGTTCATAAGGATTTTTTAATCAAAACTATGATTTTTATTTATCTAAAAATATAATCAAATAAAAAAATATATATCAATAAGAAAATTTCACATTATTTATTACATATTGAAATTGAAATCAAATAATGCGGTCTATTAAAAATAGGAAAATATTTTTTTTTTTGATATATTTTTAATATAATAAAAAATTTAATCGATAATTTTAATTACTGAGCGTGCACATGTTTAATTTCATAACCCTATATATATATATATATATATATATATATATATATATATATATATATATATATATATATATATATATATATACATATATATATATATATATATACATACATATATATATATATATATATATATATATATATATATATATACATATATATATATATATATACATACATATATATATATATATATACATACACATATATATATATATATATATGTGTGTGTGTGTGTGTGTGTGTGTGTGTGTGTGTGTGTGTATGAAAAGAAGACAATACTGTTCCGTAAATGTGCAATAACAATGGAGCGATTAAACAGTTCATTGTCTGAATCGAACCGGGTTCGGTTCCGTCTGCCTTTCGATTAAAATGAAATATCGTTGTTACGATAGAAACAACCTTTTTTTTTAAATATATATATATATATATATATATATATATATATATATATATATATATATATATATATATATATATATATATATATATATATATATATTTCGTTACTATTCATTCGAAACTGGATTTCACACCCAATCTATAGCGATATTCGACTAAAATATTATTTGTAAGCAATATGGTTAAAAAGTTTAGTGGGGCGAGGCGAATTCGCACGTCCGCGCCCGTTTCTGCCGTGGCGCAAATGCGCCGAAGCCGCGGAAAGAATTGAGAAAGAACAACCGAAAGCGTTCTATTGTCGTGTGGAAAATAGGAATGAAAAGGCAAAAAAAAATAAATAAAAAAAAACAACAAAATAGAATAAAATAAGAAAACAGTCGATCGGCGGCAAGAAAGCCTAACGAAAAGTCAGAAAAGCGAAAAATTATCTTCAACGTCGGTAAATGTTGTGTAAAAGAAGAAAAAAAAAGTATAAACCGCAAAAGAAAAACTTGACAGTCTATCTGTAAATACTTGGACTAATTTTACTTTCATTTTTTAAAATGTTAATATTTGTAAACCAAAAAATAAATTTAACGTTTGATTCAACGCATACTTACAATGATATTTCTGATATTAGATATTTAAAATTTCGCACCTGAAACAAAACAAAAAAATAATAATTAAAATAATATAATTATAGTATTAATATTTGTTACATCTGACTGTACATATATAATCTCATAGTAAAATCATTTCATATTCGCAAATATAAGAATATACAGAAAACATTTTCATTAATGTTTCACTGTTCGTTGGTTTGTTTGTATCTCTGGTACAAATCTTATAATCGATTTTTTGACCACTTCCCAATATTTAATTCAGTTAAAATTTTGAATACTTATTCATTTTCGATGACAATATACGAAACAATTAACATTTTTACAAATTATAAGTTCAATATGTAACAAATTAAATATACATAGAAATAGTTTTCAATTTACAATTCTTATATTTAAATTGACTGCGTCCATTAGATATTAACGAAACATCAAATATGCTTCATATTTTAAATCGGTGTCATTAATAATTAAAACGACCCTCGATTAATTCTCTTGCACCACCAACGAAGCGATAATGACCCGTCGTCCCAAAAAACGACCAGAATTAATATTATTAATATATAAGACGTATATATTTTTTACGGTTGTCCATTTTCATGTCGGCGACCGCAATTGCGCTTTTGTTCAAACCCACATTTTCCACGATTGACAATAAATACAATTGTGGGATATTTACGTCGCCATTGTTCGAAACAACGACGATGGTCCTCGCACTTTGTGTTCCTGGTTTTTGAATTTGTTCACATTTTTCATTTAATTTACATGCAAAATTTTAATAATATACAGTAGGAGTCCGATGGAACGGACAATGATCCATATCGGATCATTGTCCGATATGGATCATTGTCCGATATGGATTAATTTATCGATTTTTTATGTTTTTTTTTTAATACGATCAAAATTCATTTCCCTGTCGTTAAATTTCTCTGCGGTCAAAAGTTTGGATATCCCTGATCTATATTAAAAAAAGTATTAAGTTAATTTTTTTTTCGATTACCCTTAAATATATTTGTATTTATGTATTATATTTCTTCTATACTACTAATGTAATTTCTATAGTCTTTCAATTATTTTAGTTTTAAAATTTATCTGAAGGCTCAAATTGAAGTAAATATGGAGGATCTAATTAAAATCACGATCTGATCTATACTATTATTTTATATTAATTTTATTTTTAACACTTTTTCTTTACGTAATCGTTCTAATCGATATATAAATGGGAAAAAATCTAGAAATTGAAATTTTATAAAAAACAGTATTCATAATATAATTATACATTATGCAAATAAAACCATTTGAATTTTAATATACTTAAAAAATAACACACATATGGTATATATATACATATAGTTAGTTATACTTCAAAAAAAAATCCGAATATATTCCAAATATTTTTTTATAGACATTTGCACACGGATTTGAGATCCAATTGGCAACGGCGGGGTCCAACTGTACCCGCATTAAGTTCGTTCGCCTTACTAATTTTAATCGATCGTCCCAGACCTTCAGAATCACGTGATTACATCATCACGATTAATAATAAATAATAAATAGAGAAAAAAAAATATTTTTGGCCGCATTGCAAATATTTCGTAACCGTTTCGCAACCGATGTCATGACCTGGCCAACTTTTCACCGCGGCCGTCATTATTCGGCACATTTTTTTTTGTTTTGTTCTGTTATGCACTTCGATTTCACCCTCTTAGCGTATTATAAATCCGTTCGACTTTCGCTCTTCTTCTTATTCTTCTTAACTCAAGGTTCTACGCGTAAAAATATGAGAGAATGGTTAAAATACGAATGTCACGATTCATTTTTTGACCCTGCAATATGTCGTAATAACTAAAAAAAAAAACAATATAATTAACGCGAACAAGCAATTACCTGCATTTCTAAAATTGACGTTTATTGTTTATTGTGACATCGTATAATAGTTGAGCAACATACACATATCTTAAAATGTGCTATTATATATATTTCGTGTAAAAAAAGTCAAGGGTCAAAGGGTCGTACGTGCGCTGAATTCGCTTTCAAAAAGTCAAAATTAGCGATTAATGTCGTAATATTATAAAAGAGATAATATTAAATATCAATATTTACAAATCTTTATGATGTATTCTTGTTTTATAATAGTGTTTAAATTTTTATTCATAAACGATAATCGAAAATTAATTATGATATTGTGTCAAACGAAATACCAGTTGATAATAAATTATGTAAAATAAAAATGTTAAAAAAAATAATACATTTTTTTAATTAGATAATTCTACTTAATATATATAAAATAAATTTTCTATATTTTTATCAAAAAAAAGTGATTTTTTACGTTTCTGTCAAAAATTGTAGATCTAATATAAAGGATGACATATCTAGGATTTGATCAAAAAGATTCAAATAATTCAGATACTCGAGATCAGACTATTTAACATATTTTTTCGGGATGAATTTGAATGAGAATAAAGCTAGTAATATCTGAAAGTATTTATAGAAAGATTGTAGAAGACAGAAATTTTTTAGTAGCTATGAATTGCATATTATTATCTAAACGTACAATTAAAATAATAATATTATAATTGTACGATTAGCAAATCGAAAATTATTTCTTTTATAATGAAAAAGATTCGATTTATGGCAAATGTTGCGACATATTGTAATAAAAAGCAATATTAACAGAATCGGCTAACATGAAATTGATATCGATTGCATAACAAAAATAGTACATTAAATTTATTACAATGTAACAATTACCAAATAAATTTCGACGTATTACACTATGAATTATTCATATTCTCTTATTTCGCAATAAAAAAAAAATCATAAAATCTGAATGTAATATAATACATGTATATTATATATAATATTATATAAAAGCGTGAAAATGCTGAAAAATAAAAGAAAATATATGAAAATCGGTCAATCGAGCGTATCGCATCGGTACCGCTATGCGCTATCTTATTATATTTATTATTAATAAGTTAACACATTCAATGCGGGCGCATGATGTTCGTCACAAAAGTAGAAACGGTATGATGTTTATTCAGACGTCAATTATAAACGAAATGACCTATATACTATGATATGTATTAACAATTATCTAATATATTATAATACATTCCATTGAAAATACTATATATATATATTTTAGTTTTATATGCACGAGAATTTTGCTAGAAAAATTATTGAATTTAAATATTATGATTATTTTTATGATATGAGGAAGTTATATTAAATATTACATCTTTTTTTTATTAGAAATAATAATATATTGTACAATATTTTGAATAATTGAACAAAAATTTATAACATAAATAATTCAAAACACGAATATATTTATGATAAATATACTGATTTTTTTTTATTACTTAGTCGTTAATAATAAAATATATGATAATTTTGAATTATAACAAAAACTTTATATAATATAATTTCAACAGATCAAAGTATGGTACTATCGATTTTTTTTCTACAAAAATAAATGATGATAAATAAAACATTTTTCTATTCATAAAAAAAATAATATTTCTCATTTCCTAGATTTTAATCCAAATATATTTATTTTATATAGTTATGATAATTATATATGCACATTAAAACAGTTAAATAAATATATATACTAAACAATGAATTATTAAATAATATTCATTATTTCCAAAATACCTTGAATTTTATATTATATTATATATATATATATATATATATATATATATATATATATATATATATATTATAAACACACACACACATGGCAAATGAGAATTTGTTTGTGATTTTATTTTTGTATTTTTATTATATATGTTAAAAGTTGCGTGCAGTCATAAAATATACACGTCTATTGTTCTTACGCACCGGAAAAACAATTTTTCTTCTACAAAAGTATCAAATTGCGCAACAGAGTTTTGCGTGTGTCTTTTTTTGTTTTTGTTGGTTTTTCACAATAATATTTCTTTTATATAAAAATTAAAAACGTTTTTTTTTTAAGTTCACATCAAGTTGTATTTTTTCGCGTTACACGGCCGCGGTTTTTATCGTTGAACGAACGTTTGTATTGTAAAAAAAAAAACCAACATTCGTTTAAGTTATTTTATCAATCTTTTTTTTTCTGCTATGCAATCAAACCGTGTTTAAAAAAAAAGTTTAAAATACTAATATAAAATTTAGTATAACCTTCTTTATATATTTTAAAATATTTTTTTAAACATTTCTATATACAAATGAAAAATTATAGACCTTTTTTCAACTTCCAAGAAACATGTAAATTTCTTATATATAATTATTTTTTTTACGTAAAAAATATTATTTTTTTAAATTTGATGTCATAAAATAGACCGAATAATTTAGTTCATTTCTATATAACGATTGATTTACTATAAGTTATCTGTCGTTAATTTTATTATTTTTTTTAGTTTACAAAAAAAGGAAATAAAAAATTCTTTTAAATACATAATCGATTCTAAATATCATACAATATATTACAATTTTTGAGAATAACATTATACTAAAATTTTAACAATCTCTCTATTTCAAGAGACTCAAAATTTTTTTTCTATCTAAAATTATAATAAAATTCGGTTTATAATTACAAAAATATAAATACACAATATATATATATATATATATATATATATATATATATATATATGTGTGTAAAAAACCACAACCAGAACTAATTAAAAAAATTTCACACGTTTGTATTGTATTTAATTCGTGTGACTCACGTTTAATTTGCCTTGTCCTACCTGTCTGTTTATTTTTTTTTTATAAATATTTTGTTTTTCATTTTCACCATTATAATGGTCATTATTGTCGTTATTCAGTACCGCTGTTCGATGGTTAATTACGTTGGAACGTTATAATTACGTTATTCCGATTATATTCGACTATCGTTTTGTGCATCGTCAGAATAAACATGAAAGCGAACGGAAATCGCGCATTTAAAAACCTGCACATATTCCATATATGAAACGGGGGGTCTAGCAAATGTGTGCCTTCTACCGTTACTCATTCAAAAATAAATAAATAAATAAAAGGGGGTACGTGGATACAATGACGTGTGTGTGCTCGTCCAGCCGAATCCGAATAGAATAATTCTAGAAATTTTCACAATCCTTTATATATATATATATATATATATATATATATATATATATATATATATATATATATATATATATGTATAATAGTTTTTTTATTATTATTCTGAATAGTGTAGGAAGATTGTTTTGATTTTTGTTCGATGAACGTTTTTCGATATATCAGTTCATTTTTTATACTAGTCTCTAATAAGTGTTTAGTGTTCTTGTTGAATTTTCTATTTTTTTTTTTAAATTTCATAATTGTATAATTTATATTAAAGATAGATATTAATTATCAAGTATTAGATCAGGAATAGGGAACCTTTTTTCTCGTAAAGGTTCCTTTTCAGGTATGGTAAGATGATAATAAAAAAAATAAACTTCATAAAAAAACTGTTCTCAAAGGAAAGGTTGTAAATTTCAACGTTTATATCAAAAAATATACATTTTATATATAAAATACAAAAAAAAACAATTCAAAATCACATCACACAAGAGTATAAACATCGAACTTTTTAGTTTAAAAGGCTAAAAAAAATTGGCTTATTTCAGTATTGAATATTCTAAAAATGTTAAAAATCTTTGAATAAATTATTTGAATACAGAATCTTATAAATATATCATAATAACTAAAACATTTCTCCGTCGATATTAAAACGCATGATTCAATCGATACAATTAGAAACGATTATTACGATCTTAATATATCTTAAATATCTTATTATATAGAAAATTAACTCTGAAATGTAATTAAGTGAAAACGAACGTAAGAAATATGCAACCGCAATAATTTTGTAGAAAGCTCATTAAATAACACATTACATGCAGGGAATATGGAAGTAGGGGGTGAAGAGCAATTTAACGGAGGGCAATTTTAATTTTTCCACACGCAGAATAAACATTATAAGACTCAATTTAAATGTTTCACGTGCCGTTATTACGACGGCGATAATTTTAAAATTGCCACGTGTATATCAATTCAATAATTTCGCATGCGCTGTTATAATTTAGAATTTACTTAGTCGATCCAATATAAATATGTTTATTGAACGAAGTCCGCTTCTTCGGGAACGAGTTCATTATTAACTATAAACACGCAAGTCGTTTTTAATAAAGATTTATACAATTTTAATGACGCCCGCGGTGGCTGTATGGCTAAAAACGTATGATTACCAAGGTAAAAGTATAGAATCGAGTTCGTACATTTTAAATTTATATTCAAAAAAGGCGTTTTTTTTTCATATAAATGTGATTCGTATAAAATTGAAAAAAAAATATTAAATATAATTTACTTGAACCGGATGATGAAGTGTTAACAGAATGTACTTCATATTTGTATATCTAAATATTTTTCATGTGTGATCTTATTCAGTTTTATAAATAAATATATTTTTTATAATAATATTGTTATTGTTATTTTTTAAAAAAATATCATTCATTGCCAATATTACGACTTTAATATTTGAAAAAAAATAATGCCAAAGTAACTAAATTGGTTGATATTGGTCTAAATTGAATATAATATATATATATTTTTTTTTTATATTAGCAAAAGCAAAAAATCATTGATCGATAATATAATACAATAAATGAATTCAATAGGCATTTGAAAAAAAAATAGAGGCCAAGATCATATATAATATATTATTATAATGAAAATACGTGAAATATAACAATATTCGAAAGGTGAATCGGTTAATATAATCGATTATCACACTATAAATTTCGAATTCGAATACCGATCGAAAATCATTACTCGATTCAACATCCGTCTGTCTGTCTGTTTGCTCGTTCGTAACGCTGTCAATTATATTATTCGAAGAAAAAAAAATGAAGTATATATATATATATATATATATATATATATATATATATATATATATATATATATTATTTATAAACCTTGTAATCTAACAGACCGCTTTGAACTCGATATAAAAAAAACGGTTAGTTACTCCTTTTGTGCTTTCACCGCTACTCTTATGAAGGATGATCAAAAAAATAAAAATAAATAAATAAAACGGTTTTTTTCTGCTTTTTGTCGAATTCGCACAAACCGGTCGGAAGATGCATAACCGGAAAAACTCATGCAGAAAACGTATTTAAAACCGACGCCATAAAAATTACACGGTAATGACGAAAAGACATGCAAAAAAAAAAACAACATGGCGAAAACGGTGCGCCATTTTGAAAGATGCCGCCCGGAATTACCGTAAGCATTTTTCCGACCGCGAAGAAATATCGATGAAAATCGATTATTTTTTTAATATATATATATATATACACGAATATTATTTATTATTATTTTTTTTGCTGATGCTATCGACGTTTTAAAATATTTCTGTGACACGATTTACAGTATTTTATAATATTTTCAATTTCATATAAATCGAAAAGATAAGGTAGATATTATAAAAAAAAAATAAATACGAAATTATTCAAGTAAAATATTATTTTTAATCATTTTCAAAGATAGCGAAAATTAATAAAAAAATCTCATAAAATAATGTGAAACTTGTGAGGTCGTATTAAGCTCGTTGAACTTGTTAAATATTTATTACGTTGAATTTAAAAATAGAACTAACGATTTTAAAGAACCCCTCTTTATAATATAATTTGGTAGTTAGAGTCGAAAACAACTTTATAATAACCTTAAATTAGGCACCCTTAACGCTTGGTTGATCATATGTAAAATGACAAAAGGACAACAGGTGTACTCGTTCGTTACGTCATTTATTATTATTAGATAAGGCAATGAGAAACTACTTCGATATCTATTCAAAACGTTAACAAGTTGCCATCACCTTTAGGCAAGAGATTTATGTCTGAATGGAAACAATAGAAACAAACCCCACAAGAAAATTATAAATATTTAGTATACATGATTTTATTCAATATAAGGTGAAGTTCAGGTTGCTGACCAGTTACCTGGAGGATTGGCAATTGAAATATGTCGATCAGCTTGGTGGAACGCGCAAAAGAGTAATCAAATCGGGAATGTCACAAGGTTTGGTTCTTGAAACAGCTCTATAGAATATCAGTAATGATGACCTCCTCAGAATAGACGATAAAAATTGTTAGTCTTCAAGTAAAAGACCTTCTCTTCGTCGCTAACACATCCTATAGGCATTTGCAAAAACTGTCACAGTAGTTTAGAACAGCTGGCAGGACTGCTGCCAAACATCAAAGTCAAATTATAGGTGAAGGATACTGCTCAATTCAATATTTTACTTCACTATACTATATGGTGTTGTGGTGTAGGTGGAAGCTCTATCAGTACAGAGGACTAAGCAAATGATAGTAGAGGTTCAGCGCAGAAGCACTCTGTCTTATTTGATTTTATCTTCTTCGTCATGAAAATGAAGGAGTTAAAAGAGGAACGAGTAAGATAAGCAGGATAACTTCATGACCTGAAATTCGTACGATTCAGTTCATAAAACAGAGTCTGGGATAGAAAACAAAAAAAGATGTATGCAAAAAGATATCCATGTGTGCAATGTAGAGGTAGACAATATGACAGAAAATACGCTTTGATAACACCATCCTAGTTCGAACAGTTGTTCTGCCTAGATCGAGGAAGAAAGTAGGTTTTAATAGGTCCACGAGGTCACACTGTTAACGTCTGTTTTCCTTATTGGAAAAAAAAAGTTGAACTTAACCTAACCTAACGTACTCGTTATATGGATGCATCATGCACTATATGGCGATAAAAAGAAAAAGAAATAAGAGAATTCGATTCCGAATTCACATCGTGGTACGATCGATAAACAAGGTTATGACACGTAGATTTTTACAACAAATTCACCGCGATAAATAGAACGTCGATTTATGATTCGTAACTAAAAAGCGTGTAAACGTCTCTTCAATATTGATTGCTCATACGCGTGTGCGCATTATTTACAAATGCGTGACATACGTACATATTCTCGCACAGAATTACTATATATATATATTTTATTAATATAAATACAAGATGTTTCAAAAAATACAATATTTGAAAGTTGAGCGAATAAATATTAAACAATTTTTTTTTCCTTATTCATTCATCTTCTATAAGAATATCTGTAAGACTTGGATATTCAACATTGCATACATTCTTCAATAATGCCTCAATTTTCCATCTGTTGATTTCGATTTTTTTTATTATTATTAGCATCATCGCCCACGATATCAGAATATTTCACGTCTTGATATCAGCAACTGGAACATTTGAATCGCGATTCACATTTCAACATTGCTGCCTTTAGTATACATACTTTCCTATGTCATGTCATTCTCATAAAATATCTAGTAAATCTCAATCATTGTATTTCGATTCAATGAACAATGAACACGTATTTCATTAATCATTACAAATTTATAATTTATAATTGTTCATTTCGCCAAAAATATTTCTCAAATTGATATTGTGCACACTGTGCATTTTCGCTATAAATCCATATGTATTGATATTTATGAGACAAACACATACACACACACACACACACACATATATATATATATATATATATATTTATATATATATATATATATTTATATATAATATGTGTCGAATTTGTGCGTATGTGCAAGCATCCGTGTATAGTTCGTGCCAAACCTGTCAGATCGGATGTACGGTTTAACCTAGTTTGGGCATCGAAATATATATACGAAAAAAAAACCCAGATAACATCAGTAAAACAGTGAAAAAAATAAATAAAATAAAATGGCCAACCAGTTAGTTGCCATAGAATAGAACACTGTTATAAAACATTCTGAAACAACGCCGCAACAGTGTTTTGAAGGATTCGTTCGGCTGTTTATGATTTATTCGATCTTTTTTTTTTTTGTTTGTTCGCCTTTAAGACGCTACGCCGTCGTCGTAATAATAGATTTTGTACGATCGGTTAAAGCGGAGGACGATTGATAGATACATATATTTTATGATTCATAGAATTTTGAATAATTTTTAACTTTGATATATATTACTATATATTTATTAAAATTTATATATATAATGATAAAACAATTTAATTCTCAAAATTTGATATAACTACATCAAATTGAAGCTGAATGCTATACAAGCACATAATTGATATAGAATGAAATTAAAATACTATATTAAAAATAATGAATAATAATCTTTCTGATGTTATATATTATTCTAAATCACATTTTTTATTTCAAAAAAATCTTCAATAAATATAATTCTCCTACCCTGTATATGACATATAAATATTAAATGTAATTTTATACTGTTTCATAATATTATTAATATTTCTGTTAAACCATAAACGTATCCGAATATTGATTTACGATCGTTTAACGATTATTATTATATATTATTACGAAAGTGAACGATTCGCCTTTATTGCTTTTTTTTACAATTTGGTCTCATCAAGGGCGACTCCTACATGTTTTATCTTTGATGATTTCCGAAAATTTCCATTTATGGTAATGTATAAATTAAATTTTATTAATGTAACATTTGCTTTTAGTATAAAAAAATGGTTAATTTCTATTCAAAACTCACCATATGTGTTTTAATGAAGTTTTTATTGAATGTTGTTACTGAAATTTTGAAATCAATACTTAGATTTAATGTCTATTTTAATTTCATTGAGTTTTATCATTTTTAAAATCTGATATTTTTTCGAAACGATTTTATTGAAAATAACAAAATCGTAAAAGAGCAACTGTATATTTTTAAAACGAAAAAGATACCATAGATCAATGAAAAATATATAAAGATTTTGTAAAATAATTTAAATAACATCATAATTCTTTAAATTCATATTAACAATAAAATTCAAAGTATAATATATATATATATATATATATATATATATATATATATATATATATCAGAAATTGTCAACCTTATTAGCATATAGACCCACAAAAAAGGTTCAAAATACCAGAATAGAATCTGCCAGTTGTAACTAAAATTTTATACGCCAATTTAACTCTAATCGTCTATCAATTTTATCAATATTATAAATTATATAAAATCCTCAAGAACCATCTTGAAGCGAATAAATAATATACTGATATTAAATAGCAAATTTCATAGCCCATAAATAATACGATAAAGTTATTACATTTTACAGTTATATTACGAGTTCAAATACGACACCGTCGACGCTATTATTACAGTTAAATCAATATTTCCAATGAAATAACCACGTATGATGTATATAATATATATAATATATTTAAAAAAAAAAATACGCAATGAGGTTAAACTGAAATACAATTACGTTTTGTATAAATTATTGCCACAAATAGCCGGTCCGATGTCAGATAAAAAAAAATGAGCTTCCATACTCTTCAATGGCCATTATTATTTGCCATAGTAAATTTGTTACCGCGTCATATTTACTATTACATGTATTGAAGACGTTTTAATATTAACTTTACCGTTGCACTATTGTCCTCGAACAATGGATAACGAGAAAATTCTTCATCGTTTCTATTATATTTACACGTACGCGTACGAATATGTCCGATTATACGGGATGAATCACAATAAAAGTGCACAAATATCAAATGTTAAGTTAATATTAACTGGTCATCGAAAATGAACAAGTGTGCAAAATTTCAATCCGTTTGAATACTGGGAAATGGTTAAAAAATTGATTAAAAGATTTGCACCAGAGAAACAAACAAACAGTGCAAGTTGAATGAAAGAGTGTAAAAAATGTGATAATATTTATCACGAATATATATTTAAAGTTTATATAATAAAATATATTTTTTTTCCTTATAGTTTGAATTATTTTCTAAACATAGATTATAAAGCAATGTTTTTATTATAATAAAAAAAAATAATTACAAATAGAACAATACTTCAATATCAAACTACATATAATAAGTAAAATATACAAAAAAATAAAATATTTTATTTTATTTTTTTGTATATTTTACTTATTATTTAAGCTTGACTACATCTGATATATGATTTAATATAAAAAATAATAATAATAAATTTTATTTTATTTAGTTATAAATAATATAATAAGTAAAAGCGTCATATATTAGATGTTGGACATTAAATATCAAAACATCAATTTTGCACGCTTCATTCGAACGGATATTTTGATGAATTGCGCTGTTACATATTTTATACACTTCTTTTAAAAATTAAAATAAATTTAAACAGATTTATCGCACAATAAATAAATAAATAAACAAATAAAAGTGTATAAATAACCCCATTTCGACTGTAGGCGTCTAAAACAAGACGCGTGGGCGGATTGCGGATTGTGTTTCTTTTAATTTTTATCGATTTTTCTATTTTTTTTTTTTATAATATAATATATATTTATGTGAAAAATATCGAGTTCGATTCTCGTCACATACATTAGAATAAATCAACGTATTTAACGTGCGAAAATTTTCGATTTTCTATACGGTAACATTTAAAGCGGACCCCACGCTATTTCGGAAAAATCGTATTAAATAATCGAAAATTTATAAGGCTTTTACGGTTATTTATATAGATGATCAAAAATCGAAAGTTGTCCGTTGAAAATATATATATACGTATATAACGGTTTATTATATGTATCAATTTCAAGATTCTATTAAATAAATCAAAAAAAAAAAAAAAGAAATAGTTGTAGAAACATTGGTTATAAATATTGATAATGAAATATATATATATATAAAATTTCAGAATGATGAAAAAACACGATCGATTTGCACGATTTTAAAATTACAACCCTTCATGTGACCGCTTCAATTATTTATTCCAGTTCAACCTGAAAAACTCGAGTCGATCTGCAACAATTTAACCAACGAAACGAGCTTTTATAAAACTTGACTTTCGAAATGGCAACATTATTCAATGTTATGGAATCTGAAAACGTTATATTTCATATACCATATATGATAAAAAAAATATAGTACATTTTTATTTTTAATTTCGTGAAAAATTTACATCGTAAATTTTAATTTTTGATATATTTAGGATATTTATAAATAACTTTGATATGCTATGGATTAAAAAAAAAATAATACTGTGATCAAAAAGTATGGTGAATTTGTTTATAAAATGTAAATTCTTTATTTATTCTTCCAAATCAATATCATCCCCTTCAAAGTAATTCCCGTTCGATAAAACGCATTTTTGCCAACGCTTTTTCAAGTCCTCAAACAGTCGGAATAGTCTTTTTTTGGTATAGCCTTCAAGACCTTCTTCGATTCGGTTTTTATCTCCTCAATCGTGTCAAAACGGCGTTCCCGTTATTGGATTTTTGAGTTCGCTGAATAGCCAGAAGTCACACGGAGCCAAATCAGGCAAATACGGTGGTTGCGGAACGATATGAAAAAGTCACAAAGAACCAATGCAGTATGACATGGTGCATTATCGTGATGAATGAACCAAGAGTCTTGAAAAATATTATAAACAGTTCTACCAACCTAGAAAAAAAATACAATTTACCTGCCTATCTAATGCCCGGGAGTTTTAAATGACAATTTCACCTTACTTTTTGATCGCAGCAGTATAATATATATATATAGCATATAAACAATGATAAAAAATATTATATATTATATGCGTTTTAAACCGTGGAAAATCGGTTATAAATTACCGTCTAGATTTATGCGGTAAAAAAAAGGTTCTATTTCTCAGCATATTACAAATTCGCGATTCTTGATAGTCGCTCATCAATTACGGTAGCCAACGGAAACAAGTGATGTGAAAAAGAGAGAGAGAGATAATAAAAAATAAAATAATAAACGGTAAATGCAATTCTACATATTAGTTACGCGATTTTTAGCAATGTCCTCTTATTAAACGACGTTCAATTTTTAACGGTCCAAATATTGTATATTTATTGCGATACGTTTATAATATATTGTGCCGACCTGACAGTGGTTACTATCGGCTGGTTTCAAATGGAACAAGCAATAACCGCGAGCGTTTAATGAATATAAAAAGAAGTAGAATAATAATAAATAAATATAAAAAAAAAGATCCATTATCTCATATTAGTGAAATGTTTTGATGACAGACGTAGGCGTTGAACGATCTTTCAGTATACTATGATTGAGACGTTGTAATAGAAGACGGTGATAAAAATTAAATTAAATTAAAATTTGCACGTTCGAATGAAAAAAAAAAGATTAAATATAGTTTCGGAAGATATAAAGGCGAACTTGATAAATGTATTATGCTATCTGATATAACTGTATTGCTTGCGAAATTTTTTTTTTTATCTAGTATATTATATTAATATTTATCGTAGTTAAATTTGTTTGATGTATATATAATAGATCTCGGGTTCAAATCTTGATGGATATATAAATACAACAATGATATTATTATTTGTAAAAAAAAAATGATCATCAATCGTTAAAAATTTTAAATATTCTATAAAAAATTATCTTTATAATTAGTGATATTCGATAAAAAAATAATCTTTTAAAGTATTTTTCTTTAAATATTATATAAAATATATATTTATAATAAAATTTACAATTCAGCTATCGTTAAGTGATTAATACCATTGGCGATGGGTGACGCCCGAGTGTGACTCGGGAGTGCGTGTTAAGGATTTAATAGACTATATTTTTTATAATTGTTCAAATCAGTATTACTACTATTTTCATAAGATATAACTTATAATTGTTTTATAACGTCAAATTGTAAAATTATCAAATATTTATTTTCAACCGCAAAGTTTGATATATAAACTTGAAAAAAAAAACAAATATAATTAGAGATTAAAACTATAAATCTATTGCACATTAAACGAAAAACACTGTTCAAACATAGATAACCGACGATATTAAAGTAATAAAAAAATCTTCATTTCATACAAAAAAGAATACTGTAGACATCAAAAAATTACACACACACATACAAATTTGGCCTCTGTTTTGAGTGTCAAGGCGTCGGTTATTATTACTGCACGCAATCGCATTTCCAGCACGAATTTTCAATGCATTTTCTAACCGACTGCACGATCGACAAACAAATTATACATCGAAAACGACATAATATAAATACGATGCGCTAGAAAGAAATAGAAATAGAAATAGAATAAAAAAAAAGAAGAAGAAAACACTTAACCGAACTCGCTTACCGACAAATTGTGCAACGAATGTTTGTTTTTCCGTATGAAAGTTTTCCAAATTAACCGTCAAAACAAGTGATGTTTTAACATGCTATACTTCTATTAGTGTTAAACAGGGTGAACGAAATAAAAACGGCCGCCATAATACAATGAGAAATTAAGAGTGTGAACGATATATGTGCGCTAATAAAAATATCAAATATTCAATGAAGTATAAGAAATTCGTTCAATTTTATTATCGATTGAGTATAAATGAAATTTTTTAGAAAATATTACAAATTTTACATATTAACATTTATAATAATTTAATACTTCATACAATTTTCTATATATATTATATAAAATTTTAATTTAAAAAAATCACTATTATTATATATGCACTGTCAACAATTATCGATCATTATTTAACGCACATATATCGTTCAAACTCTAACATACTAAAAATATATACATAATATATACGAAATTTTTCGAATGAATATATATATATATATATATATATATATATATATATATATATATATATGTGTGTGTGTGTGTGTGTGTGTGTACGATCATCGCGCATAATTTATGCTCAATTACGGTTAATAATTTTGACACACTTGCGTATATAAATACAAACGTGCGTTTATACGCGCGTGCGTAACGCATTCGAGAATAAAATAATATTATTATAATGAAAAAAAATATATATATATATTCGATTTATTTTACTTATATATGTGCGTATGAAAAAAATTGACACATTTATTATATTAATTAAAACGGCACATTGGTTCGTGAAAATTCACAGTTTCACTATATATATATATATATATATATATATATATATATATATATATATATATATATATATATATATATATATATATATATATATATATATATATATATATATATATATATATATATATATATATATATATATATATATATATATACATATTATATTATCGTGATATCATTATTGTTATTTACGTATTATTTTTGATAATTATATAATTCATATGCGTGATTTTTATTTTTATTTTTTTTTTGCAAAGTGTGTCGTCGTACTCGTCATGAATTACGATGCACGTTTACATTATTATGATTATTATGAATTATTATTATTGTAATGTCTTACGATGATTTTTCCACGTTGCCCATTAGAGTTTTCCGCTTCGATAACGCATCGTGATCACAATAAGCGAAAATAATTCGTCACAATAATGCGACCCCGCGGTGAACTGTTGCGATCGTCATTGTGCGGTTTGTGTGTTCATTTTATGAAAAAAAATCGTGTTTGTGTGTGTGTGTGTGTGTGTTTCGGTGAAAAGGTGACTGATGATTCATATAATCAATTTTATTTAATTTTTTAACAAGAACATTTTCAAATCGGTTACTTATCTTGATTAACATAAAATATATTCATTGATAAGTAAGCATTATATTATCAGTCATTATATAAAATATATTTTTTAAACAATTTTGTATTAATCAATATAAAAAAATGTTTAAAAATACGATATTTAAAATTATTCTTTTTTTTTAATATAACATATGATATAACACAGTTTTAACACGAATTTATATACAAATTCACAGTTAATTTCGCAATTATAACGTACTATACACGACTAATTATCGCTTATCAAATATAATAAATATATATGTAAATATTTTTCCAGATTATCGAACAATTGATAATCGTATAATTCGTCAGTTGCGATAACGGTAGCGGTAATTAATTATAAAAAATATATATATTAATAATAATACACCATATGTTCCTACAAAATTTATGATTGGAAATGAAAATATCGAAATATGTTAGCATGCACTAATAATTGTGCGCGCATATGATCCCACACAACCGACAGGTAAAATTTAAAAAATACAATATATATATATATATACGTATAATGTAAATAAATAAAATTACACACAAGGAAACAATTGGACAGGTGCGGTTCGAAAAACGACGCGTCGAAATACAGTTAACTTCGGTGTCTCTTTTGACTGACAATGTACGCACAATTTACATGAAAATTTCACAAACTGACACACTGACGCACGCGTATGAGTGTTTTTAGTGTACATGTATAAAATTTCATATGCGTTTGTGTGCAAATTGAGCGCATAAAAATAAAATATCCGCTTTGACGTTCGCGACAAAGCGATCGCTTCCTGTGTGGGTTTTTAAAAAAAAAAAAACGCGTTCGAAAAGTTCGCGCCGTACTACGTTTTCAAAATTAATGTTTATAATTATTTTATTTAACTTTAGACTGCGTTTTTATATATTTATCGTATATATAGTTAGTATAATATATAATAATAAAATAAAAATATAATAAATGTGAAGAATGAAAGTGGAAAAAAGCGATCGTTGTACATAAGAAAGTCGCGAATTTTTCACACGTATGTTTCTATTTATGAAAATGCAAGTTTACATATTTAGCATGAACCATTTAATTATGAACAATATTTATATTACAATATTTTATATTTTTAATATGTATAAAATTTGGGAAACTGTTTAAGAAATATTTTTACAGAATTTATTATTTATTTACAAAAGGGCTGTATTTACCGTTAGAAAAGACA
The DNA here is from genome assembly GCA_024500535.1 of Leptonema lineaticorne. Classification (NCBI taxonomy): domain Eukaryota; kingdom Metazoa; phylum Arthropoda; class Insecta; order Trichoptera; family Hydropsychidae; genus Leptonema; species Leptonema lineaticorne. Next base: position 12,223,226 of record JANIJI010000030.1, on the reverse strand, counting down.
CAGTGAATAGAATGAAATGAAAGCAAAGTTACAAAATGATTTTTTTTGTGAATCTTCAATAGTCTGGATTCAGAATGGACGTTTTATAGAATAAAAACAATATTTTGAGTCAAATTATAAATTCAACTTTGAAGGTAAAATACAGGTCTGTCTAAAAATATTTGTATCGTAACAAAAAATAATTCATTAAAATATTTTCTTTAATTTTTATAATCGTTTACTGCTAAATTTGCAATAGAATAATAACAATAATAATAATAATAATAAGCGGTACGATTTTGCAAAATTTGTTAAAAAAAATACTGGCATACAAATATAATAAGTGCATAATTTCGACATTTTTTTATGTCGTTTCTATCCTACATTCATTCATTTTATGGATATTTGAGTACGCTTTTACGAAATTCGTTTATGAAAGTGATATTTTATATATATAATATATACATAAAAAATTACTTCGGAAATTATGTAAATTTTTAATTAGCGTACTTAGAAAACAATTAAATGAAACGCTAGCGAATAAGAGAAAACAAATGTTTCACAATACACATTTTTTTTGTATAAATAAATATATATATATATATATATATATATATATATATATATATATATATATATATATTGCTAATATTACATTCAAATTATAGACAATTTATATATATACCATATATATTTTTAAAATCTAGTCACGGTATATTATATTACTGAATGTATTATATATAATATCAAATATCACAATTTTAAATTACAATATTGTTATAATATATTTTATTTTTTCTGTTATATTTTTATGTAAAAATATAGATTCAAGCCCTTTTAACAAAATCAAACTAAAATAAATTATTATGAAATGATAATGATTTTTATAGATAATTTTATATAATATTTTCAGTTTAACCGTAATGAATTATATATATGGTATATATGGTTCATATGAAAGAATGAATTTTTATAAATTGTCTATAAAACTCGGTGTTGTATTAGTGCAAACCAGTTCAAGTAATGAATATTCAAAGTATAATATTTCGTAGAACGAGGTCGAAAACAACACGGCTGATTTGTTATATATATGAATCGTTTCTATACATATAAATTTATCGCAGAATTAGTAGATCGGTCAATGTTTATTATGCTCTGTCGATATTTCAGATAAGCCAGATTACAGTTACAAAAATAATCAGGCTAAATGTCAAACAGAAACATAAACCGATATATGGTATATATATATATATATATATATATATATGTATATATATATATATATATATATATATATATATGTATATATATATATATATATATATATATATATATTGTTTGTGATAATAATTGCTATCGATCTACATATATGGTATATGTGTATAGAATTATGAAATAGCAATTAAATTGATAGTCTATTTGTTTGGTTATAAATATACTGTAATGCTATTGTTATTATGTATAAATGAAAAAAAAAGAATAATTGAAAATTTAACTATATATATAGGGGTAAAATTAAAATTTAATATTATTAAAAAAAACAAATTTTAAATTATACTACAATTTTTATTTTTTTTAAAGTGTACTAAGTGAGGATTATAAGGAACTTAGTTTACACTATAGATAACACTTTTATAATGCCACTATCATAATACGATTACTGAATAAAATTCCATTAGATAAAATAATAAATAAATAAAATCGAACGTGAATTATTGCTATATATATATATTTTTTTAAACATTTCGCTAGAAAAAATCGACTTATATACATCAAAATGTTTTTTTTTTTAATAAAAAGCGTATATAAAATTTAATATAACAATTACAATAATCTTACCTTTTATTTATATGAAGTCAAAAAATAATGTAAAATCGAAGAATTTCTCGATCTTCTTTCTACCTGTAAAATGAGCACGTTCAAACAAGATTTAGAATCACGTAAATTTTGATATACACTTTAACTAAATCGTTGTGCAAATATATATATATGAGTGCACAAAAATTATATATAATTCTATTGAATATATTAAAATGATTCAAGAGTAACGATCTGATATTTAAAATTATTAATTAATCAAATTGTCACAATTTAAATATTGAAATAATATCACGATCATACAATTTCTGTATGATTATGATTTTTGTACAATTATATAAATATATATATATATATATATAATATAAAATTTTTGTTGCAATAAAATTCATATTATATTTATTTATATAATATATACACTCATATCTTTCAAAATAATATTAAAAATAAAAATTATATTTAAATTATTTTATTAAAAAAAAAGCACATTTGTACCCTTTGTGTCAAAATTGAAAATATAAATATATATATTTTTAATTCGCGACGTTTTAAATAATTCGTAGAAATAAAATGAAAATAATAATAATTATAAAAACGTGAGACGTCCGAACGCGACGAGAGACACGACGCGAATGCGATGTAAACAAATCGTCGACTACAAGTGCACAGATAACGCAGGACAGGTGGGCGGAGCCAGAGGCGCGCGCGAGAGAGTGAGGGAGAGACTAAACGTGCGCGAGTGCGAAAGAGACGGCGCGCGCGAACGTTCGCGAGCGCCACCGAAAAATCACGAACGCGCGTTCACTCTTGTGTTTCGATTTTTTTTTCACTCCACACTCTAGTGCAGTACGACGATGCGTTTTTCGGCGTTTTTCGGTTGCACGCGGCGAGCAGCGCTTCTCAAACTTTTTTTTTTTAATATTTATACATTAGATTAAATTTTTACAGAATAATTAATTTTTTTTATGATATCTTTTACTGATTTCAGCACAATTTAAATTCTTGAATTAATATTTTAAATTTAATATAAATTAATATATATATATATATATATATATATATATATATATATATATATATATATATTATAACTAATATTGCTACCATATTTATATATAACATATCTGTTTTCCAATTTAGTACTTAAAAAATCTACATTTGATTTAAAAAATCTAATTTCGATAAGTTAGAAAAAATCATTGTTAATTTTTAATAGATAAGCTCAACATTTTATTTTTTAATTTAATCCGGTTTTTAACACGAAAAAGGTAAGAAAGTATTTATGTTAAATATGATCTAAATTTATATATGTAAAAGTTTCTAGGAAACTCACGCAATTGTCAGTTTTATACGCGTAAATAGCGTTCTGCTTATTTTTTTTTTTTTTAGAGTGAAAACGCATTAATTTATATGTGAATCGCATTTAAAAGTCTCGTTTTCTTGTATCATTTTTTTTTTTGCTCAATTATTACTCGCTTTTTTTATTTTTCCATTTTTGCAAAAAAAAAAGAATGAAAAAACCAAATCATTCCATATTGATAAAGGCAGTTTTGTTACCATATCAGATATAGATTGGTTTTCGAACGAGACGATTTCTAAGAAAGTGACAACACACGATGAATATTTCTATTTTTTTTTCTTCTATTCTAACTACATAACTGATATCAGGTTTTCACTATGAGGCTTTAAAACAATCGCAAAAACAATTTTTTTTTCTCTGATGTACGTCAAATATTATATATTCTATACGATTCTTTTTTTCTATTTGACAAAATGACGATCGTTACTCATATTGTTTTTCATTTTCAAAATATGACTTGAAAATGTCGTTGTTTTTACTATTTTGAACAATTTTATTGTTGTAGACAAAATTTACTCAGTTGGAAGATTTCACGTTGTCATATTGTTTATATATAAAATCATTTTTTTCTCTCTCTCTCTCTCTCTCTCTCTCTATATATATATATATATATATATATATATATATATATATAATTTTCGTTGATTTCTTTTCCTAAATTCGAGTAAAATCTACATTAAATAATCATTTGTGAGCGCTTTATTAACCAAAAAAAAAAAATCAGTGGAGCAAAAAATAGATTATAAAAAAATATTATTACCGTTAATTTTTTTTTTTTGATGAAAAATATTTTTATCTGAACAACTGTGTGATCCTTTTGAATCTAAACAGAATATTAAAAATTAATATATATTAAGTATTATTTAAATCTGAAATAAATTATATAAAAAAAACATAAAATATAATATAATACTTGATCTTGACTTTCTAGTATTATTTTTTTAATTATTAATATATATATATATATATATATATATATATATATATATATATATATATATATATATGTATGTATGTATGTATGTATGTATGTATGAAATGCATTTATTATTAAATTATAGATGTATAAAAAATTATATTATAATTTGAAAATTCTCATGAAATATACAAAATATATACGCGTTATCGTGTAATAAAATCAAAATAATTCAATTTCGCATATTGCTTACACAAAAATACATATTCTGAAAATATTTGCATTTATAATGGAAAAAATTAACATATAACATGTACATGACTAAATTTTTAATTACACCACGACTGATGTAAATTAATTAACGAATTTTTGCGTGAAATCGTAATAGAGAAAAAATATATATATATTTACTCGTAATAATATATTTCGTAATGGCGCTAATTTTTAACGCATTTCTGACTCAAATCACAATTTAATCATAAAATTACGAGAAGACAGAGAAAGTATATAATATTCGCGGAGGGGGGGGAGAAGCAATTTTATGATTTATTATATAAAATTTATATATTTTTATTTCATATATGATATTATAAAATATCAGGAAAAAATATCGGTAAACGTGTCAGTAAAATTTTACAATATTTATCAGAGCGCAACGATATAAAATCATAATCTATTATATATTGAAATATTATATGATTTTTTTTTTATCAATAATTATTTATGCGTGTAATAAAAACATTTAATATATTGTAAAAAAAAATTGTCTAATAATTGCGCTGTTTAAAATTCTATTAAACTCGTTTATGAAAAATATATACATATCATTATGAAAATTATGCAAAATGCGACGGATTACTTTTATAATGTAATTACAGAATTACATTGTAATTACGGACAGTTTCACTTTGTATAATGGATATTTGTGTTTCACTTTGAATATATATATAGATTTTTTTCTATTTTACTATTTGCGTATCTGAAAACCGTGACTATCTGAGAAAGGTGGCTTTCTTCGCCTCGTAATACAATTTATTATCCACGGTGATGATGATGCAAAAAAATATATATATATTTTCATGAAAAGTATGAAATCTTATAAATGTTGCAATATAATATATATATATATATATATTGAAATTTTGTATATCGCTTCCCGGATTAAAAATATAATGCGTCACTTTTATGCCGATTCATGCTGTAGCGCCATTTATGAAGATCCTTCTTAATGTTATAAAAATTCACGAAAATATAATAAAATAATTAACCGCAAGTAAAAATCATGTGATTGTTATGATTTGCTCGTTGAATTAAAAATAATTATTCAAAATCCATACTAGGAAATTTATTATTATTATAAATTTAAAAATAAATTGAATCATCGTAATATAATATTTATTTATATTGTATATTGTGAGCAATAAAAAATTATGCATATGCAGTATTATTTTGTTATATATATATATATATATATATATATATATATATATATATATATATATATATATATATATATCATATATATATCATACGTTTATTTAATATGCGTAGGTGCATATTTATTTTTCAATGTACAGTTAAATATTTCGAATTATTATTATTGCAATATAAAACATATTAAAATATAATAGATATATGTGCACAATATACTATTGTGATCAAAAAATAAGGTGAAATTGACGTATAAAACTCCCGGACTAAATTGTATTTTTTTTCCTAGATTGGTAGGACTGTTTATAACATTTTTCAAGCGTTAGTTTGTCAAAAGGTTTAATTATCTTCGAGTTACACGTGTTTTTACAACTTTTGGTTCTTTCATCACAATAATGCATCGTGTCATACTGAATTGGTTTTTTGCGACTTTTTTTGGCAAAAACTCGACTCATATCGTTCCGCAACCATCGTATTCGCCCGACTTGACACCGTGCGACTTCTGGCTATTCGGCATTCACAAAAGGTCAATGCGGGGACACACTTTTTGACGTGATCGAGGAGATAAAAACCGAATCGAAGAAGGGAATGAAATTGATTTGGAAGAATAAATAAATAATTTATATTTGATCACAGTATTATACGAAAATAAATATTTAAAAATTAGCCACACTTAATATGTAAATTCTGAACGGTTAAATCATATATATATTCATTATTATAATTATAAAATCTGTTTATATATTTGTACATATATTAAAAAAATAAAATTTTCATTGAAGTATTGAACATGTTTTATTTTATAATAACACTCGGGATAAAAAAGTGTACATGCGCAACGTCGCCATTAAGGATGTCGTCGTTTAAAACAAAAAAAAAAAAAAAAAACGGACCTTGGTTTATTTTATATCATATTGGATATGTAGACGAATACCACCGCGGCATTAATATCGTTAATTCAAATAGTAATGTCGCGTCTAAAAAAAACAAAACCGACGTCGTACACAATTTACGATCTACACTAGATACTGACGGGATATCAACAGACAAAAGCTGTCGATTCTCCCAATGGGGATATTCGTCTGTGGAAAATGCGCCAGTTAAAAACACATTAAAACATCAAATAGTGTCACCATATACGGTCACGGCCGTATATGGTATGTAAGAGAAACCGGAACCCTGGACAGACCTCGGGGGACCTCGGTGTTGTTTCGTACGAGGAGCAAGTAAATAAGTTACATTGCATGTATATATATATATATATATATATATATATATATATATATATATATATATATATATATATATATATATGTATAACGAATCAAAACCAGGGCCAGCCTCAACCGGTGGAAGGTCGTACGAACGGACAGAATAAGGAAAGAACGAAAGAAAGAAAGAAAGAAAGAAACCCACGCAAATGGTCGATTCGTTGCCCCTTTATTGTAGATATGAACTCGTGAACCGATGATTCAAAATCAAACGTCCGAGCTTTTATGGTAAAAGCTGTATTGTTCTCGCTATGATTTTTAACGGTATCATTATTATATGGCGCTCAGAGGTCGAACGATGCAAATGAAATGTGTAGAAATTATTTTGATTACTTTATAATGTGGTAATTTTACGCTTCGCAATGTTTCAACAAATTATGAATTCAATATTTTTTAATATAAATTTTACACTATTTTTATGGGATTTACTAAACTGTAATATAATGTAACATCAGTATAGTTTTAATGTTTTATCATATTAATCGTAGTGTCATACTAAATAGACTCAAGTAAAATATAGATTAGAATTTACAGAATATAATCTAGATTGTCACACTAACCAGATTCGACTTTACAATTTAAGTCATAATGATGATTATAATATTTAATCATGAACTATATTTAAATTAAAAAATCTTTATCAGTATTGATAAAATTTTTAAACGTTATTATGAATTATTTATATAATTATTATATAATAGAAGAAAAATAGATTTGAACTATATAAACATTTTAATTAAATTAGATACTTTTAATTCTCTTTAAATGTGAAAAATAAATTGAATACCAAAAATTATTTCACAAAACTGTTCTCTGTTTGTTTTTTTTTTCAATACTTTAATATATTAAATTAACCAAATTAATGGAATGCAACTCTTTAATCGAAAACTGTTTTCGATTGCCATTCTCACAATAATATATTTATATTATAAAACGAACATCTGAAAAGGACGAACAGGAATGTTTGAGCAAAATAATAATAATAATAATAATGAAAGGTTCATTGAAAAAAAATAAAAGGAAATCGAAATTACTGAAATGATACCGAAGTATCGCCGAAACAAAGATAAGGTGAATTTGAGATGCGTGTCGCATTCGGGATGCACTTCGATATGATGCGATTCATTTGTACGTGTCCTGGGTTCAAATTTTTAAACATTTCTCTCGTCCTGTGAGAACAAATCGAAAATATAAAAAAAAAAAAAAAATATATATATATATATATATTTCACTTATATAAAACGACATTTATAACATTTTTTTCTTTGAAATTAAGACACATCTAATAATAAAATTGTGTGATAAAAATCGAAATTTATATTTTAATAAAGGTTTTATATTTATTGAAGATTTGCATCATATTTTAATCTCGTGATTATCGTATCTAATGCGCCAAGTTTGATATGAAATATACTGACCCAATTTATTGTATATAAATAAAATAATGTTTAACGAGTTTTGCCAAGTTAGTTCGAATTATTATCCTTGACATTTTTACGATTGTAAAATCTTCTGCTGTCGATTTTATTTTTTTTTGTCGTTTTATAAAATGTAATAATTAAACGATGCGAATTTTTCGCCACGAATGTGCGAAAATGTGCCGATTAAATATGTAAAAAATATTCATAACTATATTAATTATAATAGGAGGAGAAAGTTGTAATATTATTATATAAATTTAAAATATTAAACATTGATTTTCATTCGATTTTATAGTTGAATCGAAACGTGTCGTTTTAAAGCTAAAGCGATTACGTTTAATGAGATTTTTCTTATAATTTCATCGTCGACATTATTTATATATCGATATGAAAGCAATTTTTAATGTATATTATAATTATCGACAAATTTTATAATTTCTTTTTATTCGTCTTCTGACTGATATTTATCATTATGCTTTATTGTTTGATAATGATTTCGTGAATAACGATCACGAGCTGTCGACTCGGATGAAGAAATTGTTTAATTTCCAAATTGAATGATAAATACTGAAATTATTTCAGATAAATTTAATAAAAAAAATTATTATAAGTACTCATTCAATTTATAATTATTTAAATATTGCAATCGTTATTCTAAAGACGAACTCGCATTTAATAAATACTCGCCTTTCGAATAGAGCGTCATAAATTTTTAATAGCTTAATAAAAAAAAAAACCGCTTCAAATTGTATTTTATTATATTTTTAACAAAAATCACATAGTTTTTGATTCGACTTTCCCTTCATTCGAATGAACATTAAAAACTTTATACCGTATAAAATGTACGATTTAATCTCGTTTTGGAATACTTCGCACTTTTTTGCCAAAGAAGAAAGTCATACCGAATGACATATCGACTAAAATAATAATAATAATAATAAAAAAAATAATAATAAGTAATTTACAAAAAATACGAGGTAAAAATAATAATAATAAACGATTAAACTTACCGGTGGTATATGAAAATGGATGTCATTCGAAACGAGATCAAATCGAAAGTGGATCGAAGAAGAAAACTTACTTTCGAGTAAATGTTTTTTTTTTAAAAAAAAAGAGAGAATAGTGAAATTTTATATATATGCAAAATAAGGAAATATAACTGCAATACTCTCGATTATCCGGGTTATTGCGACACGTAATAAATACAAAATAAAAATTATCGGATCCAATTATACGTTTGTTCCATTCTACAGTAAATCGATATCTCATCAAGAATAAAATCAAAATATGTCAAATTAATTCAAACGAAAATTGAGAACGAATAAGCGACAAAAAGGATTTACATATGGAAAAAGGTAACGAAAACGAAAACGAAACATTTCAGCAAAACCAAACGCGGGAAAAACGTAAAAATGTCAAAATTAAACGCGTTTAAAATGCTCTTCAATACGAAATTTGTACGAGAAAGAATTTCCAAAAAAACCGGCTAATGTGCAAAGCATTATCAGAGAGGCACATATCGTCGGATGCGGATCGACGAGACGAATCTGATGCTGAAAACCGTTTGCAAAACGCAGTTTTTTCAGCAAAGTTATGAGAATTTTTCGTATAGAAAATCGCGATTTCCAAACGAAAACGGCAATTTTCATCGCTGAATTGCAAAATATTTGTCGATTAGATTGAATTCGCGTGCGATAAAAACGTAAAAACGTCAAAATTAAACGCGTTCGCGGGCGGTTTTCGCTTAAAAAACACCTGAAAACACGCGTTCTTGATGGCAAAAAATAACGTTGAGACGATAATTTCTATTTTTTTCTCGACCAAATCCCGATTTTTTACGTTTAAAATGCTCTGCCACACGAAATTTGTACGAGAAAGAATTTCCAAAGAAACCAGCTAATGGGCAAAGCATTATCAGAGAGGCACATATCGTCGGATGCGGATCGACGAGACGAATCTGATGCTGAAAACCGTTTGCAAAACGCAGTTTTTTCAGCAAAGTTATGAGAATTTTTCGTATCGAAAATCGCGATTTCCAAACGAAAACGGCAATTTTCATCGCTGAATTGCAAAATATTTGTCGATTAGATTGAATTCGCGTGCGATAAAAACGTAAAAACGTCAAAATTAAACGCGTTCGCGGGCGGTTTTCGCTTAAAAAACACCTGAAAACACGCGTTCTTGATGGCAAAAAATAACGTTGAGACGATAATTTCTATTTTTTTCTCGACCAAATCCCGATTTTTTACGTTTAAAATGCTCTTCCATACGAAATTTGTGCGAGAGTGAACTTTCAAAATCACCGACCAATATGTCAAGAATTTATTTTTGGTTGAAAATGTCACCAAAACATGCGTTCTACTTTGTAACTTAAATTAATCTTTTTGAACAAGATTACTTAATAAAAGTGTTTATTGATAATTATTACCGTTTTTTCACATCTTTTTTTATTATTACGAATCGTCTTTATCATTCACGTTCACATTTATTACTTTTAATTATCATTATAATATTAATTTAAATTAAATATTGATCATGCAGCGGATATGCGTCAATCAATTAATACTTTCTCATATACCATATTAATCGTATAATTCACTACAAACAATAGAAATTTCAATCATTTCCATTTCGTAATGACGTCAAATAATTTAAATATATCAGCGATTCTCAATTTTATTATTATTATTATTATTTAAATTAAAATTAATAAATATTGCACGATATTAAAATATATTTTATATGTACGTTATACTATTATTTAGCGAATTTATTTTTACATACACGCGTCGTATTATAAACCGATATATGTAAATAGCGATAATCTACATAAATTAACATCAAGGCGAACCGATTAAATTATAAACGTTAAAAATCGTTTACCATACACGGTCATCGAACATTTGTCCTTTTGATACGATTTTCTGTCATCAATTATCCATTTTTACGTATTTTTATTTATTTTTTTTTTTGCACTTTTCTTCGACATAGCCGTGATGTATTTGACCTACATTTTAACGATCGTTGCGGGTCAAAACCTTGTATGTTCGATCGGTAAATCGATTCGCTTTTATTTTTTATTTCAATTTTATTTGCTTCTAAATATGGTAGATGACGATTAATCTTCGGAAGGATTTCCTGCATTACTTTTACAGTTGACCATATTTATCGTTATATTAATAATATATAAACTTCAAATCGATTAATATCATATATAGTAAGATTGTGCGTCTTGATATGGAAAGAAAATTGAAATTTAAACGAATGCAACTAATCATAAAAGATTTTTAATATATATTGAATTATAATAAATAAATATAATATACAATTTAAAAATACTAAAATATTTTTTATATTCATTATTTAGAAAAAAATTTTTTTTTTAGATTTGAAATATTTATATTGAAATGTCATAATGAAAATTAATACAGAAATTGTTCAGCGTTCAAATTTTCATTAAAAGTTCACAGGGTGTTGCAAAAATATATTAACTTTTTATCCGACATTCTAAATATGTCTATATTTGATTTTTAACGATTTATAATCTAAATTCGCATTTTTAGAATTGAGTATTTATTATGATTATTGTAATGTCATGATTTTTTTAATATAATAATTGTAGTGAAAATTCTAGCGATATTAGAATTCTAACAAAATATTTTTCATATTATAAAAATAAAATTTTAATATTTATATGATTTAAAAATTAATTTTTAGTTCGAATTTTATTCAGCTTTATCAGATTCATTATTTTAAATTGATACAGTTAAATCAATTAATTTTAAAATAAATTAATAAATCTTTTCATTTAATATTAAAAAAAAACACTATCATGATAAACGATTTAATTTATTTCTTATATAATAATATTAATTATAATATATATATATATATATATATATATATATATATATATATATATATATATATATATATATATATATATAATAAAGTTTAAAAAAATACACATATAAATAAATAACACGACATATTTTTATTCGTTTCAATTTCGCCTTTCTATAAATACTGATCGAATTTTTGGAAAAAAAAAATATATATATATAGCGTCAAAAGTAATTAAAATAAATAATGAAATAAACAGTTATGACCTGCAAGCAATCGTGCAATTTCAATTAATTGATCCGAAACCAGATGTTGCGATAACAATTAGACAGGTTGTAATTATCTGACAATCTTTTCATTTCGTTACTATAAATTGTTTATATATATATATATATATATATATATATATATATATATATATATATATATATATATATATATATATATATATATATATATATATATATATATATATATATATATATATATATCTAATTTTTAATAAATCGTTTACGTTCTAATTATTGCCGAAAATATGTCACGATTAAATGACGTCTATTAAAAAGTACAGTTTGTGCCGTGAATTCGATGATAAATGTTTACTTTTATTATTTTGTGTACAGAAAATATTTTGGTTTAGTATTTTTTTTTCAATATTGCTTAAATATTGGAATTAAGGATTCAAAGAAAAATATATATATCTACCTTTTTAACTGTTATTCCAAATTTTTTGTGGGTTGATTTCAGGTAAAAATTGTCGTAAAATGTAAACTTGTCGTTGCAAGTTTTTGAAACTAATTCACATTATATTATATTATACAAAACGATGAGAACATAAAAAGGATGAAAACTATATAATGTGCAAAAATATATATAAAATATAAATATATAATAATATTAATGTGTTACGTTATTGACAACAGTGGGGCTATGGCCTTGTTTTTTTGTGTATTTCTGTGTTTTGCGACTGTTTTCAATCGATTGTGCAAATTATAATAAATTTATTAATATATAATAATAAAATTTGTTTTAATTCAAAAAATATCTAATTGTTTTTCGTTTAATTACGAGATTTATTTTTTAATATAATAATTATCAAATTAAAATATTTCACAATCGCCATCAATTTTGAAAGTTATCATAAAATTCAAAATTTATTTTACTTTTAAATTTATTAAAATTTCATATTGTTTCCGAAAATTATTAAAATAAATTTATTTAAGTGATATTTTTTTTATATATATTTTATTGTTACATAAAAAAAATATATTATATTTTTAACATAAAATTTCTTTTACTTTTAATACATATTTTATTGTTACTAAATATTTTTTGTTCAAAAAATAATAACATAATTTATCATCACTTTTTCACAAAATAAATTTAACATTAAAAATTATATATATTTTTTAAACAATTTTAATTCAAAAATTCAATAGAACGATTTTCATATTTCAATCGATATTTATATAAAATATTTTTACATAATTTATATAAATTTATACTAAAAAAAAAACGATTACAATTTACGAGAATATTTTCACAACAAATATACATACATATTATAGAAAACAAAACTATCATATTAACACTATGTGTGAAAAAAAACCCACTCATCTAACATATAAATATAAATAATGATGTTTGGAATTCTTTACAACAAACAAAAATTCTTGTCATTCATCAAAAAATAAATAAGAAAAATAATATAAATAAAACATAAACACTTAACGACCCATCAATTAACCGAAGAATTGTCCCTTTAAAAAAATTTTTTTTCACACGAAAACTAATTTCAAAATGAAGACATTATTATTATTATTCTACTACCCTAAAATTAGAACTCCAACATTAATTTTACTATATTCTAAATATGGTATAATAAATTAAATATATTTTCTCATATCCTATCAAAACATTAGTTCTCATGTTGAAACATAAGTTTCTCGATTCTATTTATTTTAAATATGTAACATGTGTTTGAAATGAAAACATGTGTTTTAATTTTTTATTTATTTATTCATTTATATTATATTAAACAGGTGACAGTGGAAAATGTCGGTCATAAATATGTTGTGCATTTCCTGTAATCGTAAATCCGTTACAGGTTTATTAGGATAAATAGAAAATTCGTATCAAATTCATCATATCTAACCTAGATATTAATAGAAACGATCGATTGTGAACGGTCAATACGGTTTATCGATTGAATAAATTTTTATTAAAACGATGAAATATTGTTTACATGATATATAATAAATAAATTTCATGTCATACAATTAATCTAGAAAAATTGTGCAATAACATGATTTTAAAAACTATATTGATTCCGATTTTTTGTCAAGTTAATTAAAATTCTTTTATATATTACATTTTTATACACATGTTTTACCAATTATTTTTGACTGTATATATATATATATATATATATATATATATATATATAACCTTTAATATATTAATTTTATCGAAATACTTTTCACTTCTTATTTTTTTTTTTCGATATTTTAATTAATACAACGTCATCAATAACCAAAGATTTTATCCACAAGCGGATATCATTTTACACACACAATACAATTATTATATGTCATTGTTGTAAATAAATTTTTAATTTACTTTCTAAATGATGAAAACGCGAATTTTATTATCACTTCGTATTCCTCAAAGGACACCAATAAACTTGATAATTAACAGTCGAAAGTGCGTCAACGACATTTTTCAACGTTCAAAAAGGAATTCGAAAATATTATTATTATATATAATATTTCAAACGAAACGTACTGCTTTTGAATAGTTAATGTATAATTGTAACCGTTTTTCACATTTTTTTTGTTGTTGTTCCTTCTTCATATTATTATATATTTATAATACTATGAACTATTTACTATTCTATATTATATGCAGGATGTTCGCGTTATGAATAGCGATTAGTTAGAACTATAATTCTGAATTTAAATATATTTTCATGTGTACATGACTACCTTCGGTTTGTCTGTATATATTCGAGTAACGATCCTTTAGATTACTATTATATCGGTGTGATATTATAATAATTTTAAATATATTTTTATATATTAAAAAAAAACAGGAACTAATAAATTGCTTATATATATATTTTAAATTTCCTATCATATATTATAATTGTTAAAAATGAATTTTGAATTCAACATATGAAAAAATATTCTTCTAATCTGATATAAAAATTCAGTTATGATTTTTCATAATTATTGTTTGTTCATTCAAAATGAAGAAAAATATGTAAAATCGTTATCTAATAAAATATATAAATTCAACTGAATGAATTATTTAAAAAAATGAAATATTCTTAAATTATTTCTATTTTTAAACAATTTTTCTTATTTTTGAAAGTAATATTTATGAATTTAAAGCTATATTTAGAAAATTGTGTAATATGCTAAAAAATTACAAAATTTAATATCAGAAAATGCATTAAAAATATAGATTAAATACTAAATTAAGTACTTTTGTGAAAGATCATTGATTATCTGCAATATCTATAAAAAAAAGATTGACAGTTGAAAATTGCATCTCATTATCGACTCAAACGATTTAACCCACATTCGTCCAAATAAATAAACATATTTATAATATAAAATGTATTTATTATAACACACACACACACACACACACACACATATATATATATATATATATATATATATATATATATATATATATATATATATATTCACAACTATTCATCAAACTACTGATCACGAATCGTTTGAAGAAAACGGTAAAATGCCGTGATGATATGTGAACGACTAACTTACGTGATGATGCATCATTATAGCATTTGTCCGACTAGAAATAGATTTTTTTTTTGACGGTATAGTGCGGTACCACTTTCAAAGTATGTATAAAACTGATAATGATGATTATCATGAATTAAATAAATTTTAGTACGTGTTGTACTAAATTGATTCGTTATTGACGTACATTTTTTTTTATGTTACATATAACTAATAGAATAAATGATGATATTGATTTGATATTTTATCAATAATCTATTATTGTTGTATGATAATTAATTTCAATCTGTATATAATTATAATAAATAAATTTAATATGATATTTATATAAAATATTTTATTCAATTATTAAATTCATATCAAACTATGCACTTTTAGTATTTGAATTTCAATTTTAATAACTGAATCCTTTCTTGATTTTTTTAATCTATATATTAATTAGTGATAATTATAAAAGAAAAAGAATTATTTTTTTATAAACAAATTTGTATTAATAAAGTGATAAATATCTATTTGATTTAATACATTTTATAAATTATATATGAAGTGAATTTTTTTTTGTTTTTATATAATATTTATATATAATACTTTATTAAATATTGATCCTACTGTAGTAATTTTACTTCATACTTGAATATGGACAAAAAGAAAGGTTACTGGGTCGAATCCCATTATTTTCTATTGCTACCACTCGTCTATCAGGATTTTTCTATACTATTGTTGTACGACAAAAGAATGAAGTCGAAAAAAAGCCTTCGGTAAAATAAAAAATAATATGGAAGTCAGCCGAGGGTTAAAAAAATATATGAATGATGAAGATGCCAAGTGAAGGAAAAAAATAAATACATAAAAAGCCATACAAAAACCAACAACTCTGAGAATGAATAAAAAGTGCATGGGAAGAACTTGCATCATGATGTAAAAAAATATTTTTTTTTCAATATTTATATATAAAAAAATATTTACTTATATTATATATCACTAGAAATTATTATAATATTTCGCGATCAATTTTTATCTAAATTTTTGTAACGGTTATATATATATATATATATATATATATATATATATATATATATATATATATATATATATATATATATATATATATATATATATATATATATATATATATATATATATATATATATATATATATATATATATATATATATATATATATATAGATTATAAATTTTAATTTTTGTCAAATATATATTGTATATCCAAAAATAAATACGCATACGATAATTAATTTAATTTATTGATGTTTGCGCTAGATTTATATTTTAGTATTAAAAAAAAAGATGAAAACGCCATAAAATTGAATTTACGACGTATAAAATATTTATTATCAAAATTATGAAAAAAAAATCGCATCCGATTGTATTTCTATGACAAACTAAGTATGAAAAATATATTCGAATTTGCAAAAATCTCATAAAAAAAAACTTCTACTGATTTATGACAATATTGAGAACTGAGACGAGTCGAAAATTTTTATAATGTCAAATTTAAAATGCATAAATTAAAACGGTTAAATTTATATGTGAATAAGGTGAATCTTTCGTAAGATTTATGCCGTCGAATTTTGAGGCTGAATCGGCCCGTTGTGATTCCTCCTCCCAAGTTTTTATTAAAAAATATTTTATAATTAATGTTAAAACATATATATATATATATATATATATATATATATATATATATATATATATATATATATATATATATATGTATGTATATGGAAAAGTATTAAGATTTTGACGTTTAATATTATCTAGGAAGTTCGGCTCCGATTTCATGAATAATAGACACAAAAAAAAAATAGGCGCATAATAGTATAAAACTAGGCGAGTCAATAAAATCGTTAAAAGTGATTTAAATAATATATTTGTTTGACTGTTCGTCACATCCGACCCATTGACATTGTTATATTGTGACCTATTCAATAAATTCACTGAATATTCATTCTAAAGCCACGTACACGTCTGAATTAATATGATCGATAAAAAAAAAGAGCGGACATTATTCAATTTAGTTTTGTATAGTATTTTACTTGTGTAAACGGTTTTAACTCTATATATTGGTTTGTTTGTTTCTCCGATACAAATTTTGTAATTGATTTTTCAAGCATTTCCCAATATCTAATTGAGCTGAAATTTTGTATGCTTGCTCATTTTCGATGACAATACACGAATCGATTAATATATTTCTTAATTAATTGATATATTAGTGAAAATTAATAATTTAAAATTTTACAGCGACCTCTATGTATACATTTTTATATTATTATTATTTTTTTTATTTTAGATATAAGATACGTTTTGTGCCTAGTTTTAACGTAATAGTTAAAACATGTGAACCTTGAAATTGCCTTCGTTCGTCTTCTTCGGTCTCACGATGATGAATCGTTTCATTGTGGACGACGATTCGACGGTCAGATCCATGGAGACCTTCGATGACCATCTCGAAGCGTTCCGAGAACTTCGGAATCGCCCACCTTCTATTTAATCAAATTAATTAATTCGTCGTCTGGGAAACTTAAAAGAGATCGACGATTAGACGAGGAGAGATTGAATAAAGCCGGGGTCAGCGCGCGTCCATCATTATTCCTTATCTTAAATCTTGAACACACACACACATACAAATTATTTTATTTATTATACATACAAAAAATTATTATATTTATTAATTTTATTTGTTAGCGTACTTTTTCACGTGTATGAATTTTTGCCGAGTTCACAACAAAGGTTATCAATTTATATATCTTACGTGATTTATTTCAAGCTGTGCTTTTTTTTTTATATACGTTTGTTCTTATCTGAAGATTGTTTAAATATTAATTATAAACCGAGTTGCATTAATAAAATTATTTTTTAATGTACTATTGTGCTAGTTATAAAAGTGTACTGAAGAAAGTTAAATCATATTTTACTTCTTTTTTTTTAAATTAAAACTTATGTTTTATATATTTAATTTAAAGACAATTTAATTTTTTCATTCAAGAATTTCGAAATTTTTTTTATTATTGTAAATCCATAATCCTACCAATATTTTTACTTTTCTGAATAGTCAGATATCGCACGGAGCCAAATCGGACGAATAAGGTGGTTGCAGAACAATATGAGTCGAGTTTTTGGCAAAAAGTCGCGAAGGAAACAAGAATTGTAAAAACACATATAACTCGAAGATAATTAAACATTGAAAAAAATGCCTTCCTAGTTTCTAAACACATTTAATCTTTCTTCTAAGTCTTTGAATCTTATACTCGAAATAATTATTTTTAAATATTTAAAAAAATATACTTTATATGTATTAATATTATTTTCCTTTGCCTATTTTAAATTAATCATCACCATTAAACGCCTACAATATATTTTTAAAATCATTTAAAAAATAAAAAAAAAACGATTATGAAAAATATCAACTGTTAAAATCGCAATATTCATCTCTATAAACCGTTTAAAATTTACTACTTTTTTTTTATAACACGAGCAATAAAAAGACGTACATTATATAGGCGGTTAAAATTTCGAGCAAAATTTACCGCGACGTCTTTAATGTGACCGTTCGAAAAAAGCACGTACGCAAAATGTCACTCAATTTAATGTGTACACAATTTTCGTGTCTTACGAAACATTCTCATGGGTTTTTTTTACATTATTTATTTTTACCGCGTTTAAAATCGCTCAATTATTTTAGTAAAAAAAAAAAACGATTTTTTTACACCTTTTATATTTTTGCAATTTTTGTATGATTTTTTTTTTTTTTGAATATTTTCAATAGTCTTGCTTTCGAATTTTGTACGTCGTTATTTTCGATACTTTAGTACGACGGTTAAATTAATGAAATTTTTTAATTTCAATATAATAATTATTTTTTATATGATCGACATTATTCAATTTCACCTCGATAATAAACCATGTAATACTATTTTTTTGCCAAAAACTCGATTCATATCGTTCCGCAACCACCGCATTCGCCTGATTTGGCTCCGTGCGACTTTTGGCTATTCATCAAACTCAAAAGATCAATGCGGGAACACCGTTTTGACGCGATTGAGAAGATAAAAACCGAATCGAAGAAGGTTTTTAAGGCTATACCGGAAAAAGACTATTCCGACTGTTTCGAGGACTGGAAAAAACGTTGGCAAAAATGCATTTTATCGGACGGAGATTACTTTGAAGGGGACGAAATTGATTTGGAAGAATAAATAAAAATTTACATTTTATAAACAAATTCATCTTACTTTTTGATCACAGTGTTATATTATTTAATGATCAATATATTTTAACATCAAATAAAATCATTTTTTATTATATATAAATCAATTAAATAAACTAGTACTAGAATATAATTCTGGAAATTTATTTTCGTTGTAAAAATATTAATATTATATTTACTTAATTATCGTATAATACGTGAGATATTTTCTCTATTTACACATACTATATATATTTTTTTTTATTTGACATAAATCTAGCTATACTAGTTATGATTCATTCACGTTCGTCGTTCTTAATATTATTTTAATAATAATAATTATATTATTTAATAGTAAATAGAGAACGAGCATTTGATGAAATCCAGTTCTGTTCATAACCAGTATAATCGTCCGTATAATTTGACGGCTTAATAGATTTTCAGCACCTTGTAACTACAGGGTGTTTAAACATTTGATTACCACGTTATATGAAATCTTATTTCGAAACGTTTTTTTTTTACATTTAAATTACAAATTAAAATTGTAAATTTAGTAAAAATAAACTGACGATTCTGTATTGAATTTTAATAATTTTATATATATTTTTGTTTACAATTTTATTGATTCATACATCATATGAACATTTTTATGGTAAACCAAATCTAATATTATACTAGAATATTTTTTACATTGATTTTTAATGTTAAATGTAACGATTTCTTATGTCTGAAAATATCTGAAAAAAATCTTAAAAAAAAACAATAACTTCATTACCAAGCAAATATCGAAATAGAAGATGTAAGAATGATGCTGTATCAAAAGACAAGTGATTTGATATTTTTTTTTATCAAATTGAAATTAAAAATCTTTAATATTTACAATATTAAAATTATATAATATATTCTAGAATTTTTCTTCGTTTTTTAAGATCAACATTAATGTGATGTCTTTAAATAATACAATAGGTTTTCAAGTATTTTTTGCTTATATTAAATATATATATATATATATATATAGAAATTATATAACGTTATTCTAGTCTTATATATATATTTTTTTTAATATTGAAGACAAGATTTTGATTATAAACAATGATGACATTTTTCAATCTGCCAATTCTAGGAACACCTGATAGGGAATTCATAGGAGAATATCTATTGTATATATAAAAAAAAACCCACAAACAATTTTGAAAGCAATCATTTTTTTCTTTTTTGAAACTGTGAAAGTGGCACAGCAATCCGTCGTACGAAAAGTGAGCAATAGATTATATTTTCTTGAAGAAGACAAACGTCGCAATAAAAATTTAATAAGAGACATTTTACAAAACTCGACCCACGCGTTCTGTTAATATTTTTATTGCAAATTTCGCCTCGTTTGCTCGCTGAAATAAATCATTTTTGCGACTCTTTTTATTATTATTTTACACGAATTTAATTATTATTATTATTATTATTATTATTATATACATAATAATATTTCATTTTTTCGATCGTTGTTTTATATATTTATTTTAAAAAAAAAAGTCGAATCGAAAATTTTTCATATCGTTTGTGTGAAGTATATTAAAATTTATGTCGGTTAATTGACACATTTTTGTTTTTCGTTGGTCAGTTCAAAGACCGCGTTGAGGTTCAATTAGCATTAATTCGCCGTTTCCAGGACTCTTTTTTTTTTTTTTTTTTTTTTTGTAGACTTCGTCTGACGAAGCGTGGGTTTCTAAAAAGATCACATTCAAAAAAATAAAAGGCACGTAACGATAATTGAAAATTACGTTTTTTTTTTTTCGTTATCGCTCATTACTATTATATTTTGTCTCGCGAAGGTGGAAATTCGTTTATAGGAGACACAAGGAGCTCGTTTCACTAATCGTATTAACTCAAAAATGCCTTCCTTTTTATGATCCTCGTTTACTCGATGAGTTAATTTGCTGATAATTTATATTGAAACAATCTTTCTTGGAAATTTAATTTTAATATATTCTCTTTTTTTGCAACGTTGAACAATTTTAATTCATTTAGTAATTTATATATATATATATATATATATATATATATATATATATATAAATCATCATCGTTAACAGTATAACCCTTCAACAACATTACCAATCCTTTTTTATTATTTCATAGCGTTTTAAAATTTTTTTCAATCAAAATTTTCCACATATAAACTTTCGAATGCTGTCGAGTTTGATTAGTATGACAAAATTACGATATAACCAAATATCCATTAACCATTTTCTATTAATCAGAGTTAAATGAAAACATAGATTAAAAATTGAGTATTTCTAGATGTGTCATATTAATCAGATTATCACACTAATCCAACAATGGGAAACTTGCATCATGATACTTTTTAAACCAACAAGTGCGACCTTTTATATTCTTATGTAGTGTGATTTTTCAGTATTTTATATATGAAATTTTCAGCTTTTTTACATTCAACTTTCTACTTTTCATTTATCTGATTTCATACATTTTTTTAATGCAGCCTTCATGAGAGATCATTGCTGAAATGTCACCTATACGAGCAAAAAGGTTCAGTACTCCTGCATTAACTGGATTCGACTACATATATATAATATCCTCATTAACAATCTCTTGATACAGTATTTTCTATACAATTAGACGCGTGTCATTTATTCGCGTCTTTTCTACATGATAACGGTTTAGTTTCGCCATCTTTTTCATGATTATCAATAAACCTTCAATTCAGAACGTTGTATAAATCAAATCTAGATGATAGTTCAGGTAATTACTGGTGTATATTCCTTTTATTCCAGATAGAAATCGAACGTGCAATTCGTGCTCGCATGCGATTTAAAATGCAAAACAACGTGTATTTCGTGAGTTTTGCCGCTTCGTTTTACCGGTTTTTCATCATAGGAAACAATTTAAATTTATTTATAACATTAGAATATTACGATTCATCGTATAAAGTTTTAAATTGTATGAGAAACAATAGAAAATTGTATAGGAGTTTGAACCAGGATATTTATTCATTTTTTCCTGATTCAAAGTATTGTATATATGTATATATATAAAATATATAAAAATATTTGATTATTACTGACACTTTCGTCTTAAATAAATTTCATTGAATGAGAGAATTGAAAATTATTTTATATATTGCAAAAAAAAAACCATTCGATGATCTCACGATTATATGATATTTTTATACTTCATATAAAATATGAAATCATGATCATAAAAATATGTTGATTTATTATTTGTAACTTTATTTATGATAGCTATACATCATACATATATATGTATATTAATTTTTATATATTAAATAAATATCTAACATTATAAAAATATTACATCTTTATGAAAATACATAAAAAATATCGTATTTCATAATATAAATATAATTTTATTTGCAATAATAGTACATCAGAGTTAGTCAAGCGACGATATATTGTTAAATTATTCTGAATTTTTAATGAGAATGATCCGTGTTAAAAATCTAAATTTTTCCAGTATAAAAATTCATTTTTAAAAATGAATGATAACATGTAAAAATAAATGATTAAATTTGATAAATTTATAGTTTTATATTGTATTCAGTATATAAAAATATAATGTTTCTACAAGATTGTTTAGAATTAATATATCATATATATATATATATAATATTGTTAGCAAAACATCAATAGTAGTTTTCTAACATTAACTTCTTTTCAAAAAAAAAAAAAAAAAAATGGTCTTCGTGAAGCGCAAAGACTCGCCTCGTCTTATCCGCGTTACGAAATCGCAATTATTATTATACTTGAATGGTGATCGGGTTAACCCGAAGGCTTTTGACCCACTGTTCTTGCGAAACATTATTATGGAAGATGATTTCATTCTTCGCAAATGCCATTCGTTTTCGTCTTCGGAGTCAGCGTGGTGCCACACCTTCGTTCACCAGTCGTCCTCCGTGGCAAACATTATGGATTATTTGTTCGAAAAAAGTGTTTGATGTTTCGTAAGATGCGAGAAAATTAATATGTCGTACATTTGTTTGAATAATCAGGTATTTCAAAATATTATTGAAAATGTTCCGCGATGTTGTGCGATCATGAATTTTTCAGATTGAACTCTAAAATCGAATGCTAGTTAAAAAAAATAGTAATGAAATAAATTTTAATCATTCTTATTAAATCTATAAATAAATTCTTAAATGTATATACAAAAAAAATGTTATATCAATTGTTTTATAAATTTGAAAACACTAAAATTTTAAAAATAGCTTTCGATTCCTAAATGACGTAATTTGTATTAAAGTTTTATATTAAAAAAATAAGTTAATTCATTAACAAGGTAATAGATTATTTACTCAATGAATTAAAAATCATTTTATTCATCTAAAGAATTATTCGCTATAATATAAAGTGTCCAAATATTAATAATTGTGATAAAAAAAAATTGTTCCAATACAAAAATTTACAATAAGAAGTACATTTTTTTTTTTTAGAAAAAGATATCACTTACAAAAGGAGGAATGCCACTTAAATATCTAACAAATTCAAGGTTTATGATTTTTTTTTTATAATTAATATTATAACTTTATTTTAATCTGATAACTATTATTATTGAAAATTTTATTATATTACCATTTAAAGTATTACTAAAAAAAATAGGAATCCTTAATAGACTTTGAGAAAGCGATAGCGTCAAATCTTATCATACCATCATAAATAGATAACCATCGTATTAAATAATTATTAAAATCAAATTTTTAAAAACCCTGTAATTTAGAATCGACGATTTTTCGAAAGTGTCGTAATATATATATTATACAAAATGTGCTAATGAATACTTCAAAGTTGCTCTTTGAGCTTTTTCGCACACTCGTTTGTTAAACACACGCTATATTTGTCAAACAGCCGTCAAGTTTAAAATTACATTATAATTATATATATATACATAGAAATTGATAGTTTATATTTACGATAGATAAAGGTAATTTTAATCAATTTGCGTCACGTGAAATTCAGCACTTTCATCTTTTCATAAATTGCACTACGATCGTTGTAAAGGAATTAATTGTAACGCAGTTTTAAACGACGACGGTTCATGATTCATGTTTTACTTTCACATTTCATATAAAATATAAACGATAGAATACTTATTGAAGAATATATATATATATATATATATATATATATATATATATATAATCTTCGACATTTTCAATTAACGATTTCTTGATGAAGAAGATAAAATACTATATGTTCCAAGTGTCGCTTGTTTGAGTTACGAATCGACGGTTTTTAATGGAGTTGAGACGATTCTTCGATGCGTTTTTTGGACTCGAAATCGAGTTAAAATGTTTTTGTTTTCATTATAGAATTATATTGATATAATTTCTTGAAAAATTTTCGATTATTCAATTGACTATTCCATCTTTCAATTTAATTCAGAACGATTCGTTGAACTTTCCCTTTTGCGATGGAACTTTTCCTTTTGTCATTTCTCTATTTATTATTACATTATTTTTTGAAAAAAAACTAATTATTTTAAGGTGAAATTATTCTATAAATATTTTATATATATATATATATAATATATAATTCACAACATGAAAAATCTATCATCAAATATAATAATTATTTTATCATGAATAAACTTTATAAACTAAAATTTTAAATAATTAATAAAAATTAATAAAAAATATTATCTAAACAGACTTCACTACTTTTAATCATTACATATCATCCTAATAGTTCATAATATAAATTTCTAAAAATTAAACGATGATTTTAGATCTAATAAATATTTGTATTCGTGAATAACAATACTTAATAAAAAAAATGATATTAAAGATGTATCAACTCGACAAATGATTATTATAATATTATAAAAAAAAATCATAACGAGATATAACATTATATTAACGATATAAAAGAATATCAACAAATTTCATTAAGATTCAAATTTAACGATTGTGAGAAAGATGCGATCTTATATTATAAAAAAAAAGTCTTTTAAGAAGTCTTTATAACGCTATTATAATTCGCTTTGATATGCCGAATGATCAAGTAAGCTAATTTTAAACGCCATTTTCTCTTTATATAATTTTATATGAACGTATTCCATAATAGATAGATATTAAAAAACATCAATAAACGAACGCTATAAGTGAGATATGACGTAATAAAATAATACTTTAAAATCGCTAATAGGAATTCATAAATCGAATGACCATACTATTATATTAATATATATGTAATTCATATGAGATTATATTTTATATTTAAATAAATATCGTTATATCTATATTTTATTATATTTTTATACAATATATGTAATTTTCAAAATATTATTTTATTATATATATATATATATATATATATATATATATATATATATCCAATTTAATAAAATTAAATTGTAAATATTGTAAAAGTAATATAAATTAAGAACTCATCTAACTATTTTGCTATTATGCACTTTGTAATACGTATCTAGTATTCATATAACTGAAATAGTACATAAATAAAAATAAAATAAAAGCACAATAAAAGAAATGTAAAATAAATATTTATTATATAATTCAAAATAATAAAAAATACAATATTTTTTAAATATTAAATATTTTTTATATAAAAATAAATATATCATATTTTATTGAATTGAATTTAAAAATAAAAAAAATAATTAAAAAAGAAATAAATGACAAATAATAAATAATGTCTGCGTGAGATCGTCGGCGGCGGCGACGTTGTCGGCGCTAGCATTTTATATATATGATTTTTATATTGAAATGATAGTTCTTTTTAACATACCTTTTTTGGGTCATATTAATATCGTATAAAATGAGGTCTACACTATATTTAGATTATTTTTATGCATTTATATACTTCAACCTTTGACCGCTAATTACTGATATATTTTTTTAAAGTCAATAATAAAGTGATAATCGTCCTAAATGAACAACAACGCCTTGGTCGACGATAATGGCGACTCGTTATGGCGAATCCAGAGAAGCGGCCATTTTGAACCGGCGATCATTAAGAACGGTCTTATATCTTCGTTTTTCTTTTTCTTTTTTTTCTGTTTTTTTTTTGTTGTTGTCTTTCTCAAAATAATAGCTGTCATCAAGTCATGAATATCGTTTTAACAATCCTTTTCTTGGAAGCGATAAGCGAACAACACGAAATGAAGACATTTTACTGGCAATAGCCTCGGTAAGAAAGAATGCAAGTACGAAAAAAAATCATCATCCCTCAGATCCTGATGGCGCCTTTCCTGCATTTAGCCATTTATTATCAGGATTTTAAATAAACAAACGACTTCAGTAGATAATGTTTATCTTTATTAAATAAATCAGCGTTTCTCTTTTTAATATATATATATATATATATATATATATATATATATATATATATATATATATGTATTTATATATATATAATTAATAATAAAAAAATATTTTTTATTCAATATGAATCATTTTTATTATTATGCACTAATCTGAAAATTTAGATAACATTCTATAACAATTTAAAGTGTATTTATTTTTAATATATTTTTTTTTGTTTCATTTATAAAACAATTTCAAGAACATATATTAAAATTATAAGAGAGGATAAAATCGATTTCGATCAAAATATTTAATCACTAGTTTCCTGTATTTAATTATATTGCTTTTTGTCGGTCGATTTATATTTAATAATATATTTTACATGTGTGTGTTTATCAATAATATTAATAATATATAAAAACATTATTTTATAAACGGACTAAAGAGTGAAAATTTTCTCGATATTGTTTACAATTTCTCTCTAACTATATATTGTTAAAGGTAACAAATTAACAAAAAAAATGTCACTAATTGATCAATTAATTGATAAATCTATCAATTAATTATCATTTATATATCGTCATTGAAAATGAAAAAAATATGCTAAATTTCATCTTAATTGGTAATTAGGATATATTAGAAAAATTGATTACAAGATTTGTGCCATGGAAACAGACCGAAGAAATGTTCCAGATTTTAAATCACTAAAAAGTAGTATAAATCGAAAAAAAAAACATTGAGAAACACTGTTTCAAGCCATATAATTTGTTTTTAGCAATAGAATATATTTTGATTTTTAAGAATTTAAAACTATTTTCAAGATATATAATATTAATTTTTGTTTATTAAAGATGTAATCCGAATCTAAATAATCCTGTCGTTCATTAAACTATCATTGATATTTTAATACACGATAAACAACATTGTTAATGATGAATAAATTGAAGAAAATATTAGGAATAAATGTGACCCGTTCATAGGCACACCATTTAATGTAAATTTTATTACTCTAGAACTACCCTACTAAAATTAAACTTATAGTATTACGGAATGAATAGATATTTTCTAATCCCGATTCTGAAACGTATTTATTCAGATAATTCCGAGCGTAGTGCTCTTTGAAAAGTCAAAAAACGACACATAAAAGATAATCTAGCCACCTTATTCGTTGTACAGTATATCAGTGGTTTTCAAACAAAAAACTGCGGACAATTTTAAGATATCTGTTTTTTTTTACAATTTGAAACTTTTCATTCAATTTTTTAGTTTGCATGGATATATTGAAAGATAAAAAAAAAATAATTTTCGGAACATATCACTATTAACTCTGAAGTATATTCAATGAATCTTTTAAAACTAGATCGACATCAGAAAGATTCTGTTTATAAACTTTTAATAAAATATTTTCAAATATAGCAACGACTTTTTCCTTGACTTGAGATTCCTAAATGTAAAAAAGTTAAATATCCCTGCACTAGATAACGGCCTTTTCACGGCAGTCACGATCGACGATCATTCGAATAATAGTATATTTTTAAATAGTCATTTTACATTTGTGAAACACATACTATATATATATATATATATATATATATATATATATATATATATATATATATATATATATATATATGTAAATGTTGAATTTTTCTTTTCGAATTCGACGGTAACTTTTTAATTGTCCTACGATTAAATGTCGTTTTATGTCTATAATCGTAATACACGTATCTTTACGCCGACTATACATGGCGTTCCGGTAAGTTCTGGCCTACGATAATGTTGTTCGCGTGAAGACGAACCGCCGTCTTATTTATCCGGTTTTTACGGGTGGCGAACGAGAAACGCTTTTGTATGTTAATCTAAAAGCTAATAAAAGATAAGCTCTCCTGGATCGGTCGTAAAGATAAAGGATCCACGAAAAGAAAAAGCACCCGAAACGAAATACGTGGTATTTGTCTATTGTTGTGCCGTGTTTAATCCTCTGTAATTCCACGTGGAAAAAAATATGTGTAGGCTTCTTATATATATATATATATATATATACTTCCATTTCGGTGACTTGCACTATTATATTATTATACTATGGTATACTAGACATAAATTGTAACATGATGCTCATTGATTATACGAATTTTGTATTTTGACGACAGCGATTGGCAACCTTTTCTTATTCACCATTTTCTAACTATGTATTACATAATAATAAATTTTACTATTTCAAATTTTGTTCTTCACTTGTTTTGTTTGTAAAGACTATTTTTCAGCACTAGTTAGATTAAAAGTACACATGCGACCTTAAAGCTAAATGTTTCCTATCCCCGATATAGCCAACAAAATGGATAAATATTAGAAAAATAGACGAATTTATTTAAAGGTTAGTTATTTATCAATTTGTATAAAAATATATTTTTAACCATTTTTTGAAAAAATTCTAAAAAAAAAAATCTTCATCGACTTTACAACAACCAAAGTCGACAATATCGAATCGATAGTTCTACAATAGCTCTGGTAATATATATAAATATATATTTTTTTTTAGCAAATTTATAAGTAACCGTCTAATCGTTAATATTTTTAATGTTTTCACATCGAAATGAATGAGCGATGTAAATAATAATACGAGTCGACCGAAATTATTCGGTAAACGCTTAATTACACGCGAATTTTGAACGCCGTCAGCTTTTTAAACTAGCTGCCACGTTTGACCGATGACTGTCAGTGGTTAAAGTCACGACTTGTGCACACGCAGGTCACGGCTTCCAATCTTCCACTTTGTGTTAATAAATTATAACCATACTCATGTATAATACATAAATGTACTATATATATATATATATATATATATATATATATATATATATATATATATATATATATATATATATATATATATATATATATATATATATATATAGTCAGTGGCGACTCGTTCAAATATTTTTAAGTGATCGACTGTCCCCATTTGAATAGGACAGTTCTGCTTTTTAAGTTACGTCTTCCTTTAAAAATATTATTTTGTATTTGATAAAAGGATCTTTTATGGAGTTTTAACGACATTTTCAATTACGATTTAAAAATTTATTGTGTCCTCATGTTTATTGCAAAAAAAAAAACGTTGGTCACTGAACTAATTCTATTCTGAAGATTAAAAAAAAAACATGTGAAAGATATAATTAATATTTGATAAATAGAATTCATGTTATATCAACAAAGTTTATCAACTGAGGTCTAAATCGAGAGGCTTATCCGTCATTCCAGAAAGCAATTTTAGAATTTTTTATGTCTATTTGAAGAACTTAAGTTCTGAAAAGTGCTTTCTCTGTAGCTGAAATATCCTATTCTTGGAGATTGAAAGATTAAAGACAAATGGAACAGAAGGAGAGACAATTTTAACATTTTTCCAAAAATCTTCTCCAACCGTTGAACTATTAGAGTTGTTAATTATAAATTTAATCTAATGAAGATATATCACATAAATTACTTTTATATATAAGAAAAAAACGCGATTCGACTTAACGAACCGTCACTGGAGCTCGATATATATCATCGTAAAAAAAGAGTACTCCTGCAAAAATTTACACACGAAGTACGTTAGCAAAATATTTTCAGACATTTTTTATATTTATTTTTTTTACGATTATCGTTGTCTATACTGTCTTAAATAAATTTTTCAGGCTCATTACCGCGTTGTAGACGTCGATCTTTTTCTACATTTTTTTTAAATTTTTCTATCTTTTTTTTTTGTAAATGACGTTAATGTTGAACGTGACGGCAATCAACATATAACTACCCTATCGACATGTTAATTTTAATTGATATTCAGCCGAATTATATTATATTTTTAAACGTTCATACAATAAAAATAAAAATGAGTTTATTTTTGGTCCGTGACAATCGAACTGACAATCGAAATCTGCTCCCGATTAATTAAATTTGAAACGATTGACGGCTCGTCAAATTTACTACGTCAAATATGTCGATGACATTTATAAAAAGAAAAAGATTTTTTAATGACTAGAAGATTTTTTTTGATTTAAAAAAATCGAAAATATTGCAAAAATTATCAATTGAGAGTGTAATACAGAAAATAAAGTCATAAATGTAAAATTATATAGTATCTCTTATTTAGATAATAATGTAAATAAAACTATGACATAAACATATCTAAAGATCTTATATTGCGAAACGTCACAATTATAATTCAATTAAATCGATTAACATCAGTAAAACAACCCAAGAGAGAATTTAACAATAATTGAAAAACAAAGGTAGAAGGATTTTTAACAGAAATAATATAAAAAATAATTTTAATAAATAAAAAAAACAATAAATTATAATAAAACATAAAAAATAATGTTAAAATAATTGTGCAATAATAGATATTTAAAACTCATTTAATTGCTTATAAATGAAAATAGATATTATATTTATAATAAACAATATAATAAATAATATATAATAGTATCGTCGGGTTCCGGTTTTCGAAATCTTAATAGTCTTACATAATTTATAATTAAATATAATATTTTTATTTATATATATATATATATATATATATATATATATATATATATATATATATATATATATATGAAAAAAATCGCATATAAAACAAGACGAAATCGAATCAATAATGACGAAATTTACGATTCCGGGTTCAAGTCCTGGGTCAATAAAAAATACGTTGATAAATACGATAAAGGAAACGAAATAAATAAATTATTATATTAAACAATTAACGATAAAAAGTCAAACGATACAAGTACAATTCTGAACGTAATGATGATATGCGATAAATTAGATAACGGATTAAATCTGCTTACGATTCGTGAAGATTAAAATTTATATAATTTTATTGAAAAATGTACTAGTATAGGTGTAGATAAATCTTTTTTTTTCTAGTGAGTTTGCATTATCATTTTTTTAGATAGTATTTTATAATATTATAAAGAAAACGATATAGATTAAATATTTAAATTTAACATTAATGTGAAATAATAAATTAGTAATCGGAGATTTTTTTTGTTTTCAATTATATCTCATCCAAATCTAATAGAATACAATTATGCAAATGAGAATGACCGATAAAATTCAATTTTTATCGGATAATTGATTAGCGAAAATGCAATTTCGCGATCGCCGTTAAAAAAAGTATCGAATCGTGAGAACTCTCATTATCATCGTCGTCATCATCATTATCATCGTCGTCGTCGTCGTCGACCGTTTCAATTAATTCGTGTCGTTGACTTTGATTTCTATACAATTTTTTTTTCTAACCATATGTAAATCGGTTCACAGATGCCAATGCTGCTTTACGAGCTTCCGTTAATCGTTAATGTTTAAAATCAATAAATAAAATAAAAATAATAATTAACAAAATGGCGATTGGCTTTTTTTTTGGTTTATGAATAAAAAAGATGATTATTCGGTCGTTGACAAAAAATTATATAATTATCATACGTTTTTAAAGCATTAATTAATTCGCCTATGTTGTAAATAATGTATAATAAATTTAATTGACATACATATTTAATATTTTTTTATATAAAAATACTACTGTGATCAAAAAGTAAGGTGAAATTGTCATTTAAAACTCCCGGGCATTATTGTATTTTTTTCCTAGATTGGTAGGACTGCCTATAATATTTGCCAAACATCTGTTTGTCAAAAGAATTAATTATCCCCGAGTTACATGTGTTTTTACAACGCTTGATTTCTTCTTCAAAATAATGCACATCGTTCCGCAACCACCGTATTCGCCTGATTTGGCTCCATGTGACTTCTGGATATTCAGCGAACTTAAAAATCCAATGCGGGGACGCCGTTTTGACACGATTGAAGAAATAAAAACCGAAATGATGAAGGTCTTGAAGACTATACCGAAAAAAGACTATTCCGATTGTTTTGAGGACTTGAAAAAGCGTTGGCAAAAATGCGTTTTATCGAACGGGAATTACTTTGAAGGGGATGAAATTGATTTGGAAGAATAAATAAAGAATTTAATTTTATAAACAAATTCACCTTATTTTTTGATCACAGTGTTATATCAATATGAGTGTTGTATAGCATAAAAATTCTATTCATATATATTTTATCATATTATTTTATAGAGCATATAAAATTAATTCAAGTTCGCTATGAACAGATGTTGTCGTTCTATCACACTTCAATTTCACCTTTTTTTCTTGTTGATATGTAATTTACACCGTTCGAGCATCTTTATCACCATAAGACACTATAATTTCGAAAGTGATTTTTTTTTTCACTATGTTTATGGTATATTTTTTTTTCACGGTAAAATCTCGCACGGTTACGTTTATTAAGATGCCGTGAAAAAGGATCAGATGACCACCCTTGTTTATTGGGTGTCGGCGGCATCTAGGACTTCACACACGGAAGATCCTTTCCAAATATAAGACTCGAGACGTGGAAAAAAAAGGATCAAAAGGATACGAGGCGAAAGTAATAATATCGAGGAAACAAGACGAGACTGAGTGGGAAACTAAATGAAAAAAAAATGAGTATACGTTAAAAGATAACCGAGAGACGTTCGAGTTTAAATACAGTTGGTTAACGCTTTTGACAATTGTATAAAATTAATTTTAAAATATATATTTTATGTTATAAGTGTCAAAAATATTTATTTTTTTTATAGATTTTCGAAATTTTAGTTTTCAAAAAAGGATGAAATATTTATGACAAATTGCTTTCCTAATTAAACAATTAATTGTATAGTTAAAAAGCAACTTTATAATATTAAAACTAAAAATTTTACAAAATCATACCTTCTATTAAGAAAGATTTGTCTAAACTTACTTATATACTAAATTTCTTTTTATGAAAAAAAAATCGTATTACAATCTTCTTTTATATAAAAGTCATTGAGTTTAATATTATATATTACTTTGAAACAAGGCAATAAATGGAAAATCGTTTAATAAAAACACAATGAAATCAGTCAGATTTTTAAATTGTTAAAGAAAAAGTCGTCAAAATTTCGACGATTATTTTTATTGATTTGGAAATTCTTAGAATCGATGAATTCGAAAATTTCCGAGTAGAACGTATGGTCACCGTAAAAAACTACAATTAGAACAAGCGGTGTATATCTATATATTTAGTAAATTCATCCTAATATCTAAATAATGACAAACATATTGTACTCTAAACGCGGAAAACATTATCATGAATCACAACCAATGTAGATAATAATTTCGAATCAAAAGTTCAATGATTTGCTTACGTCACGATATCTAACCTAAAAAAAAAACAATTCCAAACCAAATTCAACCCTATCACTGACATAATACCGTTTTCCATTAAAACACCGGATAGAAATATACCAAAATATAGAAGGATTTATATATTATATATATATATATATATATATATATATATATATATATATATATATATATTTTAATAGGCTTCCTTTGGGCGAGGCGTTTGGACTGGCGCCACGTCCATCACGCGACCTGCGGCCCCCAGTAATCATAAGGCCGAAAAATACCCAAAAGGGCCGCAAAAGGGTGCATCGTCTACGGCTGGGAACGAGACGACGGGACTCCATCATTGGATACCTTTAGCCTCTGGCGTCGAATTCCTTATATGTTCGGACGTGAGGCTCGTTTGCCCAAAATGAACTTCTGCTCGCCCACGTTTCCTTTGGCACTCCAGACAGGACACGCTTCTTTATTTTTCTTCCCATTTCGATAAAAAAGAAAAGAAAGATTGTTTATATCAGGAATGTCTAACCTTTTCCTATTCGTACGCTGATTTCAAATTTTTAGTTTGTATGGAAATTTTGAAAGTCTGCTCAAAAAAAAAAAAGAATATATCATATAAATATATCATTCGTATTCGTGTGATGCGCCATATGTTGATCACCTCTGATTTATATGAAAAAAATCAGAAAAAAAAATTCTTTTAGAAATGTTTTGATTACGATCAACTTCTTTCAAATTCTTTAATATAAGTTGGAATTTGAAGTTTAAGGAGTCTAAAAAAATATATATAATTTTTAATATTTTCATTTCAATTCAAAATTTTTATTTCAATCATAATCATAATAATTTTTAAATATGATATAAAATTAACGTTAACGTACCAAACCGAAGAATTAACATTATTTTAGATACACTGACACCGATTTTCGTTCATTAAGTCCCACATAAAAACCCAAGTTTATTCATTTTGAATTAAATATGTATATACATATATACATAATAAAAAAAAAAAGAAAAGAAAACTAAAAGTTGAAGAAGATGAAGGCGGTTTTTTAGAGATGAAGGTGGAAAACAGTATTATGGATTTATATGACGTGTTATAATGTTGGAATAAACATAAAACGAAGAGAAGGGTTCCGACGATCATTATGCTAGCTTCCCGCTGTTCGTTGGAGAAGGTCAGGTGTGTCTCTCTTCGAACAGAAGAAGGCACCGATATTTATACTAATTTATGTTACCGTTTTTGTCGACAAGCCTATTCAAAAAAAAAAAAAAAAAAAATATATATATATATATATATATATATATATATATATATATATATATATATATATATATATATATATATATATATATATATATATATATATATATATGGATTTGTGTGGGTCATTCGGTCGTATTTTCATAAGGAATATTCTTCTAATTACCAAACACGGAATCAATATGCATCATCAGCTAGTTGTAATCTATATAAAAATGTAAAATAATATTTATATATATTGAAATTTATAATGTTTTTACTTTATAACTTATACTGGTCATTATCCTCATTAAGCGGAAATTACTTGTGGTATGTTGATTTACACGGGGACACGGATTAATTCTAGTTATTTAAAAGCGATTACTAATGCTTTCTCGGTGTGAAAAACGAGATTTTACTTTATATATAAACATCATAGCAATCTAATAGTTAGTGAAAAAAAAATATTATTATTTATCATGATAATTGAATTTTTCATTAATTATTAATTCATTTCTCATATGTGACTATACTAGAAAAGATAGATTGCTTAAGAAAGATTAATTTAAAATAATAATTTTCATTTATAAAGTACAATACATTCGTTTTATATAACGTAAATTATTACAACAAAAACAATTAGTTTCATAATCAATCATTCGAAAATAAAACTTATCGTTTTAAATATATTAATTAGTTTTAAACTAAATTTTACTATGTTTATTACAAATTAATCCATCATCATTCTATATAAAATGTATATTTAAATTAAAAAAAAACACATACGATAATTCAGTGGTAACATACATATTCATTTATCTATATTTGTATAGTAGACTACAAATTCGAATCATATTAATCATATATTATTTTCACTTCTAATTTGCTAAAAACTATTATACTAAATCAGTATTGTAGAATTACGAAAAAATATACATTTTTTTAATATTATGTAATAATGAAATATTTGAGAATCTCATATTGTACAGATAAAAATGTCACAAATTCATTTTTATAAATTATATATATATTTATATATATATATTTTTTGAAACCTATTATTATAAGACTTCTCGCCTCTTTTAAAGATAAAAATTACGACTTTCACGCCGCATATATAATAATATAAATACATACACACGTCATATTAATTATATAAAATATAAGGAACGACTATATGAGGTATACTTTATGGCATCCTCGATTCGATTGCACCTATCATGAGCGTCGTGCTGATTAATGAAGAATATTAACGTCGTCCAGAGAAAGGCGAATATAAAAGGCGAAGGCGCATTTAGTTCCGCGGAAAACCTGAGCATCGTCGCTTATCTAAGATCAAACCGCGGTCTCTGGCGGCTATAATTTTTTTTTTTTTTTTAATATATATAGTCACAAAATATAAAAGATCCTTTTACAGAATAGTCGCCCGCTGTGTTTGACATTCAAATTATACCGTTCATTCCTGATTGTGTTCGTTTATGGTATACGAAGTTAAATTTATGAATAGGATACTATTTTATGACTTTATAATGTAGAAAATAATTAACGATGAAAAATGTCAAAAATTGTTAAATATATTTTTATTTTTCATTATATATATATACATATATATATATATATATATATATATATATATATATATATATATATGTGTGTATGTATTAATGAATTTCATTGACAGATGGCGTTGCAGTAACGCGAACAAAAATATGATTAATTTTATCATTTTTATAAATATACCATAAATTATATATATGGTATATGGTCGCATTAGACGGAAAAGTGCGCTAACCTCTTCAGGAAAGAAAACTGGCAATCCGTTCTAGAAAAACGACACCTTGCGGCCAAATCGCAGCAATAGTACAATTATCACTCACAATTACGTAGAAAATAGAATTTAAATTGCGTATAATTTACATGAATCGATCGAAAACAACGACGGCACTTTCGTTCTCTCTTCGAAACGTTCCGGACATTTTGTACGAATATCGAGGTTGTGCTCTATAAAAACAAAAATTTATATATATATATATATATATATATATATATATATATATATATATATATGGCGGATTTGTCGCACGAATTTCCGGTTTTCGACAAAATAATAGTAATTAATGATGCGTATCAAGCGTATAAGATATAAAGGAGAAATAAAAAAAGCGGATTTAATCCGTTTCTTCGATCTCAATGACAGTTTTCACGTGCTCTTTTTTTGTCCAATTAAATCAGATTCGATTCGATCGAATCTGGACTAATTATTATTATGATATCGTATCCAATTTTGTTATGGATGTTTATATGTGTATTTTTTATATATAAATAGATGGTTTTCGTTATATATATATATATATATATATATATATATATATATATATATATATATATATATATATTGTTTGTTACTGTATGCTTATCTTTTTATTAAGAGTTGAAATGTATCAGAATCACGTTTTATTATTTTATTGCAGATGAAAAGCTCGCTTCGGAACTAATTTATAGATCGTTTCTAGAAAATAACCTATTTTATTTTATATTTTGACTCTCAATTATATATATATATATATATATATATATATATATATATATATATATATATATATATATATTGTCTTGATGATGTTCTTGTTAATGAAAAGATTATTTACAATGAAAAAGTAGATAAAAAGAAATATTTTATTAATTTAAACATTGACACACTACAATATAATGTGACCAAATTTTGACAATAGAGAAACGGGACATTATTGAAAAAGATGCAAAGAAAGGTCGTTAAAACTTCGATAGCTGCAAAAAGAAAAGGAGGACTGTCTTTCCTAAAG
The DNA here is from genome assembly GCA_024500535.1 of Leptonema lineaticorne. Lineage (NCBI taxonomy): Eukaryota > Metazoa > Arthropoda > Insecta > Trichoptera > Hydropsychidae > Leptonema > Leptonema lineaticorne. The sequence goes on along the minus strand of JANIJI010000030.1, from coordinate 12,184,623 downwards.
GCAGAACAATGATCACCTTATATATAATCATCTATTATATAAGTAAAGAGCTGTTAATTTTATATCATTATTTCTTTAGCATAGAATGGATCATGAATATCTCAATTAATCTTTTTCAGATTTGTCTATCCTTCAATATTAAGTACCAATTATATACGTAATAATAGCCTATAATTTAAAATGAAAATCTAATTTTCCGTGTAATGAACGTTTATAATACTTTATAATAAATCCTGAAATCGAATATGAGATCTTAATGAGCAGCATTAAGCACATTGCGGATGTCATATATATCATCAAAACGATCCATACAAGTTATTTCAACGGCCGAAATGAAAGCGTTACCCAAAGGCTCCGTTTTGTAATCATCGTACAATATTAATGGACGAACGCGGGTTTAAATTTTAATATTGTGGATCTATCCAGACGTTATTCCCTGAATGTATAAATCAAAGGTTTTGTCTCTTAACCCGATGGTTTAGACCGGCACCTAAGGCGACATCGAGTTTGGTGCCTCGAAAGAAATAAACCCCCCTTTTTCAGTTTGTTTATTTCTTTTTTTTTTTGTTGTTATTTATTTCATTTCGTTTCGTATATGAGATGAAATAAATATAAGGCTGTTAGGATGTTAAAAAAACGTGAATAGATCCTTAAGAGAATTGAAAATATAGTGCTTTTAAAATTCTGAAAGGCATTTTGTCCTATATTATTGCAGTATATGGAATCGAGAACTTTAATATATTCATCTTATATCAAATATTTAACAATATCTATTATAAATAGACCTTAAAGTTAGCCGCTGTTTCATTAAAATCTTATCAATATCACCAAAATTTTCAATTCACCATTCATTAGAGATCATGTTGAGAAACACTGCCTTCTGAATAACTAGCACAAAATCCGTATATTTTCTCATCTAATCATCGATTCTATTTATACGTTGAATTGTATCGAAAGTTTTCTGTCAACTTTCGACACAATAGTCAGGAATGTACGATTTTATTCAAGTTCCTGAATGCATTCTTCGTCGTTTTTCTGGAAGAAATTCGAGTTCTATTGTTATGCGGACAATTGATCGACATAAGTACCTTTTATATTTTTTGAAACTAGTAAATAGTACTTTAAGAATAACATTCATTCTATACGATTGGGAATTGAAGTATATACATATATTATATGTATTAATATTTATTCAAATTGATAATTGATAATTGGAAACAGTTCTTTAAAATAGATTAGAATTTTTTTTAATATCATTATCTGTTAAGTTTATGCTTAATTTGGATACAAGAGAATGGATAACACTTTTTTGGTGTCAAGTTTGCCAAATTGACTTTGATAATACTTGTACATACTCAGTTTGGACATGTTGAAAGTGAAACGTGTACAAAAATGGACTTCATATATTATAATACCTGCAACATAAAATTATCACCAAAAAATCATTCGAATCTAAACATATTTATCTTTGGCTTTTTACGGTATGACCTCGGAAATAATATGAACTCTTGAATATATAATAGTTAGTGAACAGGAAAAAAAATACGGATAACGATGATGATGATGATGATGATCGGCAGGATATCGATCCGTAGTGTAAGAATCGAAGCGGTCACTACAAAAGCGTCTTCTCGGAGGTCGGAGCCCCTTGAAAAACTGAAAAACACAACTCAATTTTTGTCAGAGCCCAAGGGAAAAAATACGTTGCTCACAAAACTGGTTCTTCGGCGAGAGGAACCTGTCCAGGGAGATAAACCTTCTTACGTCATTATTACACGTTGGTACAGAGATGCAACACGAAAACCTCCATCGTCCTTTTTTTATCTTTGTGTGTGTGTGTGTAACCAGTCTATAAACATATATTTTTCAGTGGCGTCCTGATCGTAGACAACGGTAAGGCTGTTGTCATTTTGAAAAATTAATGATTTACACGTGAATAAACTGTGTTAACATTATTCGTCGGATCCTATGTGAAAGTTAAGCTGGAACAGATTAATGCAACGAGTCCCGAATACAAATTCTAAGGCTTGTATCGAAATTATCGAATGGAATAAACTTGGATTTCAAAGTATAATTCAATCATCATCTGCTAAGCTCTAGAAGCAATCAATAAATAAATTAAAAGCATAATTATTTTAAAGTCTTAACTTTATATCATTTAATATGCAATCACGAACCGCCATTAGAATTTATATTACGGACCGGATATGAATCTCAAAAACCCTGAATGGGGATCGCACCACAATGCGTAGGATTTGGAAGCGTTCTTTTTTCTTCTATTCCATCTGGAAAAGACCCAGAACACGTGTGATGTATTAGATTTATTTCTTTTCTTTTCAACTTTTATAAACAGGCGTTTCGGGAATGAGAAAAATCGAGCGTTTTGATGGTATATCTTCATCATTCACAGTCTCGAAGGTTTATTTCGATTGGACGATTTTCAACGAAATCCAACATAGACCCGTATATGTGTAACAAAATACAATGACCATTTTATATCGTCGTAATTATTTACCTTGGCTTTTTTTTCCAAAGAATTATATGCGTGACGCTTTTTAGAAAGAGGGTTGTTATATAAAAAAAAAATGTATTAAATTGTGATGGGACTATTAAAGACCACCCGCCATGTAGATTTTTATCAATATTAACTCTTTGAATGCTATATAAAATAAAACAATTATTACTATATTTTATTTAAATATTCTTTTTTCATTATTTATAACTTGATTAAGGTAAGTAAGGTGACTGACTTTTTGTTCTTTTGAATAGAAAAAACTACTTTTTAACAATTTCACGAATTATAAAACCCACTCGATATTGATATATTATAAAAATTTACGATAAAAATGACAAATATCAAAAAGGAGGACATTTAGAAAGATAGTTTTCAGAAAAGGATATGGATTTACAAAGGAGTATTGTCCTTTCCAAAGTAGACGTTTGGTCACCTTATTAGTTAGGAATAATTAATAATTGTCATAAAAATGTCAATTTATATATTTAAAAAAAGACCAATTTAAAATTTTTGTATTCTATTTAAATACATAGTAAAACGGAATTTACTAAGTATTTAAATTAAAAAATTAATATATTATAAAAATTGGAATAATGAAAATTTATCAATATATAATTTAATATTTAAAAATGTTTTTAAGACATCTATGTTAATTTTATAAAAACTTTTAATATATACATAAAAGACATTGAAAATCATTCTTACATGAAAATAATGATTAAATTTTTATTTTATAGATGGAATTTTAAAATTATTATAATTTATTTAGAAAATAATATGATTTGCATTTTATTTATTGTATAACACATTAACCTCTTTTTTTTTAACTCGAAGTCTATAAAAATGAATCACAGTTCAAAAGCTTAAACATAAATTATTGAAAAATAAAGTATATATTATTTTATTATTATTTAATAAAAATATTATTCTTATATCAAAACTTTGCAGCAATAAAAGTAATATTAAATACAAATTACAATGACTCACTTATACTCTGTTTATGCGCAGTTCATAATGCAAAGTTTCTCAATAAATATTTTTTTAATCGATTATTATTATTTAATAAAATAAATTCGACGTAATACAGAAAAGAATTATGTTCTTAATCAATTTATTTTTTCAAATTCAATAATTTTAATATGTTTCAATCAATGTTTCCAATAAAACTGTAAATTTCCAGTATTTTATCAACGTGTCATATAAACAATAATTATATATAATTCAACCATTTATTGATTGCTATAAAAAATACTTTTATTTATCACTAAACATGTCTACTTTAATCATATATATATATATATATATATATATATATATATATATATTATATATATATATATATATATAATCATATATATATATATATATATATGTATATATATATATATATATATATATATATATAGAGAGAGAGAGAGAGAGAGAGAGAGCTAGTCTAAAAATGTATGTAATCTTATTTAATGTAAATATTTCCGTTATATTAAAATTGCTAAATTTTAATATACAGAAAAATAATTTTGCTTATTATTTTATTTACATGATTGGTTTTCTATTTCAATCGGAAAAGAATAAAAAATATATAATTTCAACTTTCAGCATTTTTTTCGCAAAATGTATTATTATTATTTTAACATTGACATATTGTTTTAGTAATAAAAAAGATTATTTTTAACTTATTTTTTTAAATCAATAATATAAGTTTAGTGTTGAAGGAATTTATTTTTATCAGTATATTATTGATCATCACCAATTGTATTGCAATTTAATTGCGTTGCACTTCTTTTATATGATTTTACTAGTGAACTAATAATTTTAAAATAAGATTTTTATGTTTTAATATTTATTTTTCCATATTATCAAAACATATCCTGATTATAATCGCATAATATACTTACTAATTGATAACATTCACTGATGATTTTATTTTATTGCTTAAAAGGAACAAATATAGGTTTATAAAATTTAAGTAAAAACTTTCGAAATGAAATTTACATAGACTTTTTATTGATATATTTTTATCACAAAGAACCTAACAGAAAGATTAAAAAACAGACATCACAAATTCTCTTCCGCTGCCAAAACGTTTCAATGCAATATCATAAAAGTCTAAATATAAATGTTGCACATCTCCATACAGACACAGATTTGAAATTAGAACATGTTTTGCAAAAACAAATTATCAATGGATATCACGTATAATTAATAAGAAAAAAAAATAATTAATCAAAATTGATTCAAGTACTGTATAACTATAAACATGTCAGACAAAATTTGATATAAGGAAACTTTTCTATCAATGTAATACATTAAGTTAAAAAATCCATAAATGATAAAATAATACAAAAAAAATGTGAACAATACTTAATGTTTAATGTAATATATAATGGTGCTGCTTACTTTTTATATAGATAGACTAAAATATATTTTACAAACTCTTGTATTTAAATGTAATATAAAAAAGAAGGAATTATAAAAACTAGAAATTACACTTCATTAGGATGGAAAAATGAAATCCATTTATTAAAATAGAATTAAAAATTGTAATATAAAAATTTAGATGAAATATTTTATTAAAAATAATTCAATCTGTCAAATCTTAATTGTATCTTCTAAAAATTATTCAGATCATCATCGATGGAGATAAAGAGTAATACGCGTAATAATAACATATACTAAATTTTATATACATATTCAAAAAAAGTTAATCGCAAAACAAACAAAAGCATTTTATAATACATGGATAAATAAAAATAAAAAAATAGGATAAAGAATATTTCCTCTTCTATCAGAATTCAATTAGATGTCGTCAAACTTATGATAAATCAGTCGACGTCGTTCTAACTTTTTATGTACAAAAATTTATATAAATAATGTTTAAAAAATAGCGACCGTTAACAATGTTAATGCTAATTTTAAAGTTCGCTTTTTAAATAACACCATTATATAGTTCATCGATAATAAAAAGTTTCATCATATCGTAGGTGAAAAAACAAAACCACAACTAAAATAAAATAAAATTATCGACTCAGAAATAACAATAGATATATGCGTTTCTTCTCCAAATATTTTTAGCGAGATCTTCCATCATTTTTTGTACATTACAATTATTCAATTAGTCTAAATTGGGGAAAAAAATCAAAGGATAATCAAAAAAAGTCACCATAAAAATTTTGTAATATATTTATATTAACAATAGCGCACTTTAAATGTTCATATCAATTATATAAATACAATGTAAATGTATATCTATTATGTTCACAATTCGTCGCGCGCACATATCGAACTTACGCGTCAGAGGAACGGAAACCGGACCCCTTTCGACGATTTCTCGTTGAGACGGACCCGCGTCAGACGTCGGGTCGGCGATCGTTCGAATGGATCGCAAAACTTCCACGGACGACGACGGTTCACAATCGTCTAGCGACGTAAACGTCGAAATATCAATTTGAAAACTCCTACGACTTCATTTGTTCTAATTTACGTTTACATTAATTACGGATGCATTTCTATATACGACGAGACACCGATTAACGTACGATAATTTCTATATAAAAATAATAATATTAAAAAAAATAGGATGCGAGAATCGTTCGATGACATGATAGAAATCATAATTGAAATCGGTTAAAAAAAATAGTATAACTTTAGATAAAACATTACGGATGCGGATTTAACGTTCGCGTTTCGGGCGGTCGAAATCGACAGATCTAAATTCCGAGACGTCGATACGAAATCGACGAAGCCGAGAAAAAGGTAGAATTCTACCGAACGCGAAGACCGCCGGAAAGGCGAACACGTAAAGACTGGAGGAACAATTCGGAGACGGGAAGTTGGGGAGAACGAAGTGAGGGGAGCGGGTCGAGGATGCGGGTCGATCAGATGGCGTCGACCGGGTCGACTTCGTCGTCGGAGCTGATCTCGTCTCCGAACTCGATGTCCTCGTCGAAGCCGTCGTCCACGAAGGTGACCGTCTCGTTGATGCGCACCGTCTCGGGGAACTCTCCGTACGTTTTAAGGTTGCGCGCTTCGTCGGGGGTGTAGCGCAGGATGACGTCCGCCTTCGCGTCCTGATAGTCGCGCAGCCCTATCAGAATGATGTCGCCCTGGTTGATCCACACTTTTTTCCTCAGTTTGCCCCTGATATGGCAGAGCCGCTTGACGCCGTCGAAGCACATGGCCTCGAGTCGGCCGTTGCCCAACATCTTGGTCACCTGCGCGTACTCCTGGCCGTCCTCTTTGAACACGAGCTCGCGCTTCTCGGCCTCGTTCTCGTTCTTTCCTCGCCGCCTGTTCTTGCCTCCCTTTCCCTTATTCTTCGGCATGGTCGCGCAGCCCTCCGCTCGATGACAACGCACCCGCGCCCTTCACTGACAGCGCACTAGTAGCCAACCGCGCAAACCGAACGCGTTACCAACCTCCAATTCTCGGAACGAAACTTGATTAATATATTTAGCTTTATCGTTTTCAAATCAAATTAATTACTTATATAATTATTATATATATAAATATTGTTTTAAAAATTCGTAATCGTTTTGAGACTATTACTATATATAATAAATTTAAAATCTTGTATTATAAATGCGCGGATCGTTGACGGATAATGTTGAAATTTTTAATGTAAAAAAATATTTTTAAAAAGGTTTTTAATTAATTTAATAAATTTTATATCATTTTGAATGGTTACATTTTACGAATTTTACAAATCGTGTCGTGCCACGAAATAATCGTTGAAATATAAAATAATCGCACGGGGACGTCTCGCAAAAATCGTCGTCGCGAATATCGGCCGCGATCGTTTCGATCGCGCGGCGTCGACGGAAGCGTGCGAGGAGAGGTTATAATAATCGGTTTTAGGCCGTAAAAGTTGCGCACGCACGCGGTTTCGGTCGTCGTGTTTTGGGTGTCGGTGAAAGAGGCCGCCGCTCGGGGGCGCAGTCGTCGTTTCGCGTTCGCCGTCGTTCGGGGTCGCGTCGGCGACCGCGTGCTCTTCGCGTTCCTCGCCGGCGTCTTCCCGGCTTTCTCGCGTCTGCTGATCGGCGTCTCGAAGAGGGGCCTCGCCCCGGAAGCGTCCCCCTAACGGTGAGTGCGATTTCCGGTCGACTTTTCCGGCTTTCGCGCGGATCGTTTTTCGCCACCGGAAGCGATTCGGGGATGAACGGAAGGGCCGCGAGCCGACGGCCGTTTTCGCGGTTCCCTTTTCTCGGGACGGCTTTTCGCGAGCGGCTTCGCACTTTTTCGCCATTGTTTACGTTTCGAACGGCGATCAGCTGACGCCACGTGCGTTCGCCGCTCGCGATTTGCCGGTCTTCGAGGGCGTAGTCCTCGACTTTCGCCGGCGCGCGACGAGAATCGCGTTCGCTTTTGCGACGGTTACGCTCGTTAAAATTAAGCTCGCGGCCAAAAATACGCGCGACTAAAAATACTGTTAGTCCTCGCTTCGAGGAAACGGACTCGCGACGAATTCTACGCGTTCGCCTTCCGTTCTTTCGCTTACTTTTCGCTAATTCTCGTTCGTCGGCCTATCGATTTCTCTATTTTCGTAAACGATCGAAAATGTGGAGGTTTTAACTTATGAAAAACTTAGCGAATCCGTTCGATCGGCGCGAAGAGAAGGTCGAATTCGCGTACCGCGCGGAACTTTTCGAGGCGTATTATTATGACGTCTCCTATTTTTATTTTTGCCCGACGCGTCTCTTTTAAATCGTGTCCTTTAACGAAACTTATAAAAATTTATATGCACCGATTTCTATCGTCACTTCGATTCTTGTCATTCTACGTTTTGTTATATTTTCGAACCCCCCGCCGTTATCAAATATTTCTTCGCTACGACGCGGTGTAACATATTAGTTTGCAGTAATATAAAAGAAATTAACGTTAACTGTTATTGTGTGATAATCATTTTGGCCTTTTTGTGTTTCAGATTATATTTTTTTATTCGCTAATTTTTATTTCTTCATAAATCGTCTCTCTATATTCCGGAAAATCGATACAAAATTCTAACCAAATCAAGAATATATTAAACGACGGAATAAGAAACGATTCGGTTCGATTTTAAAAACCAAATATAAAATTGATTATTAAAAAACTTTTAATGGTAAAATTTAAAATATTTAGCGCTTAACCCCAAAAGTGAAACTCGATACGATCGCTTCGCAATATTTGATCGTTAAACTTTTAAAGTGACACTGAATATCTTTTTTTACAAAAAAAAAACCGATGCGTGTATCTAGAATTTTTAATTTCTTTTAGCGTAAAACGTTTTGTTTTTTCTGGTTTAAATTGATTTATCCAATATTTTTTAAAAATGTTCATAGTCAATATTAATTTTAATTCTTTTTTACACATCATCTAAAAATTAGTATTTCATTTCACAAAGAAAAAAAATTAAACCGATTTTCATGTTTCTATAATTTTATATTTATGAAATAGAGTAATAAAGTAAAATATATATTATTATTAGTTTATATTATATTTATTTTGAATTCATTTAAATTTTGCGTTTGAATTTATTTTGCGTTTTTCACACTGAGATGACATTCAATTTTATTATTTATTCTTAATAGGTACATATTCCAATTTATATTTGCAATTTGTGATATGAGGTTGTCGCATTGACCTAACAAAGTTTATCGGTATGTATTTTTGTATGTATTCAGATGTATAAGGAAATGGTATTTTTAATAATTTATCAACCTAATTGTTACATTTTGAGTTAATAAAGACAATATTTTAATTAATTTTAAATATTTATTTAAATTATGTGTTTATAAAGTAATAGATAGCGATTGTTTTTATTATTAATAATGATTTTTTGTGATAAAGTAAAATTTAGAGATTATTTTTCACGTATTTTATAATTAATGGTAGATCCTCTCTATGACTTATTCTTATATATTTAATTATATTTCATAATCTAAATATGTACATAAGCTTTGAATCTTATATAGTATTAATAATTGCTGTGCGAATCTCTTTAATAACTAAAATATTTTTTTAAACGTATATTCTTTCTTTTTTTTCTTGGTTGAAGGTAATTATTCATCTTGATTATTTTCTTTAATTATATTGTAAAATTGTTAAAATTATATAATATACTCAACTATGAAACAATTTATAAATAATATTTTTGTAATTATTATTAATTCATAATTATATTAATTAGTCTTTTTTATTGAAAATTTATTAAGCAAATTTAGTTATTTTGCAGAAAAATTCGGTAGATAAATAAATAATACCAATTTAATATTGTTTTTTTTAATTGTATTATATGTAATTGGTTTTTAATTATCATTGTTATACGTTTTCTATTCTATTTTAACTTCATTCATTATTTCATCACTATTATTATTTTCTATGAAATCATGATACTAAAATTTTCAGAATATTTCAACTTAAGTTTTATCAATCTCGAGATATATTTTCTACATATTATAAAACTATATAAATAAATATTCAACTTTTAATTATTTTGATAATTTCTATTCACATTTTCATCAATAAAATAATTTGTTTAAATTATTTATATAAAAAAAAACAAAAATTGCGAATCCTTTTGACTTGAAAGGTAAAGGATGGTTATTGCGCAACATCGTTCATGTAATAACGCTCCCTGTGTTAGTCGGTCGAAGAGCACGTATTTTGTATTGCGCCACATCATGTAAGGGTTGCGATTCGGCGCAATCCTGCTAAATTCGTCCCTCGTTTCGTCTGAAACTCCGCTCGTTCCACGACTGCACCAGACACGGTCTATCGGTCACGCGCTTTATTTTTTTCTTCTTCTTTTATTTCAGACCATGTGACTTATTCTTTTCACGCATCTTTTTTTTCAGTCTATTTTTTCATTATTCGAAAATAAAACGACGACCTCCAAAAAATACCGTCTGCTTCATATAAAAATCCATTAGTAAAGTCGCACTTCGCACACTCTGCGCTCCGTCGTTGCTTTCGATTTTTGGCACTTTTGATCCCATTGAATGAATACTTTGAAGGTCTTTTTTTCCCCTTGGTGGATTTGTTGGCAAAATTGCCTATTTCCATATATCTCCATATGATATTATTCTACATTGTCACATATAAAATTTTAAAAAGCTTACTTATATTCGTCGATTTTGTTTAATATTATATAAAAACTTGTCATAAGAATTACATATCGAAATTGTGATAAGAGCGACCCTCGATTTTATAAATGAATTATATTGAAATCAATCATTATATATACTCGACCTTGTATAATACGCGCGGTAGCAATTTTTAGTGATTTAATAGCTTCTTTGAATATTTTTCATATTATATATTAAATGCTGATTTTTATTTTCAAACTTCGTTACATTGTTTTTTTTTATAATTTGATTGTATTTGTATATGATGGCTACGATAAATACCTTGTTTATATCAAGTTAATTTGGACACTACTATTCGAGCTCGCGTTATCTTAAACTAGTGATTATTTAATTACATTTTAAATTGATGATTATAAATCTTTGATATTTTAATTACGACATATATAAAGAATGCTTTATGTATTTTTATGCACGCATATAAAACATTTCAATATATATATATATATATATATATATATATATATATATACACACACACACACACACACACACACGTTTTATCTCTTAGGAGTCATTCGTTGTTGTAATAGCTCTTATGAGGACTGTTGCATTAAAAAGTTTGAAAATTACTACATTTTAGTGGCTATTTTAAACGGGGTAAAACATTTTTCTCCGTTTTCTTGTTTTAATATGTATGTATTTAAAAAAATATTTTACATTTATTTATAACATACAATTTATACAAATTTATTTAATTAGATTTATTGTTTTTACAACATAAAATAGAATTATCGTTTTTATTCTCTATAAATTATATTTGCAAATTCTTATTAAAATTTCCATTGAACGTTTATTTTGTAGTTATTAATACTTTTTTCACTTACAAGTTATTTTCTTTCAACGGATTAGTACGCTGATGGATATTCAGCCTCCAGCTCTATATGCAACACATTCACGATTATCATTATTTACACTCGAAAGTTTCTAAATAATTATAGCAAAATGTTTTAGTAAATGTGTGCTAGAAAGTCGCGAACGTCGTTATCTCGTCTCATTGGTTGACTTATTTATTTATTTATTTTTTTAATATTCTACCACCAGTCGCTTTTATGACGCATCAATAGATAATATAATATTTATGACGTACATGTATAATTCTTTTGCTTTATTTGTTTTTAATTCAATTATAAAAACTACTTAAAATTGGTTTATTGAAGTGCGACAAAGATATAGAGATCGTATCTTTATTTAGTTTGATAAAATTTTAGAAAAGATATACACGTGAAGACGTACATATTTAGAAAAAATATGATAAGTTAATGTCTGTTTTTTATCTTATCAAAAAGCAGTGGGTTTTCTTAATTTTAATTTTAGTAAATCTTGTTTATAAAAAAACCTTGAATTTGTTTTGAAATCTACAGAAGGATATATATATATATATATATATATATATATATATATATATATATATATATATATATACGTTAAAAAATAACAATTTTGTATTTATAATTAATTTTTCTAAAAAAAGCGAATTCATTTTGCTTTTTATCTGACGAATTTATATTTCATGAACATGTATTTTAGGGATATGCTCGAGTTATTCGCGTAGTTTTTCGAATAAATTTAAATATATTCAGTTGTAATTGTATCTTTTTGACTTAATTACAGATGTAACAATGATTTAACCGATTAAAAATTCTTAAATTTATGGTAAAGAACGATTAATCGATTCATCTTCAATTAAATATATTTAAAAAGCTTTTTTCATTTTTATCTTTTCTGAAAATATTTTTATAAGCAATTGAATATATGGTATTTACTTTCGTTAATCATATTAATTGATCAAGAGAGTAAAAAGTTAGGAAATGCAAATTTGTTGTCTCAGAGCTGCCCAGCCTTACACCGTACGTGATGTGCTTTTTAATTTTCGACTATGCCACAATTTACCGTTCTATGAAAAAATATTGGTAGTAACTGTCTTGAATAACTTATTGAAAAACAACGTAGGATAATGTTTATTAGAAGTTGTAAAAATGTTAGATAACAAATTTAATGTTCTTAAAATATTTTCTATATCTAATTCCCCGGATAAGACATTTAACTTTTCAATTTACAATAAAACCTACCATATACATATAACGGCAATTTTCTTTTTTTTTGTTTTTGGAAGGAAAATAGTCTGTTAATTCATAAATTGTTTTGATATCTTATTATCTTTTCTAAACGTTTAAGCATCTAATTTTCAATAAATTAATATTTTCATATGTGATTCAATATGTACTATATTAAGAAGAACTTTAGTTCATACGACGTTCTCATAGAATCTTACAATTGCGACCGCGTGCAAGTTCAGACCTACAGCTTCTTTCATAACATATAACATGCATTTATATTAGTCGATATTATTTATAAAGTGCATACGGCCATATATAAAATAAAAATATATAGACGGAGCAGTTGGAGGTCGTCGTCAGATACATACGTGCCGTTTATTTTATTTTATTTTTTTTATATAGAAGCATTTTGCGCTTATGTGCGATAGCTAACGTATTGTTCAGTCTAAATTCTTCAGATGGCTATACGCAAATATACACACTTGGCCCAACACCAACATCTTGTGATGATGACAACGGTTTCGGAGACAAGCAGCACCAACAGAGATGGGGATCTATTGACGATGGCAACACTATCACCACCATCAGTAGTTGCTGGCGCGCGGCTCAGCCGCACGCCGCCTGTAACAATACTCGCGAACGACACTTTACATATTATAATACAATTTATAATATAATAAACGAATATCGCGATTTATATTTTTACTTCAAATATATTTTTTATCATTAGGTCGGTTTTTGGTTATTTTTTTTTTGTTAAATTAATAAAAAAAAAGTTTTATTACATCATATCAGACCACGCTCTCATCCCTCTCGTGACCTGAACACCGTATATACTTTGTTTACGTGCACCTATGTGTGCCGTGGTTACGGGTCAAGCAATACTGTTTTGCCACTTAGAATTTGTTTTAAAGATGATAATGTTATCACCGTATCGCGCGAGTTTTTATACGTACGCTTGCTGGTGTAAATTGAACGATAATAACGCGTATACTTTAATTTAGACATTATTTTAGCCACCACGATGTGCGTTGTATTATTTTTTATCATTTATGATATATATATATATATATATATATATATATATATATATATATATATATATATTATTACTTGAGAGCCTTCTTTTTTGAGATACCTCCATTGGTGATTCTCGATTTAAATTTAAAAATAAATTTTAGCAATTTTGAATTTTAGATACGTTTAATAATTTGTGTTCAATGTTAAAATCATCGTTATTTTTATCAGCAATATATTTATCGTTGAAAATATTTTTTTAAAAATTGATTTTAAGAATATACGTAGATCTGTGTTGCTCAACCTTTTTTTAGAAAAAAAATGACTTTAAAAAATTAGAAATTATAGTTTATTGGTTCCTTTTATTCAGTAATTTTCTGCGGGTGCTCTCATGTATAGCACGGACATTGAGATCTAGTGTAGAAGAGAAAGATACTTCGATTATTTTTTTTTAATTTTTATAATTTCACAAATATTTGGATTCTTCATTTAGTATTTTATTTTCAATTAGGGAATGAGTTTATTTTATTGTACAAAAGTTAACTATTATTTCTTTCAATTTAACCATCTAATTCTTTATTACATTATTTATTTAAATTTAAATCACATTTTAAATTTTAACGTAGATTTTTTTTCATAATAATGAAATTCGTCTTCATTAAATATGTCGTTTACAAAAAGGTTGAGAATGAACCAACCACTATGTAAACAAATCGAAAAGAACGTGTTTTTACACAATCCTATAGATTTTAAAAGTATTACTACAATGATAACATGAAAAGGCTAAAATTTATTTCTTTTTTATTTACTGAGTTATATATTTTCTAATGTTAAGATTCACTCGTTTCTCAACACCCACAGTTTCGAAAAAAAGTGATATTTTTTTAGACGCAGCATCCAGTGTGGGCCTCTACTTTCGTCTTATTCGTGACGCGTTTGCCAATTATCATTGCTATGTCGGTTTATTTCTAAAAATGCTTACATAACTTGCAAGAGTAATGACAATTGAGGCGCGTGCATCAAATATTTCATATATTTAAACAGATGCACTATAATTTCTTGAAATAATGTCATAAAAATAAGGTGAAGGTCGTCAAAAAATAATGGAAATCGAATTTCGGCGCTCGTATCTGTTTACCTTTTTTCGGATTGTTAAACACGGCCTCCCGTTTTATTACTTAATTTTGCAGAACTCTATTATAATGCTAATTAATTGCATCAGCTTTCGAAAAGTTCAAGTCGACCGTTTAGTTACTTTAATAATAGTTCAACTGTTGCCAATTTCGCTTCTGAATGAAGACTGTTCCCATGTTCGCGATTATTTCTGTAACACTAGAAATAACTCACGCTTGTAGCCTTTGTAACTTCTCCTATTTTGTGTATATTTTAATATACGTTTGCCTATTTTTATATAAATGTTGAAAATTCAAAAATACAATTAATTTATATAATAATCGTTCTATTTTTTTAATAGTTAAACGAACTGTTGTTTTTTAATTGATCTATTACGTGCAAGTGTTTATATCTATTTGAGTTCAACGTTTTCGGCAAGTTTCTATTGGATGTGGATATTTGGATACTACTTCTATAAGGAAGAAGTAAGTTATTCCAATTATTTTGATGATTAACAATCTTAATTTTACGAAAAAAATAAAATCGCATTAACAAAATGTTTGTCGTCTCTCGCATCATACTTATGTCATACGAATGGATTTTTTTAATTAAAAATTATATATTCAGGTGTTTCAAAATTAATTTAAAATATCCATGTCGTACGTATGTATGCACACTTTCTATTTCTAGCTGTAATTACAGAATGTTTGACACAATCGTGCTACGACATGACACACAATGATCCAGACTACATTTTACATTTCAAAAATCCATTATGAAATTTTTATTGATCAAGATTTACTTAGAATATTCCGGTTGACTTTTGATTAAAAAAAACTTGTTTATTGTTTGTATCCGCCGTGCGCAGAAAAGCAGGGCGGTGGTTATTTTATACCAGAGATTCTTTGACTTCAACGTAATGACACCTTTGTGATAAATTTATTTCTTAACTGATAAATTACAAATTTCGTGATTTTTGAAATTTTCACTTGTATAAACTGTATATTTTAAAATATTTGAAATGATGTACATTTTTGAAATCTTCGTTATCTATATATTCTTTTATATATAAAGCAATATTTCCAAATGCTTTCATTTTATTTAAAACACATATATACAACCTTTCACTTCTTATAGTAGAATTGATAGTATATATAACATTTACTTATTTATTGCATTTTGTTTCTTAATTAAATTCACTATTTTTACTATTTTCATTTTTTCATTTTCAATTTCGTGTATTAGATAATTATATTGCTTATATTATTATTTATTATATTAAGATCGGTTGTCTATCGTTATCCTTGTTGTAGCTATTGTATATTTTTATTATTTTTATGTGTAATAGTTTAGAATAAAATTATTCGATATTATATTATGTATATATGTGTGTAACTGTTAAAAGGTTAAGAATTTCTGTAATTTTTGAATTATAAGTTTATGATCGTTGAATCAATGTATTTTTAACCTAAAAATATGATAGTAATTTTTCTTTTCGTTTTTGAATTATTTTTTTTTTCATGATAAAAACCTCAACAGTAAACGAAACATGACGAAAATCCAACGTTCATAAATAAGTATACGCCGTGGACATACGTTTAAGTACGGTTATTTGTTTAAGGTTAAAGTACTTCGTTTTAATATATTTATCGTTAACGCGGGAAGGATAAAATAGATTTTTTTTTGTTAATCAAAACATTTTTCTATATGATTATATTGTAATCATACGTATTTTTTTTTAGTGATTTAGCATTTTTTAGTAGTCTATTAGAATATTTTATTAATAAAATTTGATATGCGCGATTTTATGACTTATTTTGCAATTTCGCTTTAGCGACCATTATGAAATAAGTCGCGTTATGTAAACACGGTTGTTATTATTTATTATTTGCGCGTCCGTTTGTGATCTGTCTGATGTGAATAATTTATTATTACTTCGTTTAGATCACGATTTATTCAATATAATTATGTCTCCTTAGTTGATACAGATTTATCTAATTGAATTTCTATTGGTCATTTCAAATTTTAACTTAGAGATAACACTCGAGTTATCGTCATTTTTACGGTATAATTGCCACATGTATGTTATTTTTGATTTATGTTCATATAATATACCATAAATTTTATATTACTTATACATATTATTATTTTACTATGTACATATAATAGTATTTAAAATCTACGGTAGGAAATATGTAATAAATATATTTTTAGTTTTTATACATATCTGTAAATGTAGAAAAACTAAATGTTTTGGAAAAAAAATGTCAAGTATGAAAAAATCTAACGTTCTTCCTTTTGTTCATACTTTCTGTAACGTCACCTCTTTTTGTGTATTAGTTAATATAAAAAAAAACATTTGAAGTGCAAAATAGAAATTAAATTCTTGTGATTCAAGATCGTAAACCAACTGATATATTTTTAAATTTGAAATCATTTCAAGTGGTTTTATGTTATTTTTGAACATTTATTATATTTAATGTTTTTATTAAACTTATATATTACATATAAATTTAAATGTTTAACTTCAATCGGTATTATTTCAAAAAATTGGCTTTTAATTTCTTGGTGTTTGGTTTTATAATCTAGCAAACTTGATTTTAATAAATTATAGAAATTTTAACGTATCTATATAGAATTTTACAACACGTCAATCCTTATTATAATTAATATTATGAATTTTAGAGAAAATTGAATAATTATATAAGCAAAATTATAAACAATACTTAATTTCAATTTCATATATATGTGTTTGTGTGTAAAATAGTTACGTGCATATAAATATATTTTATTGTTATCTTGTATGTAAATAATTTATAGGTGTGTTTCTATTGACCGCTCAGAAACGTCTCACTGGCTAATTATTGTACAAATAAACCGGTCACGACAATACTTTCTGGTATAAAAATTTACATGTGACTTTGAGAAATACATTATATGTGAAGAGCGCTCAAAGTTTTATATCGATTTATTTATTTTATTAAAATATATTTCTATTATACGATTTTCTTAACATATTTAAGGAAAGTGATCTTTTTAACTTTATTATTCATTGATAATACTCAAGCACTTAAAGTTTAATGATTTTTCTGGTCAATTTCGTTTTTTTTTTAATATTTTTATCATTGTCGCTATAAGTAGAAAACTGAATTTTTCAAGCTATTCCATCAAATCGAACAGAATCTTTGTCATTGTTGCGCTTGATTAAATTCGAAAATTCGAACGGAACAAATGAGACAGGCGCCATTCTTGCACCTTTTGATTTTTTCTTTTTCAAATTTTTATAAATTTACACAGAATGTTTTGTATTTTTAGGTATATATAATATTTATAAAGATTAGAATATATCGATATAAAATTTTGTCAACTTCCTAAAATCAAAATATTCAAAATTTATATTTGAAACATTAACAATTCTCAGTTCACTTTTTTACCATGTTTCCGTTACTTTTGTTATTTAAAAATTCTTGTTCATTAACAATCGCACCTTGACATTTATTACTTTGTTCGTCCAGATTATTATAACGTGATATTTATGTCAATTTATTTCATATATTTGGATCAAACTTTTATTAAAAAAATGTTGTTGGTGAACTTGGCACTTAAATATAAATTTTGCGCGAATATTATATACGACTATTTTTTTTATTTTGGATGTTCGGTTTTCTTTTTGTATATTATTTAATGTAAAAAGAATGTTTTTATTTATGTTATTTTGTTTTTTTTCGTATTATTTTGAGATACTATTACTTTCTGGTTTTTAATGTAAAATTAAAGTATTAAATTATGATTTCTTTAATCTTTATCTGTATGTTAAAAAGTAATATTTCGGTTTTTTGACTTTTTTAAATGGATATGATAAATTATATAAACATGTATTATTTACTATCTGTTTTCTATTATATTTATTTATTTTTTTACATCCGGGTTATTAGCGCCGATGAAATTTATAGCTGCAAATTGTCAATTTTTTTTCTGTCACGGTTGCAGAATATGCCGTTACAGTTTTCCACGTCAGTTCCGGGTGTTTTAGTGCCCTGTATCAAACCTGATTCCGTTCTTCAGGAGCAGCATCAGCCAGTCACGAAGTTGATTCACTTTTTGATCTTATTTTTCGCCTCCTGCCAATTCTCTGCTTCTTGAGAACGTCGACCCAAAGCTTGCAAATGTGCCGGCTTCGATTCATTTCGGTTTTGCCAAAACTTTTATGTAATCACACACACATATACGTGTGCGCGTGCACACCTTTGTTTTTTGCTCTTTTGAATAAGGTATACTGTTATACTTGTAAGTACATTATATATCGCACTTCGAGAACGAACAAATGATTAAATTAGCGTTGAGACCTAAATATTTTTTTACTTTATATTATACTTTATACTGTAATTATTCTCCGCATAAAAAATAATTTCAAAGTAATTTTCGTTTTATTTTTAACGAAAAACCATTTTTTTAAATAAATTACTTCCAAAATAAATTCTTACCTTACTTGGTTGAATATTTGAAATTTTAAATTCTAAGTAAGAAAACGTTGGTCATAATCGAATATTTTTTGATAATTCTATTTCTGAATTACAATAACATATTTTTTTTGGAAAATTTTAACTGTTTCAATAATATGTAATTACAGTGCTTCGTTATATCTAGTGTATATTAGATATAATACTATTATTTAATTGTTACTAATGAACTCGTATTACTCTATTTTAACTTAACTTGTTTTTTATGAGGAACATCATTATATTATTATGCATTTTCTAAATATTTATAAATTTATTTGTTTAGTTTTAATTACTATTTTTTCTATTTATACAACCGTTACTTCTCCGAAATCTTAACTTTTGTACCTCTTTTTTTTTAAATGTTCAAGTGACAGAACTAGTTTTTAGATGAAGGCTGTACAACGTTTTTATCCATTATTAATCGAATTGAAATTTTATAATTTAAATATTATTTATAATTTGTTAATGGCAAAATATCATAATAGTTTTTTTTGTAATAAAATTAATACAGTCAAGTAAGCATTGCAAATTTTTTTACATATGTTTGAGATGATATGAAAAATTTAATTAAGTTCTAGTAATTTTCGGGACATAAAAATACGATTATTTAAAATATATTATTTAATTCGATATAATTTTATATTCATTTTTAACTCGTTATATTTCATTAATAGACTAGTACCCTATTTTATCATTTGTCTGTTGTTTTGTTTTTGACACTGTCATTGTAATGAAAAAAAATCTAGTTCTACTTGAACCAATTCAACGGATATTGAAAACCGTCTCTCCGTTATTACTATTATTTATTGTGGTACACGAAGTAAAACGGTTTACCTGAAATTCTATTAAAAATTTACCTGTTAAATTTTTACCTGATTTTCGTGTTCGCGCATCGTTTATGTATATAACGTAGTAAATGCATTTGGTAATTGCAAATTTCTAATTTGAAATTTTTGCTATACGTTTTCACTCAGTTTCTATGAATGCATAACGCGTTAATATAGCGTTCAAATATTTCGATTTTATTTTATTTATTAACGGAATTTATTTATATTTCATTATATAATTAGAACTGACATGAAATTGAATATATTATTTATGTGTGTATTTCTATTCTTTAACGCCTACACTATTTAATTGTAAATAGTGTACAGAACTGTTTTAAAGCTTCTACAAAATTTATTTTTTATAAAACATTTTATTTTATTCTCTTTTCCTTAAATATTTTGGTTAGCTAATATATTAATTTGAAACACGTTTTTAGCAAATGTTAAAGTGATTTATTCTCCTTGCTTTAGATATTTTTCTTTAATGAATTAATATTTATAAAAGATCTCAATGCAAATGATTTGCGATTAACTTTCAGTAGGCCAGTTCTATATGCAGCAAGTTAATCTGTTTTGGCATGGCGCTTTCAAATTTGGCATGATTATCCTTTGATACTAAAAGAGAACTCCCATCGTCCAAAGTCATCCGTTAATTTGGCCGGATTGTAATGATCTCGTGCATGCTGCTCGGCTCGGAACGGTGTCATTGACCATGGGCGAAAAAAAATAAAACGTCGTGCTCATGCATTCGACTGCATTCATGTTTTTTCTCACGTTGCTAAAATTTTAATTCTTCAAATCGTTGTCAGATATTCAAAATTTGCAATAAACACATCATAGGTTCAGCGTTAAATATTTTTTTTCGATCGTTTTCGCCGTCATAGTCGACGCTTCCGATCTTTTTCTTTCTTCTTTCGTCAATGTTTTTGCACGGGTTCGAGCTTTCTATTTGGTTTCTTTCACCTCTTTTTGACGTGTCTCAGATAACGGCGACTTTGAAACTTTACGTAATTTCAATCGCTGTTATGTAGAACAATTTTTTTTGCGCCACCGCTTTTTTTCTTTCTTTTTAACTACTTCTCTCCTCCACGCCAATGTGACGACCATGCTTTATTTGCTTTCTCTAAGGCTTTTTAGCTCACACCAGTGTGGTGGGATTTGAGTTAGAGCGACGGAGGTTTGAACGTGTACGTTCTGAATGGGTAATTCATTCATTATTTATTTTTTTGGTTTACTTGGTTTAAGCGTTGTCTTAAAATCAATAATCCTTTTTTTCGTGTATTTATTTATTTATCATAAAATTTTTGCTTCACGTATTTATATTTTATTTTTCAGTTTGATTGTGAACATCTTAAAAAGGTCAAAACATTAATTCACTGCTTGATCGTATAATTTTTGTTAGGAGTAACGTTTTTTATACCGACCGATTCCGGATTGCATTCATTGACAACGTCATGCTGTCCAGTGTCATTATTTTTTTGCTAAACGGTTTCATATTCTATATTTTATGGTAAAAAAACGCTATTTTCTAATTTATAGTTCTTATCAAGATCTAGAATTAATAAATATAATACCTACTATTTTTCTTGCCGAGATTCAAAATTGATTTTATTTTTCATCGTTTATAATAAAATAGTTTTCAATTTTGAAAAACTCAATAACCTTCATTTATTGATTTTAGTTTTGACTTAATAAATCGAAAGTTTTGTTATCACGTTTTCAAACGTTTAATTTTATAATCTATTATTGAATACGCATATTCGAAATATCGTTCGTGCAAATAAATCCCTTTCATAAATAGATTATGAAATGTATGATTCACTTGCATTTTCCCTCAATATATAACACGAAAAGCACGTGTGTAATAAATAGCGGAAAACGTACACATGTTTGTATATATATAATACATATATAATAAATTTGTCGCCGTAGACATAATTGTATTTTTTTAAATCAACACAATTTTACGTGCATGCATACACATACACACTTAATTTTTGTCGTTTCAAAGTCAAACACGCATATATATTTTTTTGCGAACGTTATTACATTTACGAGTCGCGCGTTTAAAACTAAAACCACGTGGTCGTTATAATTGCCGCATTGGATATAATCCAAACATAAACTTTGTTTTTGTTGCGGAAATCAGCTGACTCTGTCAAAATAAAACACCAACGCTATAGAATATAGTTTACATAATACAATGAACGACCGTAGTTCATATCGGCATCGATTTATCGGCCAACATAATCGCGGTCAAATTTTGTGCACACACATACATACATATATTTATATATATATATATATATATATATATATATATATATATATACGTGTGTGTGTCGGCTGTCGGTCGATTGTGTCGACATTGCATAACAAATTTTTCTATTACGCGAAAAACTCGCGCGTTTTTTTTTAATCCGTCGCCTTTTCTCGTTACGTTTTTATATATTTTCGCTGTTGTCATATCATATATGTTATTGAGAGATTTAATCATATTTTTTTTTCGATCGTATGTTCCACATTGTGTGATTTTTTAATACTATCGTTATCGGTGAAATCGAATTTTTAAGATGAATTGATTTTATAAATATTACCATAAAATCACAAAAACAAATCCATTTAAATACGCCAAAAATGATTACATTAAAAATTTTATTGATTGCAATCTTTTTTTTTATATACTTCAGACGTCCTGATTTTTTTTATTTTTATCTATTTACGAATAATTTTGCAACTGATTTTTTCGATTAATGTCTATATTCAGCAAAAGATGAAGGCAACACTGCAAAATAAGATGATTTATTATATTCATTAAATAACACTAGCGCTTTATTTCCGTTGTTAATAATTATTTAACTTTGAAATTATTCTTATAATACAATATTTTTGTTACAACCAACAATTGTCGTTTTAGTTGTTAAATTTATTACAAAGCTTTAATTTCTTATAAAATTTGTAACTTTTTTAAATAAAGAAAATATTTCCTTATCTCCAAAAATAAAAAAGATAGATTATCGAAATACCTGACTAACTAAAAAATCAAAATGAAACAGAAAGAAATGTTTTATTTATTACTTTATATTTTGTTCTTTTAAATTCTCCATATTATTTTTTTTATATTTCGTAAACGATTATTTTAATATGTTATTTTTACACACGATTGTGTTATTTAATCGCTAAGATGGACTCTGAACGTATATTTGAAGAACTTTATCGATTTCTTATAGTAAACCTCCGTTATTGAAATTTAAAATTTTGTATTCCGTTAACATAGTACGATAAGTTTATATGCTTTCCGATTATTAAATAATATTTTGAACTTTAAATATGCGTATTTTTGATTCATAATTGGTAATATTTATATAGTGCATAATTTAATTACAATATTTACAACAAACACACTTTAATGAAAATTCAAAGACAAAAGATAATAATATATGCAAATGAACTCATCAATACAATAACTAGATTGTATACGTCAAAATTTAAAAAATATTTACGTTTTATGTAGCTGTTATAAACGAATCCGTTTTTCTTTATCGCATCTAATACGTTCGCTCGAATCGTTTCCTTTAAAAGCGTTTCGAATTTGTAGAACGTCAATCGATTTTCTTTCGCGCGTCATTTAAAAGTAAATCTAATTATGCGAAAAAGAAACCGTCTCCGCTTAGTAATTCCGGCATTTTAAATAAATAAGCATTATATATTACGCATATATTTACGACAAAAAAATTAAGTTTATGCGAAATTTGATAAGTATCCATTTTTTCATCGAATTTCCTCCATCGTATGCAAAAAATAAATAAATAATTGAAAACAGCTGATACGTAAACGCGAACCGGTAAACGGCGACCGAGCTTTTGATTTTCGCGGAATATTATTCAAGTTGCACGCGTGCGATTTTGAGGTTATGATACGCTGAACACGCGCGCGGTTCGCCGGAAGCGATACGGACGAAGGCTGTAAATCGGCTCGTAACTCTTACTCTATATTACACCCCTTTCGATTCGATCGTTACCGTTCACTATTTAAGACACTTTAAAGGTCAACAGGTGGCGTGTGACATAGTGATTTTTGTTGTCGTGGCATTCCGTTCCGTAATACCGAACGCCACGTTGCCGGCGTGCGAATCCGGCTGTTACGACCGAATCAACAACAGCGCCATCGCATGCGCTCTAACATCAGTGTCGTCGCGCACGCGAACGACTGAGGACGTCGTTTGCGTCCTGCGCGCTTACTTAATACGCGTACATTTTGTATTTATCAGATTCGACGTATACGTCGCGTTCTCATCACACGACATATCTTCGATAATACGTTCTTCTACATTTTCCATTTATCACAAGATACAACGTTTCGACATGGATGCGCCATGGGGCGTAAGTATCTATATATCTTAAAAACCGGCCGCACTGCGTTCACGTTACGTTTTTCACAATCTATTATTATTGTTTTTTTATTATGCGTAAGCTTAAAGCGATTTATATATAATACAAATCTATAAAGGCGCATTAGAAATGGTCATTTTTTTCCCCAAACCTTCTAATCTATCTTCGCGTTCGACGCCGTTTGCTCGCTACTTACTTCCTTCACCTTTCACGGATGGAGAGTCCACGTGTTTTGAATATGCGCAGTAATTTCACTGTTACAGTATGCCATACACGCTATTGACTATTAAAAAAATATATCGTTTTCGGTTCTGTTCTTATGAAATTAGTTGAATTGCGACGTTTTTTTATGCACACGTGCGACGTATAGTATATACGATTTTGTTTTTCGCGATCGATCGTTTCGCCGGTGTTTTATGGACGCGCAATCTTTTTAAACCTCTTCCATATCCGAAATATTATAAGTGCGTTTGTTTTGTTTTTAATTTATTTTTATACATAGATAATTATACGATTTTTACGTATAATTATTGAATATAAGAGTAAAAAGAAAATATAACCAAATGATATTACCGAATCTTATTATTTTTGCTTGCTTAACATGTAATGAAATTATATTAATTCATGCCTTAATTGATTCATATTTCGTGATGAATACGGTGCGCTTTTACGGAACTCGAGAACGTTCCCGTTGAGCAACATTCACCGACATTCAATACGATCCGGTCCGACTGGACTCTTATAACAATTTTTTAAATATACATTGCTGAAATTGTTTTTTTTATAGCGTTATATTTGTAAGAATTTTGCTATTTATAAGTTTAATTAAAAAAAAAAAGCAGATAAAAATATTTAATGCGTCAGTAAATCGTAAATAATTTATCAAAGTTTATTAAAGATATGAAGAATTCTATTTATTTTTAATCCATTGTGTTGTTTGTTTAACGTATTTATATTATCGTATTTTTGTATAAATATTTATAAACAACAAATTATTTTAATTAAGTATATTAATTTAAACGTTATATTTATTTTGCTATATTCAATATTTTTGTTTGGTTTTATGATCAATTTAAAGGCAAAAAAAGTGATTTTGCACGGCTTAGTTCTTCCGACATTACGTATTCATATGTATGAATTGTATGTATACCGGATACTAATAATTTTCTAAACACGTATTGCATTTTTACATATAACGTCAAATCAAAATATTTTTAAATCATTTTTTCATTGCTAAAAACTTGAAATATTTTTACGTATCTATCTCAAAAGTCCAATTTAAAAAAATGTATGTTTCATTTATCAGCTGGATAAATACATAAACGTGTTACGTGATATTCGTTTTTTTTCAATGTAGTTTATATATATATATATATATATATATATATATATATATATATATATATATATATATATATATATATATATTATATAAAAAATCGCAACTATTAAATTTTTTATTACATTAATATTAAAATTGAATATATTAGTAAAATTACAGACATTTTACTTATTTTTGAATACATTTTTAAATAAAATGCATTAGTTTTTATATAATATTCAAAAATATCACTAGGGAAAGCCACGTGCTTCGTGTTTATTATTTATAGATCGTCTCTTTACTATTTTGTAAACAAACATCACTTTCGTCGTATAAATACATATGTGCGTGTCCAGTTTGATGAAATCGATATAATTTCAAAAAGTTTTAATTTAGTCATTTACCATTTATTTATATACATATATTATTTTATTTTAGTATAGGATGAGGTTTTCAAATTTATTAAATATAACTTACATTTTTACTCTTCATTGAAAAAAAACCATATACGATAAAATTATAACGCTTAGATATAAAATTTGTGACATAATGAATCTATTTTTTTAAAATCTTCAGTGTCCATTAAGATAAGTTTGTTTTTGCGTTTTATGCAATATTGTCAAAACATTAGAATTAAATAATGCTATATCGTGTAATAATTTTCCGTATCATGATCACACTAATAATTTTATTGAATTTTTATCGAGGATTTACAATTTATATCAGCAGTCTAATATATATCTAAATTTATAATGGATCATTGGAAATTCCATTTTTTTTATTGTATAAAATTATATTCATATATTTATAAATATATTTTTATTACACAAAGTCGAAAATTTTAATATAATAGTATTTGATATATATCATAATGATGTCTATACATAAGTTTTACAAATAAATTGTCCATTAGATTATTTTATTATTTTCATTATGTGTGTGTGAAAATATTTTAAACGTTTTATGTATGAAAAATAAAATGCGATTCTTCTCATGAAATTACAAAAAAATGCAACTAGGTTAAGCGCTATTTATTTTAATTATAGAAAGTGAATTTAATAAATGATTTGCTGTGTCATATATTAACGAAAAATATCTACACCAATTTCAACCAATCAACCAATGTTGATCTACGAATTCATATAATTTCTCTGACAGTTATCAGACATCTTTGATCTTTTAAGTAAGATGAATTTATTGGATTATTTATATGTTATAATCTTATACCATTTTTTTATAATATATTAAATTTTAACAGACTAAATTAATTATTATTATTGGTATTAGTTTAGTCATTTTGTTTTTAAAATCGATTTGAATTTCTTGGTAGTTATATTGATACTAACATATAATTATATAACTTTCTAATATTGGGTGACTGAAATATATTGGTTTAATTTGAAAAACGGTTTGAATAGTAGTCGTATATATAATATATCTTGAATGCAATTTTGCACAGTAATGGAATGCGAGGGCCAATTGATCGAGTGCTCTAATTGTATACTTTCGTTTGAATTTTTATATTATGAAATAGTGTAGCCCCAGGCGAAGGACAACTTAGATTGCAACACTGGCCAGTATTATTGGTTGTAAATCGGTTGTAGAAATGATCTGTATTGCTAACACAAACCACGTGGTGCAAATTTTATTATTTGTATATTAATTATAGACGATTGTGAGTATTTCTTAGAAAAAAATATATTTGTTAACAATAAGTCAATCAACATAATGAAAGTGTGTTATCCATGGTTATTAATAACAATTTGAATTGATCTATATTTAATTTTTATTTATTAAAATAATATTGTCAATAGATTAAAAATGATCTATAATAATTATTTTATTATGTTTTCGTATTTTCTAGACTGTTTGATTAATTAATGTATTTAGTGTTGTTTTTTTGTTCATTTACCTTTCCATATAAATTTTATCGAGTAATTAAGACTTTCTATGATGCATTTCTTTAATCTCTTATAAAATATCATAGCGGTATGTAATTTCACGTGCAATTTAATGAATTTGCAAATTTATAATTATTATATTCATTGTTTCATTGAGAAAAAGAAGTAACCCAATAAAATTTGTCTTGTAAACATTATGTGACTGTAATTGAAAGTGCAAGTATAGATTGCTATATCATGATTTATACATTCTCTTATTAAATTAGTTATTCAATCAAAATTTGGCAATTGTCTTTTTTTCATTGTATTGAGTTGCAAATGAAATTTCCAATTTTTAATTAGTGCAAATAATGTTTATGAAAAATTTAATTACCATTAAACAAGGATAAATATAACGTTACGCAAGAGCGATCTATGTACATGGTGATAAAGCAAAAAAAATGTAAAGTCAGTAACGTAATACATTTCGTATACATCTTCCTTTTTCTTTGTGCAAGTGTTTAAACCAAAACGTTATTCTAAGTCTTATATTAAGTTTCGCTCTAACGCTTTCATAACTGCATTGTCGTAATTATATTCTGCTACTAAATGTATTATGCGAACTCTTGTGATGATTGAATCTTAGTTTATTTCATTTATTATAGTATGTTTATTCTAACTATTTTTTTTTTCATTTTACAGGTATTTGCAATTTCGTGTAAGAGTGGCTTTTCACAATGGCTTTCTATCGACAGTTATTAGTTTTCACGGTTCCATCTGTTGCTGTCTTATTTGGTTTATATTGGTATAGACGTCGTAGAGGATTTGGTAGTGCCGATCCGGGAGGAAATATTAGAAATTTGAAATCTCTGCAACAAGAAATTGAAGAAGTATCTGAACAATCCAAATCAGCTCAAAATTGCAGCAGCCCCACTAGATTGATAATAAAATCTGCTCCTATTGATATAATACCGAATGGAATAAACTCTCAAAGATCGTCTCCTATTCATTTGACTGATAAAGAAGTTGATATTGAAATTGAAAGAGTATTGTCTCAGAAAAACGCTGAAATGGAG
Source organism: Leptonema lineaticorne (assembly GCA_024500535.1). Lineage (NCBI taxonomy): Eukaryota > Metazoa > Arthropoda > Insecta > Trichoptera > Hydropsychidae > Leptonema > Leptonema lineaticorne. Next base: position 12,155,804 of record JANIJI010000030.1, on the reverse strand, counting down.
TATTCTAGCAAAAGAAATTCTAAAGAAAATACACCACCGGAAAGTGACAAACATACCAAATTGTCACCCGTAGAGAGTATTAATTCATCTTCAGTTAAATCCCCACAAATAAAATCTAAACTCACAAGTAGTGTCAGAAATGAACCAGTGATATCATGTCTTACAGATCAGTTATTGAATTGTAAATTGAATGGCGATAGTGTTGAACCTATCGATAGACTTACTAATAATAATAACAGTACTGCTGTTATATCTTCAAATAAATCCTCAATTTCGCCTGTAAAAGAAGTCATAAAGGAAGAGATTAGATTAGAAATATTACACACAGAGTCTTCGAGAAAATCACCTTGTAAAGAAGCAGAAGAAAATATGAACACTCCAGTAGTAAAATGCGTGAAAAGTGAGGAAAAGGTTATTAGAACTGATATTAATAATAAGTCAAATAAAAATAAGTGTAATAATGAAAAATCTTTGAATTCTTCGAAAACTGATAAACCCAGCAAAAATAAGAAATCTAGAAGAAGTGGTGCTGATAAAAAGTCAGATAAAAAGCATCTAACTGGATCTGATAAGAAACAGAATTTGACTAATGAAAATAGTCAAAAGTGCACACCAGAAAATGAAGTAAAGCTAGTAGAATACAATGTAAATACGAGGACAGAAAATAAGCATATTATAGAACCATCAGAAATTGATACGAATAATAGAGATTCTGCTAATCATAGTCCTTCTGATGTAATGTTGGCGAGTCCGTCTATTGGTCATTTTTCTGATAATCATAGTGAGGTATGTTCGTCTTATGTTATAATAAAGAAAACTAATCATCTTAAAATATTAAGTGCATGTTTTGTATTTTCAGGGTTCTAGTGATAGCGGTAAAGGATGTTCAGAGTCTCCAAGTCCTCCACCAAGCGCTGGTGATGTAAACCAAACTGCTATTTTTAGCTGTCATCAATTCCTTATTTCTAAATCAGTAACTGGATATTTAATTGGATCAAAACATTCATTTATACAAAAGTTGAATTCTGCAACCGGTGCTAAGGTTTACATAAGAGATCACCCTGAATTAGTAAAATACAACGTTTGTGCGGTCGAAGGTATTACTCATAAATTTACATCATTAAAAACGAATCAAATATTGTTATCTTAAAAATATATTTTACATTTTTGAAGTCGATAATAATCGACTTCAAAAATGTAAAATATATTTTTTCGTGTAGAATTTTGATAATTATCATTTCTCATTTTGGCATACATCTTGCAGAAGACTTATTGTATTTTAATTGTAAATTAATGGTTTATTCCACAACAATTAGCACTTATCTATTCATTTTAGTGCTGCAAGAAATGATATATTAAAAGTCGTTTAAATTTAATGTTCTTATATTAATCAACTATATATAAATATTATTCTAACTCTTTTCTTTCTAAACAATTGAAACGTTATATTACTTTGACAATTTATTTCAAGTTATTTATTGATTTTGAAATTACAGTAATCGATAAATAATGGAGTTGTTTCTAACTTCGTTATACATATATGTTTTTAATTCCTTTAATATGTGTTTTAATACATTCATTTTGTTCCGATTATTGAACTATTGAAATCCATTTTGACGATTCTATTTTATAAATTAATATTATAAAAACATAAATGTTGAATTTAATAAATTTCACCTATCACGATGACAACTTTTAATAACTTAGTAACAGCATTGTATATATAAAATATTTATTTAAATATATATTAAAAAAATAATCGCTGCGCTTATTTCTTAATTATTAAATAATATGTAATAATTTTTTTTTTCAGGTATGCAACAGGATATCGACATCGTTCTTGATATGATTAAACAGAAACTTCCCGAAAAGAAGTTCCATTTGTCATTTAAAGATGTTAGTGCTGATTTATGTAAAAGTGATTATTCTCTCTTAGCAGATTGTTATAATGTACGTATTGACTTATTTTTACATATATGTTTTTATTATTGTATCATTTGAATTTATTTCATCATTTGAATATTAATTATTTTAGTTAAATCTTGTGGAGGGCGTTAACAACGATGTTATAATTAGTTGCTATCTTAGTCCTATTCATTTGTTTGTACAACAACCAATGCACCCAACATATCCATCATTACATATGTTGCACGGTTTAATGGGTGTATGTTATCAAGATCCTAAAGTACCTAAACTTCCTTCTCCAGTTACAGGTAATATTGTCAATACTTTTGATATCTCTTTCGGCAAGAAAAAATGTTAAGAATATTATTTTATATTGTCATAAATTAATCACTAACCGAAAGTATCATTATATAATATGCAATTTGTGCACTGGTATTTATTATTATTTCTGTTATAGAGGGAATGATATGTGCAGCACCTACAGCTAATAATTGGTACAGAACTCAAGTCATGACGACAAATCCCGAAAATAATACATCCTTAGTAAAACTAGTTGATTTTGGTGGCTATATGGAAATTAATAATTCTTATTTAAAACAAATTCGACAAGATTTTATGACTTTACCTTTCCAAGCTACTGAAGTTCAGCTCGCTGATGTTAAACCAGTTAATGGTAATGGTTTTGTTGATTACTTTTTTATCTATTTCTTTGTTTCATCATAATGATTATAATTTTTGTATAAGTATCTCATTTTATTGTAACTGATTAAATTTTAATTATTAAAATTATATTTTGTTTTTATAGCTGAATGGGCACATGACGCAGTACAAATTACGGCAGGTTTAACAAGTGGACAGCTTTTACAAGCTCAAATCGTCGGATATAATGAAGATGGTCTCCCACAAGTTTATATTTATCTTACCCTTGGTCCACAGGTTAATTTATATATTTATGTTTAAAGAAAATCAAATTAAATTGTTTTCTGATTTTCAATTTTCTCTTACAATTTTCAGCAAGTGATATCCCTCAACCGTGAATTAGTAGTCAGAGGCTTAGCAGAATGGATTGGTGAAGAAATTTGAAACGTTAACAAACAACAAATAAATCTCCTATTTTACACCTAGTCAATATGTATTTTGGTTATATGCTGCCTTAATTTTATTTGTTGAAGATGAATGTTTTTCGATAAATTTGGTAAAAAAATGGAGAAAGTGAAAGCAAAAAAAAAATATGTTACGTTTGAAAGACAATATATAATTGATATTTGGTTTTATGGATAATGATTTTTGAGGTATGTACGTATACATGAAAATTATTGAATGAGAGTCTGCTGCCCTTATTTATCAAGGGCTTGAATGTATTCAGGATAGTTCTGTCGATTATCGATACTATAATAGAATTTCTCAAATTACTTATAATTACTAATCTATCCAAATCAAAAATATTCTACTCGATTTAGTTATTACGCGATTATGCCTTTCTATTAATCATAATTAAGTTAAAAAAAAACAACTATATAATGTACGATTTTAGATATTTTTTTGTACTTCATGATGTATAATTAGTTTTTTCCTATTCATTTTTCTATTGCATGATCTTTACATATTTTAATTAGTTCGTAGGATAGCAAAATGATGTATTCATTTATCTTCAGAGATGTATTCAAAATATGATTGGCTTATATCATTCACGTTATATTCTAAATTAGGCGTTGGCAAATTTCATTTTTAAACTATATTAGATATTTGCATACCATATTAAATACACATCACTAAATATAAAACATTCATAAGTTAATTCATCTTATATTTTATATCTTAAACTATTTACTATTTTTAATTATCATTCAATATATTTTTGATTTGGAATGTTTTCGAACCCTTGACATTTTCTTCATTTTCTTTCTGTTATATATTTGATAATCGAGTGCATTTAATTAAATTTAATTGATTTACTATATATATTTATAACTATTAGTCATGGTTACAAATAAAAACGCGAGACTCGTGCGATCAATAGTATTGCGAATCCCGCAACGAATATAATGTCTTGTGCACATTTAATTCATTGTGGCATTTACAATATCATCGACAAGTGTATTTGAGTTTCACATCAAATTGATAGGATATATTTTGGAACTCACCGTCAAATTTTGGATTCGTACTATATCGGCAATTATCATATATTTATTAATATTATATATAAAACTTATTGAGGAAAAAATATAAATATGCATTTCAGTAGATAAATCACAATGTTTGATTCGATTTCAAACGTGCAAATCGTAATTCTGCAATCATATATTGCATTAGTGGATTTTTGATGCGGTAAAACAAAAAAAAAATGTTTTTGCCATGGTGCACTACTTTTATTTTGTTTGTCTTTTATATATATATATATATATATATATATATATATATATATATATATATATATATATATGTATATGTATATATATATGTATATATATATATATATATATATATATATATATAGTGTGATAGATGAACTGTAATTATGTAAATTTATTATTAAAAAAAGTGATTTGCTTGTATTATATAAATATATATTTTAATTGTAAACTATATCGATTTGATGAAAAAAAAAAGTTTTTCTTGGGGGGTAAAAATGTGATTAATGGTTGATAAAAATTGTGACATAGAAGTTGATAACGTTTATCTTAAAATTTATATATAAAATTTATTTTGTACATATATTAAACTATTTTAAGCCATTAGTGTTATGGAAGAAATTATTTGTATAAAATTTGTTTTAAAAACTTCGTTAATATTTTCGTACGATATACATTCACACAAACTATACACGAATATAAATATTTGTTTGCGTGTGTAGTATCAGTTAAAAATCGATGATTAAAATTTAAATGATTGAAAGAGTGCGATGGTGAAATATTGAGCAATTAGTTTTCTGTTCTTTTATTTTATTATTTTATTTTGCAATTATCCTTGTGTCATTGTGATAAATTTTAGTGATATAATGTATATTTGTTAAGCTGGCGATACATTTGTAACGAAGGATGCTAATCGTTTAAATCCATTATATAAAAAAAAATCATTTGGTTTATATAAGTAATCATTATATATATATATATATATATATATATATATATATATATATATATATATAAAGTTACAAATGTATTGGCTGATTTTAAAACGTCTCTAAATTTGAACGCGTTCTTCATTATATATATATATATATATATATATATATATATATATATATATATATATATATATATATTTAAATGAAATCACGAACTTAAAAACAACGTGTTCATGTCTGGCGTCGTTTCGACACGAATAATGCATAAAATAACTTCTGTTTCTTTGTCGTGTCACAAATATATATATATATATTAGTTTTTTTCTTTAAATGATTGCACTTGAAAATGCTTTCACTATAAAAACAAAAGTATATATATTTTAGTTCTTAAACAACAGACGGCTACTAATTTTTATATCGTTGATTTTATTTGTTTTTAGTTTTAGTTTACACCTCGTCCATAAAAATGTAACAGATAGCAATATTACTATAGTATTTTTATAGTGTACATCATAGCGTAATCAAGTACCGTATGGATAATAATAAAATTATTATTTCATATATATATATATATATATATATATATATATATATATATATATATATATATATTATATTTATATATATGATTGATTATACTTACACATATAACATATTAAATTTTATTATATTAAAAGCTTCCCGCTGTCTTCAAAATTATTTTTATTTTATATATTATTTCAGGTTAAAACTATATTATGTTGATTTTACAAATATATTTTTTCTTTATGTAATTATTTCTCATTTTTTTGGTATATTTTGCGTGCCAAAAGAAAAACAAAGAATGTTTCAAATTTTACTTAAATAATGTACGGTTAATACTTTGTTTTTCGCTATTGCTTTGTATCTTTGTATAAAAACAAAAAGTATGAGTTTATTTTGAGGAAGTTTGTAAATGATTGAAATACGATAAAAATAATGGCACATTCAAATGATTTTTGTGTATAATGTTTTAAATATTTGAAGTTTAATAAATAAGTTTCGTTTTATAAATGAGTTTTCAATGTCTTGTTTTTAATTTATTATAATCACCCTAATAAACCTGTTGTTTATGAAATTGAAGTGAGGTTTGAAAATAAATTAATCTATTATTAATCCTGTTCTTTACGTTAAATGAAATGATAACCACCACTAATTGATAAGTTTGTGAAATGTTCACTGTTAACTCCAAAATCAAATTTTTTGCCAACGTGACATCTACAACTTTCAAGGCTTTTTTAGAGAATTGGATGTGATTACACAAATTATGAATAAAACGATAATAAATATGGAATTTCATGAAGAGTATTTTGTTTAAAAATAACTATTCATTCAGTATGATAGTTTTTTGTGATATAAGTGAGAAACTGAGAAAAATCAAATTTTGAGAAGTTTTTGCCTATAGAGAAATAAATCCGAAGAACTAAGTGACCGAATTTTTTGAGGTTTTATCGTGAAAAAAAAAGTTCCACTCATTGGCGAGTGGAACTTTGCGACCCCGCATTACTCATGATTTCTGAAAAAAAAATCCTGCATTTTCGACATTTGTCCAAAAACTTCTAATTTGACTGCACTAAAAGTCATACACGTAGAATTTTGACACTAGTTACCTTTAAAAAGATTAATTTAAAAAAAATCATAATTTAATAAGAATATAATTTATTGAACGTTTTAGACGCGTAGTCTCTTTGACCCGTTAATCCTCTAATGCGGGGTTTTTTTAATTGTAAAATATTTAAAAATATAATAAAAAAATAAAAGTTAAAGAGAAAATTATAATATTTATTAATTATTAATATTTTTTGTAACTGTGCTAATAGATTCTTCGATAATTTTTTTGTTTTTTTCACATTGTATGGAATTTTTTCAAAATAATAAATTTATAAAATAAGTTGAAGTAATATGTTTTTATTTTTTAATGTACACCTTTAAAATTTTTTAAAGAGGATCAAAAATCATTTTATCTTACTGAATTTGAATTTCACGCGACTCAATCTTCAATATTACATGCAACCATCTGATGTTTATTTGTTTAAAAAATGATCAATTGGATATTCTAAATAAAATTAGTCTCAATTACTACATATTTTATTAACTTTTAATATATATTTTTTTGTATATCAAAATCGAAAAATAGAACAGTACAAATAGATTCTATATAATTGATAAAATTCAACTTGATTTCATTTAGAAGTGATTGCGGATCACAGCTACAAAAATAAAATTAGGTTTATCATAGATTTATATAACGTTTGGAAAATCACCTGCATTCTCCATAAGGATTAAAAATCAGAAACAATTTATTTTCAAAAGATATAATTTTGTATTTAGTTTATATAAATACTTTCATATAAAATGTGTAATAGATAAATACAGCATGAATGTATAAAAAATATATGCAATTCGCAACATTGATATAATTCAAAGTTTTAATAATTCTTATATTTTTTTCCAGATATAAAACACATTTAAATAGCTTTTTTCTCTAATATTCACCAAACATCTTTCAGATGTTGATTAAAAAAATAATTTAATATTAAAAAGATATTAAACATTTTACCATCCATAAGGGGGGTTATATGGTAACAGTTGGTTTTAAAATTTTTGTTCAACGATAAAAAATTAATACATTATTATTAAAAAAAACGTTACAAAAACTAATTAAAAAATTATTCACGCATGTTCAAATAAATTATATACATATTTATATTTTATATGTGACTTGCAATCATTTCATATATAATCTAACTTAGAAATATATCTGTAAATACTAATACATAAAAAAAAAGAAATTAGTTTATTAAAATTATATTCTACTAAAAAATACAAGTGAAAAATCTTTTTCAAAGCTTTCACAAATGTTCATGATGATTTAGATGTAAACACATTCACTAACACCCACTTTAACCACAAAAAAAATCGTTCAAGTAATGAATAAAACTCATAAGAAGTTTGGTATTTGAATAATTCTTTCGTAACAGTTTCTTATGCGTATGATAATTAGAATAGAAAAAGATGCTTCAACTCCATACGTCAGCAGAATATCTTTTCTGCGCTTCCATTTTCTTTAAGTAAGCAGTGGCTTCCGCTTCATTCATTTTACCCTTCTCTTGAATAACTTTCAATACTATATTACGAACGTCTAATGCCATGGAACGGGCATCCCTGTAAAAACAATTATAATTATTATTAACTTTTTCAACTTTCTATAAATTTTCGAGAATTATTTCTACTGTTTGAGTTGTAACTTATAGTTGAAAACAACAAAAAATGTAAATTTAAAGTAGTAAAATACTAATTATTTTTAGCATCATTTAAATTTGCAATGATCGAGGTTATAAGTTATACTTTTAACTTCCTATTTTTTTCTAATAATAAATATAATTAAATATTTTTTACATAATAATGTTGAAATATGTATAATGAAATATTTTATTACGTAATTTTTAATATATAATTTATATCATAATAATTTTAATTATTAAATATATTTTTCTAACTTACCCGCATATATAGACGTGACCATTATTGACTCCTATCACTTCCCATAATTCATCTGCATTTTGCTCTAATAAATGAGTTACGTATATTTTATGTGCTTGATCTCTTGAAAACGCAGTGTGCATCTTAATTAAACCTGATGCAGTATATTCCTCTAATTCCTACAAATGAAAAGGAAATATATAATATTTTTAAAAGATAAAAAATAATTAAACACAAAAGTGAAAATAATAAAAAAAAAAGAAAATTCTGTACATATAAAAGTATTTTTCTATTATAATTACCTCTCGGTACAAGAAGTCCTGATCTCTATGTCTACAACCGAAATACAAAATAGTATCACCAAGTTGTTTATCTTCTTGCCTAGCGATTTGACGTTCCTGAATGAAACCTCTAAATGGAGCTAATCCAGTACCTGGACCGATCATAATGATGGGTACTTGTGGTCTAACAGGTAGTCTACAATTAAAACATACGATTAAAAAAAAAAAACACCGCAAAATATTTTATAAATTACAATATTAATATGATATACCTAAATTGTGACTTTCTAATATATATTGGTACAACGGGTGGTTCTTCACCGTCAACAGGACAAAGTTTAGCTAACCAACTCGTAGCTACACCATCGTTTATACGTCCGCTAGATGTTTTATATTTTACAACAACAGCCGTGATGTGTACTGTGTTTGGATGAAGCTAAAAATAAATTAATAGTAAATAAATGTAAAACTAAGATAAACATTGTAATTAAAATATAACTAATACTTACTTTAGGACTTGACGAAATAGAATAGTAACGAGGTTGTAAACGTGGTAACAACTCACATAAGTGATCCAATGGCGGTTTACAAGAAGATAAATCTTCTAATATATGTACGATGTTTCTAGTTGCACCAACAACCCAAGAAGCATACAAAGCTTTTCCTTCAGAACTAGTAGATGACATGAGACGAAGTTTTTCTTTATCCTAAATTTAAAAAATATATATATATATATATATATATATTAATAAAAATTATTTATATGAATGCGAAACAAAATATAGATGATACGCACAGCTTCATCGGAGCAATACTCTGCTAATTCTTTCAAAACGTGTGTGCGTGGTATAGCAGTTATTTCCAAATAATGGGTAAGGGCTGTTCGGTATGATGTAGGACAAGGGAATGGATGTTTCTTTGAGCTATCTGTGTCAGTATTTACTAAGGAGAATATTTGATCTAAATTAACGTCACATAATTGACCAAGTTTATTGACTAATTCAGAATTATTTACAGGGAACATAGCAAGGTGATCACCTAAAAACAATAAAAAAAGAAGCATTAGTATTTCGCAATATTTTTTAACTGGTTTCTAAATATTTATAAAAAAAAAGAAATACCAGCATCATATCTCATTTTCGAATTTTCAATGTTAAATTCAATATGAAGGCACGAACGATCACCTCCTTTATGCAATTCTCTATTGATCTTCATTGGAGCCAAATAAGGATTCTTAGAATCATAAGGTCTAAAATAAAAAATAGAAAATAAATAAAAACTGAATAAAATATTGATAAGGTTGGTTAGACTTTACTTACGGTCTTTGGTTTTTGTATGAATGCAGTCTTGCAATTTCGCCAGTATAAACGCGATCTAATGGCACTTCACATGGTTCTAATAATTTATATTGTCTAATCATTTCTTCTTCGCCAGTACTTTCAATACCAAAGAATTCACAGACGGCCGGCCAGAACTTATCCTTCCATGTAATGAAATCATCTTCGACGCTGAAATTTGCAAAATCATCAGTGAATATCGAAATAAAGATAATATATATATATATATATATATATATATATATATATATATATATATGTATATATATATTAAATTATTATATTTACTTGGCATCATCATCACCGAGACCTAATGTATAGACTCTATGAGCACCCAATTCTTCTAAGCGTTTATCAACATATATACCGACTTCGTTATAATGTTCATAAGTTTTATTCCCTAAACCAAAAACCTGAAACAAATAAAATTCTGTATTTTACATTTTTTTTCTATATTCAAGAGGAAAATAATATATTTTGAAATTTAAATAATTTTATATAAATATTATTACATTTTTATATTATAGATGTAAATTATATTTGTATAAAAAATAAATATTTTTGCATTTTTAAAATAATGCAAAAAAAATGGTTTAGAAAGAAATTTATATATTGTGAAATTGATATATTAGAATCTCTAAACATTAGTTTTTAAAACAAGTCATCTGTGATAAAGAAGAAAATCAAAAATATATAACATAATTAACGAATAAATAAGGAATATTGAAAAATCAGTTATCCAATTTTTTTTAAGTATAAAAAAGTACAATCATAAATAAAGCAAAACAAGGAAAACTTCATGTAAAATTAGGAGTTATAAAAATATATTTTACAAAATTATGCATTATTAAAATTAATTAACAATATAAGATAATTTCTAAAATATACGAAGGTTTTTTTTATATTTAATGGCATATTTGAAATTTTATGTAAATATATTTTTATGTATTTAAATATTACACACGAATATATATATATATATATATATATATATATATATGTGTGTGTGTGTGTGTGTGTGTGTATAAAACAAAATTATTCTGTTAAATTGAACATTTGAGTATATTATTTATAAGTGAATTTACTTATTTGTATGGAGTTTGAGAATTATTTTACAAAAAAAATATTTTACATATATTATATTACAACATTTCACAATAATCTATCGTAAAATAATATATCTAAAGGTTGAGTGTGGAGTCAACGAACGGATTTTACAAAAAAAAAATCAATAAAATGAATTTCATATTATGAGACCTTGGCCTGCATAGGGTTAAATAAAAAAAAATACTATTTTTTAGCCAAAAGTAAAAGTTAAAATTTACCACCTCAAATTATTTCACAATCAAAATGCATAAATTAAATACAAAAAAACAGCATATCTAATAATTATTACATGCGTATTTGCAAAATTATGTACAGATTATTCAACGTTTACACAGAGAGATCTCAATGTCAATCGTTCGATTTATGAATATATTAAAAGTAATTACGACAACCGTGACAATATACAAAACGATTACGTGTAATAATCATTTTTTACGTTATACGGCGACAAATAAAAATATATATGTATACGGTTAAAGGTCGTCATAAACGCGATTATTAACAATAAAATATAGCGTTCATCGTTTCTTTCACTCACCTGTGTTCGAGCGAGAAAACACATGTTCGTCCGGTTGACGTTTGACGCGCGTTTAAACGCGCACGCGCGCCTGCACCACGTGCGTAGCATTTTTTTTTTTCTCTAAAACGAAAACGTCGTTCGCGAAACGCATGCGCGACGTTACTTTTCTATATATTTTTATTCTATAAAACGCGTGACATGATGTTTATATAAAGATTAAATTTTCGTTATGCGTAAAACGAATAAGACAAAAATTGTGTAATATATATGCGCGATTTGAAATTGGCGCCGTTTAATGTAAAACGTGACAGACGTTAGAACGGGTTATGCGCGAAAGAATCAGCGCTGCCAACTGTCTGAGATCGATGCGCGCGATCGACTGTTGCGCTATGAACATTATGTGTTTATATATATATATATATATATATATATATATATATATATATATATATATATATATATATATAATGACTATTACGCTCTTATGTATATACAGAGGCCTATCTATCTTTTTTTTCTTAATTACTATGAATAATGATTAAAAAAACATATATATAAACTTTTTTGTATATTATGAGATGAAAAATATCTTTTATGGTTAAATTATAATTTTCATACTAAATGAATATATATATATATATATATATATATATATATATATATATATATATATATATATATATATATATATTATAATGATAAGAGATAAAAATCACAATATGTACACAATTATGTGATAAACTTGATAAAAAAAAAATGTCAATGGCATATCGAGGGCGGAGTTTTTATTCTAATTTGTTTTTTGCTAAAAAACCCAAATTTATGATTGACTTTTATAATTTTAAAAACATATTTGCTATTTATAATTCAATTTCAAAAAAATTAATAATATTTTTATTTAAAAATACAATATTATATTTCTAAAGATTTTCTTTAATAAAAAAACTAATATACAAAATTTGGTCTGAATTTTTCATTAAAAAATTGTAAAAAATTGAGCAAAATTATTGAGCATGCTGTACTTTTATAGGAAAATTATACAAATTAAAGATTCGTATATATTACATAAATTTTTAATACTATTGCAAAAAATACGTTTTTTATATTCATTAAAAAAACTATAAATTTTAAAATACATTTTAGAAGTATATATATATATATATATATATATATATATATATATATATATATATTACCATGTGTGTGTAAACAATAAAAACATACATTCACATAATTTTGAATTTATGCTTCTCAAAAGTAACCACTTAAAATTTAATATTTATTTTCGATTTAAGTTTTTAATATCTGAACCTTTCGTTGCAATAATATATATAAATGAAAACAAGTATATGTAAAGCACATCTCTTTTTCGCCCCTAATTAAGTTAATGAACAGATTGTGAAAGCAATTATTGCAAAATGAGGTGCGCGAACACAATTAGGGAACTAAGAAACTATTAAATCTTATAGTACTAATAGACCTGAAATTACGTTTTTGATATTGCTTTATAAAAAACATTAAGTTTTCAATTGTTATGAAATACTTTCAGGAGGCTGAAAATTAATTGAAGATGAATCTAAGTCTGGAAAGCGCTTAATATCGTGAATTGATGAAAATTTATAATAACTGAATTTACATGAATATAATTTGAATTTTCAAATAAATAAAAGTGTTGAAATACGACGTTTATAAAACGCTATACACATACATATACATATACAAAAACGTTATAAAGTTTTTGAAATAACATTCCCATTGTCCATAGTTCACATATTTATTTTCTCCCGAATCCTTATGCTTGATTGAAAAATTATCCAAAAAACATTACTATGTGTATTATAGACAACATAAAATTGGTCAAGACGTAGTTAAAAATATTTTAGTCCATATTTTGTCATTACATTGAAGTTTTATAAAATACGAAACCTCAGTGGAAAAGATGATTTATAATGCTATTATTGGTTTGTGTTATAAGATATCTATCTCTTTGAATGGACCACGCGTAGGTAGCGTGCAGTGTTTGGGATTATAAATGTTCAATATCGTTATTATATAAATTATTATTATATAAATATAGAATTCCTTTTCTTATTTATGATAAAATTATTTTTTTAATTTTTTGAAAGGAAAAATGAATATCGAAAATTACAAAATTATTATTTCATCAAAATTGAAAATATATTTATCATTTTTTTAATTAATTTTTTAAAGAATTAGATATATAATATAGTCATACATTTTAGTTATTTTAATTTTATGGATAAAAAACCACATATTAAATAATATAATTTAATTTAGAATTTCCAAATAAATTTATATTTTCATTTTAAAAAAGATATGTATTGTATGCTTACTTAGAACAGCACTATAGTTCATAATTTGTGACTAATTATATTAAAAAATATTTTTTGAGACACTCTCTCATATTTTTTGTTAAAATATATTTCATTTTAATAAAAATTATATATTTTCATATTTAAGATATTCCTTACGCCAATAAAATTAAATAACACAATCATTTTAAGGGAAAGAATAAATCAAGTTGTAAATTTGCTAAAAGCAAATGTCATGAATATCAATAAATACTCATGCCCTTTATACTGCACGCTACTGATAAATTATTATCTATAATACTATGGATATATGAAATATTACTATGGATATATGAAATACTGCAATAAATGTAAATTACGAATAACGTCTGGATAAGAATATACAATACTAACTGCATAATTAAGCCCTGTAAGATCAGCATCACCTCCTTTAATCCATTCATAGAAATCCATAGCATTATCAGTTGGATCTCCTTCGCCATAAGTAGCCAAACAAAATACAGCAAGAGAATTTGGAATATCTTTTAATTGCGTTAATTCTTCCTGTAAGTAATAAAAAAAATGTTTAATATGTTCAAAATAGAGAATTAAAAAAAAATAGTGATAAACAATACCATATCACATTCTTCAGGATCTGCAACCATTCCTTTCATTTTATATCTAATTCCTTCTTTAGCCAATCTACCTGCAAATTCTTCGGCAGTACCCGTTTGTGATCCATAGAAGACTACTAAACTTCTACCAGAAGATTTTAATTTTTTTATAAACGAGCTATCTGTAGCAGCAGCTGTTGGTCCAGCAGGTCTGATAAAAAGGAAATTAATACATCATTATGTGTAACTACAAGAATTAATATTAAAATAACTGAAGCATTCATGCAAAGCAGTAATTATACTTATAAAGTATTGCATTAGTCCAATGTTATATGAAAAACATGACATTGGTTAAAAAGGTCATTAAATGTATAATCGGCAGTTCTTACTGTATTGAATATTTTGTCGTGTTGAATTCCTCTTTTTTTTCTCCTTTCCTGAATAGAAAATACCAAGCAGCCCCAAATAAAGCAACAATAAGTATCCAGTCTAGGGTTCCAAGCATACTGAAAAAGGATTCAGATTCCGCAACGGTTTGTTCTTGTTCTGCTGCATCCATTTTTAAGAATTATCACACTTCGCAATTATAAATAAAAATCTGCAAAAAAATACAAAACGATATATAATATCTGCGATCGTATAACAAAATTATATATGGCAAACACGTTCAAAGCTAAGTCAATGAGACAAATAAGTATCCAATTGAATGATAGTGGTCAACGTAACTGACTTTAAACTGGAGATCAAGGTTGTAAAACAAGTAGAAAAGCGTACATTGTGAAACTAGTGCAACATAATAAAAATGGACACATTTAATTCATCTAAAACTTTTGATGATATTTGAAATATAACTATTCAGATAAAAATATGTAACGTTATTTATGAGGAAACACTTAACACGACCACATGCACTGACTCTTCAAAATAGAATGACGTAGCCCATAAAAAATACCTGGATTCAGAATCAAGTGTTACGTCATTATTTATATTATTGATAGTCTAACGATCAACCGATACAAATCTATTTTTTTTAATCAAAATAACTCATTAGGATCTTAAATTTGTTTATAATTACTCTTTTATTTTTTAAAATAAATCCTTTGTAATTGAATGACGAAATTATTACACGACGTGATGCAATTATTCACTAACTACATTATAATGACATTGTAATGATACTTGACCAAGGAAGGTCAAATATTTAAATCCAGGTATGAACTCCATAAAAATGTGTGTATTTTAAACGATCAGTTGTAAAAATTAAAATTACACAATTTTACATCAGATGGCGATTCCAGGAAAAATTTTAAAAATATATACGTACATCAAACCTGATATTTTATATAACTAGGTGATTATCATCTGACCATACATTTTTTGTAATATTTTTATATCAATAAAAAAAGCTTTTCAAAATAATATTATTTATAATGTTTAATTTGTTTATTTACAAAAAGTGATGTGTAATTTAATAAAATATTAAATTAGTAAAATACATTATTATTATATGGTAAATAATATAAAGACCTTATTATTATTTAATATAATAATTTTTACTGGTAATTATGAAGCATAAAAAAGATGAAAGTGGGACAACTGGAAAGCTTCAATTTTGTAGCTACAAAACTTGAAACAGTGGTTTAAAAATATTTCAGACTACAATCTTAAAAATTATAATTATAAAGGATTATTAATATTCAAAACATCGACCTGTATTTTAAATAAGTTAAATTATTAAGGAATATAAATAACTAACATTAAAGGTGATAAACTACCGAAATATTTTATTAGTTTTATAAATTAATAAAATAAATAACTTGTACAACCATAAGTAGTTACTAAGGAACTAATGAGTATGGTAGCGAAATATAATGTTGTAAAAATGATAAGAGATTTATAAGAATATAAAAATTAGCTAACTTTATTAAATAAATCTTTCTTATCTGAAATGTCTTTATCATAACAGCGATTAGTAAATAGAATAAATTTAATTATAACAGATAAAAGCTAATAGATCATTATAATTTATTTTCAACATTACCAGAAAATAATATTAAAAAAATTAAAACAAAACTATGTTACATAAATGAGAAATTATTAATTTAAAAATATATTATCAATAAGATTGAGTAGTTATTATATTACAAATAATGAAAGCGACGAAATGAGTGCTTTATTCAGCCAGAAAAGTGATATGTCAGTCCAGAGAAAATTGTATTTAAAAAGAAATCTCACTTTTATTCACAGCATCGCGGATGTTAAAAATAAAATATAATATATCTTTATATGTTTTGAAAATTTTTAATGAATATGATTAATAAAGTTATATAATGATGAAATATTACAAAGAATCAAAAATTTTGAAGATATAAAAAATATATAATAATGAACTTGTAATAGATGTGGGTATAATTGTAAAGTTGTAACATTGTAAAAAACGATATTTCAAGAAATTTTATTTATCGATAAGCTTAGAATGTCAAAACTTTGAAGATTAATATTCCAGATAGTGATAAAACATGATATTTAACGTACACAATAGATTATAAACTTTCCGTTATTCTAATTGAAACAAATGGACAGAATATATATATATATATATATATATATATATATATATATATATATATATATATATATATATATATATATATCTACATAATTGATATATATATTTGAAATTAATTCTAAAGAATATTTATTATATAATAGATCCAAATTCGTATTAAAATGTTTAGGTATTAACTTAATTAAATCTTTTTTTTTAAATTAATGTAATACCAAATAATAATAATAATAATGCATATTAAAATAATAATGCATATTAAAATAATATCCATTATAGCTAATGCGGCGAAACAATATGTATAAATATACAATAAAGAAAAAATACTGCATGTTTTTCAAAGAATTTATTATATTCAATGAAATGATTAAGAAAACATCATATTATTATATTATCGTTTATATTATATGTAACGTTAAGACAATTCGTTAAAATATATTATTTAAGCAGAACGGAAATAAAGCAGATGATATCTTGTGATCGATAAATAAATATAAATGAATAAAATTATTTTGAAAATTCAAAATTTATGGTGACGAAATGTTAGAGATTTAGAATTGTAGTCTTGAACGGAATCGAATACATATACCGGTTTATTTTTGAATTTATATTAACAATCGATTCATTCATATTTATTTAGAATAAATACATCTCAAATGAGTTCAGATACACCAAATGAGATTGAAAATATGCTTGAATTTGAATGACATAAAAAATTACAAATGCATTTATATAAACGATCACATTATTTTTTTTGTCATTCGAATAATAAATAATAAACGGGGTGCGATTTAATGTAACAGCATCATGTTAAATATGTCAACGCGAGTTGAATAAGTGAAAAATTGAACTTGATGTAATATGCATCACACGTAGATATGATGTAATTGCAATATGTGAAAAGTTACTATATTTATATGTATAAACGTTATTGTTTAATGGTAAATAAAAATGAAATGTAGGCTATTTTGAGAATTGAAATCTGAATTTTTACAATTTATATATGGACAAAAAAGTAATTGAAATAATTTTGAATTATGCTTTTAAAATACGCGAATATATATATATATATATATATATATATATATATATAT